>CANSNZ010001473.1:4297500-4402500 GCA_947646795.1 Beta lomatogona
AATTGGGATGATGAGGTTGGGGATGAGAATTGGGATGATGAGTATGCAGATGATGATAGGGATCGGGTAGACGAGATGATACGCGAGGTTGAAGATCAGTCGTGTAAACGATCTCGTATTTTTTAGTCTATGTCTGAGGCTGCTGAAAAGCCGTTGTATCGAGGTTGTACAAAGCACACCAAACTTTTCGCCGTGATAACACTGTTCAACATTAAGTCGAAAGCTGGTTGGACGGACTCTAGTTTCACATCGTTGTTGGAAGTTTTAGCTGATATGCTCCCTGATGGAAATGAACTGCCAAAGTCGTACTATTATGCGAAGAAACTGATGTGTCCTTTCGGTTTAGAGTACGAGCAGATACATGCTTGTCCTAACGATTGTGTGCTTTATCGTAATGAGTATGAGCATTTACATGAGTGTCCACGTTGTGGATTGTCGAGGTACAAGCGTGAAGGAGCTGGAGGTAATGAAGGACCACCAGCTAAGACGTTGTGGTATCTACCCATAATACCTAGATTTAAGCGCATGTTCTCAATTAAAGGAGATGCAAAGAAATTGAGGTGGCATGCAGATCGTAGGAAGAAAGACGGTATGCTGAAGCATCCGGCTGATTCGCGTGAGTGGAAAAGTATCAACAGGTTGCATAAGGCATTTGGTAATGAGGATAGGAATCTGAGGCTTGGATTATGCACGGATGGCATGAACCCTTTTGGCAATCTTAGTTTTCAGCATAGTACATGGCCAGTAGTTTTAGTGGTTTATAACTTGCCTCCTTGGTTGTGCATGAAACGCAAGTACATCATGCTGTCGCTTCTTATACCGGGGCCTAAACAACCTGGAAATGACATAGATGTATACCTCCAACCGCTTGTTGAAGATTTACAGAAGATGTGGAACGAAGGAGTGTTAGTATTTGATGCGTATGCTAATGAGATGTTCACTCTGCGTGCCATGATTTTGTGTACTATGAATGATTATCCAGCTTATGAGAACTTATCTGGGTATAAGACTAGAGGAAAACAACCGTGCCCGATTTGTTACGATGACATGAAGTCTACACACTTTAAGGGCTGCAAACATGCCTATATGCGCACACGGAGGCTCCTCAGACACGACCATCCCTATCGGTTTAAGAAGAAGGCATTCGATGGAACGGTGGAAGAGGAAGTTGCTCGTAGACCATTAACTGCAACTGAAGTTTATAATCAGGTTAAGGGCATTGAAACAATCTTTGGTAAACCTGCGAGTGAGGTTGATCGACCTACAAGATTATGGAAAAAGGAGTCCATTTTTTGGAAACTCCCATATTGGAAAGATCGAAAGGTCAGACATTGTTTGGATGTTATGCACATAGAGAAGAATGTTTGTAAAGCTATTCTTGCGACACTTATGAATATTTCGGGCAAGACAAAAGATTTTAAGGCGTCACAACTTTACTTGGAAAAATAGGGGCTTCGACCAGAGTTGTGGGCTCAGAAAAGGGATGGAAGGAAGAAGAAAGTAGTGGAGGAAAGGGTTGAGGAGGAAACTCAGAAAAGAAAAAAGGGGGAGGATGCGGAGCAGAATTATTTGCCACCAGTTTGCTACACGATGTCGCGTGCAGAGAAACGGATTTTTTGCGAGTCGTTGTATGGCATTAAGGTTCCAACTGGCTACTCATCGAATATGAAGAGATTTGTTACCTTAAATGGTGAGTTGAAGTTATCGAGTATGAAATCTCACGATTGTCATGTCATGATGCAAGTATTCTTACCGATTGCAATTCGTGGGTTACTTCCAAAGCATGTGAGGCACACCATTACATAACTTTGTTCACTTTTCCATACAATATGCAGCAAAGTCCTGGAACCGTCGACCCTCGATCCTTGCAGGCCAGAGTAGTTGAAACTCTATGCAAATTTGGGATGTTTTTCCCCTTGCATTCTTTGACATTATGGTCCATCTCATTGTCCATCTAGTTCGAGAAATTAAGTTGTGTGGTCCAGTGTTTTTGAGGTGGTGCTATCCTTTTCAGATATATATGGGTACTTTGAAGGATAAAGTTCGAAATCCTGCACAGCCAGAAGGTAGTATAATTCAAGGGATTGTGGGTGAAGATATCAGTAATTTTGCGGCTGAGTATTTTGCTAGTGTTGATCCTGTTGGACTTCCGACATCTCGACACGAGGGCAGACTTGAGGGCAAGGGTACAATTGGTTCAAAATTGATCTCACCTTCCGTAGAGAAGCGTACACAAGCTCACTTATTTGTGTTGTATCACGTAGCAGCTGTCCATCCTTATTTAAATGAACATATGGAGGAATTACGTGTTAGCAATCCTAGAAAAGGAATAAGGGAATGACGCAAATGCATAACAAGACGTTCATTGATTGGTTTCATAAACGAGTAGTGAATGATTTGGATGAAAATGTTCCTGAAACAGTCAAGTGGTTAGCATTTGGTCCTCGTGAAGCTGTACGCTCTTATGAGGGTATGATATTAATGGGTATACGTTTTGGACTGAACGTCAAGATCTGAAGTCGACATCGCAACAAAATAGTGGTGTTTCACTTGTGGCGTCATCTACACAATACGCAAGCTTGAAGGATAAGTCACCTGTACTTGCTGACAGCAATTATTATGGGCGAATACAAGAAATATGGGAGTTGGACTACTGTTCTTTTAATATTTACCTCTTGTGTTGCAAGTGGGTTAACGATAATCAACGTTGCGTAAAAAAAAAGATGATCATTGCGGATTCACTCTTGTGGGCCTTAGTCGTCTATGTGAAACTCAGGAGTCATTTGTAATTGCATCACAAGTTAAGCAAGTATTTTATGTAACTGATCCTGCTGATAATAAGTGGTCAATTGTTGTACCTGGCAAAAGGATTATCCTCGGCATTGGTGATGTTGATAATGAGGAAGAATATGATGCATTCGAGGACATCCCAACTTTTACCTATCCTAAAAATAGTGTGGAAGATGATGTGAATATGTCCGAGAACTATATGCGTGTAGATCACACGGAAGGGATACATGTACTTGAAATTCCTAAGAAACGGCGGAAGGTCAATAAATCATGAGACATATACTCAAGTATGTCTAATTTCTCCAATTCGTATCTAATATGTAGATTTTTAGGCTTAGTTTTGTTGTTGGTTGAATTACCGGAACGAAAAGGTCATTTTAGGCCTACATGGCAATAAGGGAGTGCAGTGGGGGGCAGTAGTGGCAGTGGTGGTGGAATTGTTGCAAATGTGGAGAGTGAGGTCACATGGCAATGGAATGCTCTCCACATTTGTAACAATTCCTACTAACTCCGCCGCTACCAGCTGATGGGTATTCCATTGCCATGTGACTTGATTCTCGGGTCATTTTAGGCCTATTTTCGCCTTTCGTGTCCAATTCGTACCAATCGAGTCATTTAACCCTAAATTATTTTTGAACATGATAATATGAGGTATAATATAACTAGTGTGTACATTTTTAGGCTTGCATTTGTTGTTGGTTGAATTTCGGGAACGAAAAGTTCATTTTAGGCCTACATGGCAATGAGAGAGTGCAGTGGGGGGCAGTAGTGGCAGTGGTGGTGGAATTGTTGCAAATGTGGAAAGTGAGGTAACATGGCAATGGAATGCTCTCCACATTTGTAACAATTCCTACCAACTCCGCCGCTACCAGCTGATGGGCATTCCATTGCCATGTGACCAGATTCTCGGGTCATTTTAGGCTTATTTTCGCCTTTCGTGTCGAATTCGTACCTATCGAGTCATTTAACCCTAAATTCTTTTTTAACATAATAATATGAGGTATAATATAACTAGTGTGTACATTTTTTAGGCTTGCATTTGTTGTTGGTGCTGCGTTTTTGGACTAAAACCGCAACCCTTCGTTTAGTGAAGGGCTGCGGTTTTAGGCCAAAAACGCAGCCCTTCCAAAGTGAAGGGCTGCGTTTTTGGGCTAAAACCGCAGCCCTTCATTATGAAGGGTTGCGGTTAAAAACCGCAGCCCTTCACTGAAAAGTGAAGGGCTGCTACGGAAAGGGTTGCTGGCCAAAAACGCAGCCTTAAGGGCTGTTTTGACCGCAGCCCTCCCGTTTTTCTCCACTAGTGAAGCCATGGGAAAGTTTGTTCTGGCAAGGAGGAAACTATTGATGATGTAGAGGAGCCAACAGATGATGTTGTAGATGAAGTGATGTACCCTTTAGTACTCCAAAAGTTCGGCATCTCAACATATGACTTCTGACCCATAAAATTAGGATGCTTGTTGAAAGCTTGACACTTTCTTCCTCTTTCACTTTTTTCCTAATATGAAAACAAATAACTAGTCAATATTCACGAAAATTAAATTAAAGATATAATTACAAATGATTGTAAAATATTATATACCTTAAACTCTTTAGAGCTAATACTTGTCGTAAATTGACTCCATATTTCTTCAGTGATGAATGTATAGATATTGTATGGTTCTTTTGAATTATTTGGCCCTTTTCCTCGTATGTGTGATCCATTGGCTCACCAATTTTCTCTTGAAATCTTTCAACGCTTATCACAAGATTAGTGCATTCGTTGAACATGATAAGACCTCTCGTTTCTTGGCCTCGTCCTCTTGTGTTCCAAACTCTATCTTCAATATGCAAAATGTACCAATAACTTAAGATTAGTGCATTCATTGAACATGATCCAATTTAAATTAAAAGAATAACTTTTAAAATACATTGGATACTTACCTTAACATCTTCCCATAAGTCTTTTTTACTCCTTCTAGAACATGTTCCCAACTTTGGTACAAGATTGAGACTTTGCTTATACTAATTCACAGCAACGTATCTTGTATTCTTTAACATAGTCCCCAACCGGACAACCAAGAGAATAATCCCACTGAAGTGCCCTTCAGACCCCAGGTTTGGAATGTTTCCCTTTTGAAGTACTTCTTAGCTTGCTCACTTTTTTTCTTCCTAGTATCTCCATCAGTAACCTCGGACTCATAACATGGTTGTTGGCTATGGTCATGCATGTCATAATCCTCTAAATCATGCTTAATATCATCCTCCGTCAGTCTTCCCATTGAAAGAGAACACGTACTACAACTGTAAGCAAATAAAAAAGTCAACCAAAGACATGGTAGTTTCATAAATGAAATATTATCGAATCATCTTAACAAAGCAAAAAACATAATTTATAATTACAGACAATACTAGTTCCAATGATATTACATAAGTTACCTATTCATTGTTCTTTTCTTTGACCGCGTAAAATCCCTCATCATGGTCTCGATGCATGTAATTCGTGTCAAGATCTTCCCCTAATGTACTTGGAATGACTAGAGACACCAAACAAGAACACATTTGATCACATCAACAAAGCTTATTGTCAAAGTGTCGTATCAAGTGCATCATGAAAAATTGGGTCCTTATAACTCCAACCTAACCCATCCTTGAGTTTCTCATCTCACTCGTGAATGAATGTTTGGTTTTCAATTCTATAAAAAAATCCGGCAGCACTTCCCTATAGTTATCCAAGTACAACGATGAAGGTAGTAGGTAAACTATCAACATATGTACCCACATAACGCTTAGGGAAATGATCTAGATCTTTCTTAGAATTGAAAATCAAACATTCATTCACATCCTAAGTGAGATAAGAAACTCAAAGATAGTCCCAAACCGGGGACTATTCAAGACTTACTCCTAATGAGTAAACCTCGAACGAGTATTTAGGCTAATGATGCACATTGCAATTAAATAGGACATACCAATCCATTCCTTAGATTTCCCACCCCACCTCATTAAGGCATGTCCATATTTCAATTGAGAAACTAACGCAACAATCCGCAAATTCATAATTTATATACAACAAGAGAGTAATAACTAAACCATCATCTTCATAATCACAAAAGTAGATCATAATATTCGAAATCGATAATGACAAATCCATATATTAGAATCACAAACCCCACTATATACTAGTATTCAATAATAACCAAACCCACATCTTTGCAATCACAAATCCAATTGATTCTTTAGATTTGCCGCCCCATCCCATTAAGGTAGTCCATAATTCAACAATTTTTTTTTCGCAAATTCAAAATTTAGAATAATCACCAATGAAAATTCGAAACTACACAATCACAAAACCAATCCGTTCCTTGAATTTCCCGTTCCCCCATGCAGTTTTGTTCATATAATTTAAACATTAGAGGGACAAATTCCATAGTTATCTGAATCTCAATTACTGATTCACGATTAACTATGAATATGAAAAATGAAAAAGCATGAAAAGAATAATTAAAATCATAAATTATAAAGAAGCAGCGAATTACGAAGATGGTGAGCACGAGTAGGGATGGGCATGGATCCGGGACCCTAATCAGACCATATTGGACCCGACCCTAATTTTAGTGTTTGGGTCCAACTTTTGTGGACCCTAAGGGTCTGGGTCCAAATGAACTCCTTAGGGTCCGGGTCTAGGTCTGGGTCTGAACATTCTAGACACAAACCCTATTCAAGCCCTACACTTGGACCCTAAAGTTTTTTTTTGTTTTTTTTTTTTTGCCTTTTGTGTTTTAGAGAAAAACCTTCGTATTTATCCTAGAATTCCAACTTTTGTTGCTTCTGCCCTAGACCCTAAACTTAGACCCTAGACCCTACAGATTATAGACACTATTGAAAGTCAAGAAATATAAATGGTATTGAAAATTTGGCAAAAAAAAAAGGAAATAGGCTAGACCCTAAACCCATACCCTAGACCCTGCAGACCCTAAGGGTTTGGGTATACGTCAGCCTTTTCTAGACCCTTAGGGTCTGGGTCTAGGGTCTGGTCGGACGCGACCCAGACCATACCCATGCCTATCCCTAGGCACGACAACAGGTATGGAGTGGTGCAGGAGACTAGGGGTGTGCCGCCGGTTAGAGTGATAGAGAGCAAAGGGTACGCCGGCGAGTTCCCAACGGTGGAGAATGACAGCGAGGAAAGTACGACAGATGATAATGAGAGGGAGGTGAGAGTCGATAGTGTTCATTTGCTGGAGAAATCGTCGCCGTTAATGTCAGGGGAAGTCGCCGCCATTAATGTCATGGGAGATTTGCCGGAGAGAGAGAGAGAGTGAGAGTGATAGTGAGAGAGTGAAGAGAAAATGAGATTTTAGGGATTTGGTTGTTACTCGAACAAAGAAAAGGGGAAAGCCCTGGTGTATTGGTCGGGCTATAAAGCCATTTGAGCCAGATCCAGTAGACCAACCGACGCACATTACCTGATCCAAAACGTCGTTGACTATCTGCGTTAAATATTAGGGCCTAACCGATGCAAATTATTCTCCCCAGATCTATAAGCCATTAGGCTCAATCATTTGCGTCGCATGCTCCCCGAAAATCGAGGCAAATTATTCTCCCATTCATTTGCAGTGGGGATTTGCGTCGGTTGCTCACTTCCATCTAATGAGAATGATTTGCACCGCAACATTTGCGTCAGTTTTTCTCTTGTTCGACGCAAACAGCAAGACACAAATTAACGTTTTTCCACTAGTGTTAGCTAGGTGGTGAAGCCTTCGTCCTTATCCTTATTAAGGACTTCCAATTCTCAAAGAGAGGTTCATATTTCAGTATTCCGTTCTTATTGTTTCATGAACACTGTTTTAATGTCACCCTAAGTCTCAACATGCTTAGGGTCCATTGAGTAACACCAATTTTGGCAAATTGGGTCCCCACAACATCGAAAATACTGTTGGATACAGTTCTGGATCAACCGACTTGATCATCATAGTAGCCCTAAGATTCCTCATATGGTACACTGGGTTGTCAGTTTTGTTTAAACTTAGGAAAGCCAGCCGTATAGAACTTTTCAAGTAACTTTCCTTTGAATTTATTGTCTTCGTCCATTTCAATGTAGGAGTCTTTGTTGGTGACTTTCTAAACAATATTTTCCATTCATTTTGCGAGTCCAGGAGATTCACCGGTTTCAACATTTTCCAAGTTCTTAGTAAGAAGCTCAATGATGGTGGCCAATTCTGCAACCTTTTCGTTAGAACCCATTGGAATTTCAAGGGGAACACTTGGCACAACAATTCCAACAGGTAATCTATCTTTACACAGACATGAGTCCTCGAATAAGGGTGCTCAATTTCCTTTTTTACAATGACATGTGACTTAGCATTTCCCATGAGAAGGACAAAAGGTTTTGCAAATTAGGATTAACTTGCGATGAGATGGTAAATTTGTTACAAATTTGTGTAAGGATAGACTTGTCTAAAGGTAAGGTGAATTTTTGATGTAGGATAGGATGAATTTGTGATGTGGGGATAGAGGATAAGTTTATGGTCTAATGATTTATGGTATGGACAAAGGGGATTGTTTGTGAGGATAATTTTGTGGTGAATTTTGCCGTGAGGATAATGATTTGTATGTTGATATGGATTGATTTTGTGGAGGTAAAGATTAAGATAGGTTTTTGATGGAGCTAGAGAATAGCAATTTGGCAAATGACTTTCATAAAAGATTATGAAAGATTTTTGAAAAAAGGATAGGTAATAAGTTTAAAAAAAAAAGATGGAAAATTTTGAAGATATGTTTGTTGGGAGGATGAAAGTATCTGACTTTTCCCTTAAAAAAATGATAAAAAGAAAGAATGGATGGATGACCCTAACTTCATGAACGTTTTATTGAAATGAGACACAATCGTGATAGGACTCACAAAAAAAGGATAAATTTTATCTTTGAGAATTAGGTGAGATGCGTTGTTGACATAATGACCCTGAAAACAATCATGAACCTAAATGAATGCAGGACAGAAAACGCGTATTGGACACCATAACGTCTAAATTGATAGTAGCATGGGACACATAGGATGCGCACCACACAACAATGATGAGCGTGGCATATCCTATGCATCTGGCGTAAGCATGGTGCGCTAGGCGCAGCCGGATGCATTTGGTGCACTGCTTCCCGCCATGCAATATGCTAACTTGGGCTGAGTTTTTTTAATTTGGCAGCTTTTTGAGACGTGATTTCTAGGTGCAATATATACCAATGTTTACAAATGAGCAATAAGAAAAATATGCACAAACAACCAAATTGGCACGTAATAGGTATGCAAAGTTCTCAACCTAAAATCAAGTTCTATGTTGGAACTATGGTCAGTTTTAGGTTTAGGCTGAAAAGGGTCCATGACTAAGAGATTGATCCCACGCTTTGTATCTTTACTAAAAAAGATGGTCATAAGTAAGAGGCACTACAGTCTCAAGTCGGAAAGAAGAGAACAATGTCATGGTTTTGTAGGTTTGGTAATGTCTAAGATCCAACACTATTGCTCAGGAAGCTTTTTGGAGGGACTCAGCGCAAACCCCAGGGGGTGGCCTCACTCATAGAACATGAGCGAATGAGTCAAGGACAATAACTTATAATGGCTCTAAAAAAATAGCCATGCATATGGAAAATAGTATGTCATTTAAAAACATAAAAATATAATGAATCGTATTTTTCAAGTTTCACCCACTCATCAAAAAAAATATTTTGAATCCTCCTAGTGAAGTTGGTAAATTGTAGGCATATTTTTATTGCCCAAACAGTGTGACAGCGGATTTGACTACCTCATTGAAGGGTTTTATTAAAAACGTCTTCGAAGTCACCAACAAGGCAACAAGTCTTTAAATAAAGACTCATAAACCTAATTGGATATTTGAAAAACTCATGGACAACTTGGGGACTTATCCAATGTAGATTTCCCTATCATAACTTCATGATTGTTCGTTGAAACTAAAAATTGAGTTCGAAGGTCAAGATACGTACATGATTCACTAGTAGAATAAATGCTTATTGATGCGGTCATTAAGTGGTCTATTGTGGCGGTTTTAGCCGCGCAACAATTCGAGGCGCAGCAATAGGTAATTAACCTATTGCTGCGGTTTTTTACCGCAGCAATAGGCCTACCTATTGCTGCGGTTTCTAGCCAAAACCGCAGCAATAGGATTATTTTTTATTAAAAAATATAACGCATTGTTGCGGTTTTGGATATGAACCGCAGCAATATGTAGGCTTATTGCTGCGGTTGTTGACCAAAACCGCAGCAATAGGTACTAGTACAGGTGAATTTTTTTTTTTTTTTTTTTTTGCATTTTACCATCAAATTTGAAAGAAAAAAGATGTAGGAATAAATAAAACACGAACTAATGATAAAAACATATTTGTACATTAACATATCCTATACACAAAATCGAACAGATAAAAAAAATATAAAATACATGAAAAATAAAAATCAGAAACCCTAACATCATATTGATTTTAAACAAAATAAAAATGAAAAAATCCCAAAAAAAAATTACAACCACCCTAACATCAAATTTGGATATTAACAAACAATCACGAAAATAAAAAACTATTGCGAAAATCAGATGAAAAAAAAAATTAAAATGTGTTTTCTTTTGTTCTCATTTCTTATTAACAAACTAAAATCAGATCTGGACTGAGAAGATGAGCATTGGAGGTCGGCGGTGCGGTGCGGCGCCGGAGTATCCACAACCGAACTCATCTCTCTCTCCTTCGATCTACTTCTCAATGGCAAAGATTAACTAAGAAATCGCGAGAAAGCTCAAGCTGCAACAATGGCGAAACTCGAAATTCATTAACAATGGCGAAATCTCCTCTTCGTTATTATCTTCAAAAAAAATAAAAAAAAAGTTAAAAAAACCAAACAATCAAGCGAATTAGAAACCCAAACCACCAAAATTATCATTCTCATTTCTCACAATTTCCAATCAAGCGAATTCCCCTCTTTCTCGAATCACTCGATTTCATGGAGGAAGGCAAATTCGCCGATTCGACTCACTCGGTTCCGTTAGACGAAGTAGCACTGCATCATCGGGAAGAGGATCTTGAAGTCTCCGGAAATTTCCGCCTGAGAAAGCGCAAATGGATCGCCGGACGAAAAATCAAAAACGCCGAAATGAGGAACGCAAGCTCAGTGAAATGAGAGAGGATGAGAGAGAAAGGAAGAGTGAAGTGAGAGAGGAGTGAAATGAGGGAAGGAGTGAAAACGACTGGTGAAATGAGGAAGGAGTAGTCACGCGTGCCAACCCTAGCTGGGCCCCATTTATTTTTAATTTTAAAAGTCTATTGCTGCGGTTTTATTTAAGAACCGCAGCAATAGGTTCAAATATTATTTTTTTAATATTATTTTAATATATTGCTGCGGTTTTTGTCAAAAACCGCAGCAATATGTCTGGTCAAATAGTCAACTTTTTTTAATAATGCTGCGGTTTTCGACCGAAATCGCAGCAATATGATTATTTTATATTTTACCTTTTCTTTTTACGTGATATATTGCTGCGTATGGGTAAAACCGCAGCAATACCACCGCAGCAATAAGCAATTATTCTACTAGTGATTAGGAATCACATTCGTCCATTACTGACCTTTACTTAATACGATTCATTGACAAGTTTTACGCAATTAAACAACCAATCAATCGATTTCAACACCCTATAAAAATAGTTTAGGTTGGTTCATTAAATACACAAAATTCTAATTTTAGTGACATGTTATTAAGCAAACATATAATTGGGATCCTAAATTAATTGTCCAAATTATCTTATTAGACGTCAGAACATTTATTTTGTTCTTGTAATTAGCAATAATAAGAATGTGCAGTGATGAAAGCAAGAAACATGTTCATAGCAATATCTACAAAAATATAGAGAAGAATTTACTGATTAGAATATACAAAAGTAATGAATTTGCTTAAAGATCTATATCATGAAAAGTGCGTTAGTAACTTCAAAACAAATAAATATGAAAGGAAAAGGTTAAAGACCCTTAGGAATATACCGGTCCTACCTGGGTCTTAGAGGGTAACGACCTTCGGGAGGAGCAATCGTGGACCTTGCAAGAAACTAGTGGAAGACCGAAAGTATGTATGTGTTTGAAGAGTTTGCGAGTATTTTCTTGAAGTATGTAAGAGTATGTGAGATATGTGAGGGCGTTGAGAGTATGAAAGCGGATGAAAAAGTGACCTATTTATAAGAAATATAGAAAAATAAGATAAAATCCATAGATAAGTTGCGCGGCGCAAAAGTGATGCGTCGCGCGCATGGTTGTGTGCTGACGCATCCTAATGCGCGTTTTTGGATCTTGCTGACTGTCTCGTAGTTACCAGTGCTCAACAAGCCGTGCCAGATGCATTTGGATGTGCGAAGCACATTAGCAGATCTGGCTGGGTTTTATTAGTTATCCAATCTTTAAAAGATTATTTTTATATTTATTAAATAATATCATCTAAAATTCAAAAATCAATTATATAAGGAGATAAAATCAGATTTTTTATAAAATCCTTTATTTTAGAAAATATTCATTAAAAGTAATAATAGATACAATTAATTATCAAGAATAATAATTAGGCTAAAAACTGGGCGTTGAACCTGTTAAAATAATTTAGTAGACTTTACGCTTTTAATTTGGGCCTAACTCTTCGGATTACTCTTCTTCGGATGGGCCCAATCAGGACAAAGGTATGTATCACCATTGGGTAGTAAAATGGGGAGATACGATTATGTGTCTACACCACGTCAGTTTTTTATCCTCTGTGCGATTTTCATAATTGTTTTCCTATAAATAGCCTCGTTTGCTACTCGGTTTTGGCATGCTTTCACACGCTTTCGTACGCCCTCATATAACGAAATACCTCTCAAAAACTCTCTCTACAACACTTCAAATTATGGGTGAAAGTTATTGGGATATAAATCAAAATCCAATCTAATCCAATCCAAATTCGTAATTTGGATCGCACTCGAACTGTGTTCAGATTGGATTCGGATCGAGATTTTCTGAAAAATGGAATTTTCGAATTGGATTGGATCGAGGGTAATTGTATCTGGAAATCAAATATAACCAAATAGTAATATGTCTTATATTATGTATTTCTGAATTAGGCTTAAGTTCTTAACAGGTTTTTATTTTGAAAGAAGCCTATTGGCCTCGCAGCCTTTCGGCCCTTCCCTAAGTTCCCTTCCCCTAAAACCCTAACTAGTATTAATTGCCCATTTCCCCAATTCCCTTACAACGCAGCTTTCCCTTTGCCCCTTCTTTTCCCTGTAACATCCAGTCATTCTCTCTCTAGTCTCATCTCAACTTGGCGGCCTAACAGCCACTCATTAGGTATTTTCAAACCTCATCTTATTTCTATTATTGAATTTTCTTGCTCTAATTCTCTCTCAAATTCTGAATTTCATGTAGAATGTTGGGTGGTTCTGGCTATAATTCAGCTATTTCAAAATCAAAATAAAGATGATGAAGGATAGATCTCCAGTGTGGGAGCACTTCGAGAAATAGGAAACTGATGATGGTATTAAAGCAATTTGCAAGTACCACAAGATTCAGTGTAATTGAAACCCAAAGAGGAATGGAACCTGCCCTTTGTAGGCTATGAAGGAATATGTACTTACACATCCCGACAATTACTCAATATAAATAGGAATAAAATTATAAAGATAATAAAGTTAATTATTTTAGTAATCGTATTTTCTTGCTAGAGAATAAATATGATTAATAGGACAATATTGATTGGACCTATAACTAAAATATATTAATCCTCTTAGGTCACACATTGTAGCACAAGTTGGAAAAAGCAATCCAAATCCATTTAGTACTAGGGTTGGCCGACCATAAGGGGAATAGGAGGACAATTAGTTCTCATAACTAGCCTATGACTCTTCATTATATACAAGATATAATATTAGTGTTTAGGTGATCGAATTCATTAAGCAGTTTCTTTTCACAAGAGAGAGAGTGAGTGAAGCCCTAATCTACTCCCCCTAACCGACGCCTATACCACCAAAACCAAGGGATCTTTTCTCTTCTGTTCTAGCAGACGTTGGTGTTCAACTGGTGCTCGTGGACTAATTAGAAGAGCAACACTTGGGGCTCTCAGATCTTTGAAGCTTGCATACAACAGGGAATCACGCTACAAAGGTTGTGTATCTAATCCCTATTGAATGATTCATGTGTTTGATTATATTTGCGATCCTATGATAGAAGTTAGGAAATTGTTTCCTGAAATTCTGCTATATGCATCTATATGTTCCTACAATGGTATTAGTTTTGCCTAATTCATAATATTCATCTGATTATGTTATTGTATGCAAAGTTATTATTTGTATTCAAGTAAGGGAGGATTTATTTATGGCTTGAATTTGCATAATTGATATTTGATATTAATTGATTGGAAATTATAAATAGATGATTTATTTGTGAAATATGCTCAAAATAAATTTTAAAGGTCTGAAATTTTTTGTATTATGGACGAAATAAATTGGTTAATTCACTCCAAAATTTTCGGATTTTTAAAAATATATTTTTTAGATTTAAAATTGCCTAGTGTTTTATTTGATTAATCATTGAAATAACTTGTTAACAGTTAAATTATTTGATTTTTATTTGTTTAATAAACATAATGTTCATCACCCACATAGATCTAGAATAATACGATTGCTGAAAATAATTTGATTAATTTTTCCACTAATTCTCGGATTTTTATCATATTATTTGTGAATTTTAGTTAAATTTTATGTTTAATTTTATTATTCATAAATTTTAAGGATAATAAATAAAATATTTGATTTTATTTGTTATGATAATTCAGTAGATCACCCTTAAAGTTATTTTTGAATTTTTCTGAATTTAATTATTAATAATCTGAATTTTTGGATATTATTTGATTTCCCCCCCCAAATTTTGAATTCTTGTTAGATTTAATGTTAATAAAGATTATTGAGATTCAGTCATTGAATTCATATACTATGATATATTGGGCCCAACATGCAATATTTACAACATTGGTTGCTCATTTTATTCAAAAAGAATTTTTGAACTATTTATGAAAATTATGCATAAACATCTCCATATTTTTTATTAATGAGTGATGTAATAACTATTTACAAAGAAACTATTATTACAACAATATGTAAAAATTCTATGATCTATACCAGTCTTCAATATTGATCTTCACCATGATACTCCTTGATCTTCATCCTCTTGAACAAGTTTTGGAATTCATGTTTATTTAAAAACTTGTGAAAATTAGAGATTAATTAACCTCTTTGATTTTGATTTTTTATGATGATTTTTATTGATTTAATTTGCATAAAATGAATCATTTTAAGAGAAACTTAAAATTTTATGACCTTTAATTAACATTTTCGTATGAAAAGAAAACATTTTAATTATAAAACTTGAGTTGATCACTTTATTTCATTTTCCAAATTGCACTGTTGTTCTTATACTGATTTCCAAAATTCATAGCTTCCTGTACGAAGTGTAAAATTGCTCATGTGATACACTTATGGATAGATCAGTGAGTTCTTTAACTTGTGTCAAAATTTCACAAGCGCTTAGTGTAAACTCGAATTATGGTGAATTTTATTCTAAAACCGGTCAAAAAAGGACCATTGTTCAATGTGTTCATTGAAATCCAACTTACTGAACTTAGTTTGAAGTGAATTTTGGTATGAGCATTCAGTTAGGGATGGCAATGGGTTGGACTTGGACCGAATTATGCATAATTCGACTCCGACACTACAAGAAGTCGGGTTTTAAATCCGAGTCCGAAACCGACTCCGACATCCGACTTTGATCCGACTTAAAATTCGAACATCCGACTCCGAATCCGACCCGATTTCAAATTCAAACATCCGACTCTGAACCTAATCCGACTTATTTTTCCGCGCATTTTTTATAATAGAAAAGTTTTCTATAACAGAATAAACTAATCTTTACAATTTTTCTAATAATCATATGGAAATCTTATATAGTGCAAATAATCTAAATATTAGTATTTTTTTAACAATCATTTCTTCTACGGGAAAATCTTATATAATACAATTGGCTAAAAGTCGAATTGAGATTTTACATAAATAATACATTAACATAAATAAGAAAAAAGGATTAATTGACTTAAATTCAGAGTCGAATTCGGATATCGGATTATTTTATGAGATCCGACTCCGACCCTCCTCTGACTTGGAGTCGGACTTTTTAAACAGAGTCGGATTCGAATAATTTTTTTGTCTGAGTCGACTCGGATTTTTTCCTTCTGATCGGAGTTGTAACAACCCATAATTTTGCTCCTAGTTTTTTGCAAAAATTTTCTTTAAAATGATTATTTTCTCTAAATTAATGATTTTTATTTTATAATTTTGGGAGCCGAATTATTATTTTTATTATGTGGCGTGCTAATGTGTGCATTATATTTATATTTATAATATAATTTATTAGAATTATTTTCATTATTAACTATTTTCAAAGTTTAGGCGCGATTTAGGAAGTTTTTTTGGTGACCCTTGGGCTTGGACAACTGGCCAAGGGCAAGGAGAAGAAGAAGCTTCTCTTCTTTCATTTCTTTTTATTTTCTTTTTGTGACCCTTTGTAGTTTTGTAACCCCCATAACCCCCCTAATCATTTCTCCTTAATGAAACTATTAACTTTAACCTTTAAACACTCTAAATTATGATTAAAATTCAGAACTCCATTGCTGCCATACTTCGAGAATTTCGGACATCATCATCTTCATCATTCTCTCAAACTTTTCATTTTCTTCTCTTCATCAATTGTTCGTAATTTGTTCTACTTGCCTCTTTCTTATACGTGGTGCTTGGGGATTGAAGAAGGAGAAGGGTGCACGCCTATAACGGGGTTTTCCAGTAATATTTAGCTCGCCTCCGACGATCCAGGTAACTAGTAGTTATCTTAGAACCATAGTGATTAGGGTATTATTTGGTATTAGATTATTACACTAGGAATTATTTAATATACTTTTTGAAATAAATTATTGATGAAATTTTACATGAATATACTTGATGCATGCTGTATGAATACTGAATAAAGAAAAATAATTTTCGTCTGATTTTTAGTATTTATTTGATTTAATTGGTGTTTGGTGCGTTTTTGGCTTATTTGCATAATAATTATTAAACAAATCTTAAAATTGATGAAATTATTTTTCGTAGATCATGTTATATGTGTAATATGTATTCCATGCCTTAGCATATTTTTTTCCTACTTTTTACCAGTTTATTTAATTGATAAATCTGTTTTTGCAATTTTGTTTCTGTCAGTATATAAATCATGAAAATTATTTCTGGAGGCCCAAAAATTTATTTCTTTGTATATCATGTATTTCCGTGAGGTTATGCATGTTATGGAAACATTTTGGTAATTTTTTGGCATTTATTTTTATTTTTAATAATTGTATTGGCTTTATTGAGTAATCTGTATATTAACGTTTAAAAATACTTTTGGAGTCCGAAAATTATAAATAAAATTTGTACCATGTCAGTAGAGCCATTAGGGTCATATGATAATCTTTTTTGTGATTTTACTGCTCAAACTTGTTAGTTTAATAATTATTATTGGGTTTTTGTTGTGAAATTGAGGATACTCTTTTAAATTATTTGAGAACTCGTTAATCAGAAATAATTTGTAATCTATTATGTTCTTGGATGTTGATATTTAGTAGGTTGCAGTAAGTATTATTGGGTATTCTTATGTTTATGTTTGATTTATGAAAGAAAATGATTAATTGTTACTACTCTTTTAATGAATAAGTTTTGGAGTTAATTGGTGATGTATTTTTGATTGAATTGTTGGTGCTGTAAAAACTAGTTTATTATCATTGTTGATGTTTAGAGATGTTCAAGTGTTTATTGTGGGAGACATTTGTTGAAAGTTTGTAAGTTATTAATTTTGAGAAATTATGAAGAGTTGTTTTGATGAATTATGGGTATAAGGCCGGGTGGCATCCCTTTTTGATGAATATTTTAAGATGAATGATACTTTGATGATATGCATGATTTTATTTTGAGATAATAATATCCGGTGGGATAGATGTAGTCCCCGGTGAAGAACATGCCAACCACCTGGTTTGCGAACTAGGGGTACACCTGGGTTAATTGTTGTCGTCCGAGGGGTCAGGGAGTTCTGCGTGTTCTACCCTGCATTGGGAGTTTGGCCATTCTTAGACATAGGCAGTAGGGAACGTAAGCCCATAGACTGACCTGGAGATTGCGATCTGACAAACCTAAGGAAGTGAATTGCGATTCACTGGCGTTCGGTTTCTGACTCAATAACTTGTTGCATTTTTGATTTATTATCATTTATGTATTCTAGAATTGATTCACTCACTATATCTTGTTTACTTATTGTTGATGATCACTTGTATTACCTATGAGCTTTATGGTTTTTACATGCATGTTATTGATATAATGATTGTATGCATTTCCTTTCTTATTAATCTATTTCTGAATCGTGCTTTGATTGCTTTTGTTCTTGGAGAACTGCTAGTTACTCCCCACTAACTGTGGAATTATTTAATATATATCCTTGCAGATGGAAATGACTGCTAGACTTGTGTCTGCTTGGGCTAGCAGAGTGAGGGTTTGTAGTGAGAATAAGCTCCTGGTATTGTTTTTGGTAGATGAGTTCTATGCAGACCATAGAGAGTCCTACTTTTGGCTAGATTTCAAGGACATTTAGCTTTTGTTTAAGTTTTAACGGGAGACTTGCATGTCTCGTAGTTTTTGGATTGATGTTATGATATAATTTGGGATATTTCTTTTATTTATAACTATAATGTTTTCTCGGATATTACTTTTCTTTTTAGAGCTATGAAACATTGATTTGAGGATTATCATTAATTATTGTTTTAGAGTAGCATAACCGTCCTGACGTTATTTCCGCTACGTCTTTTTAGTATATCTTGATTAGATATTGTTTAGTATCTTAGTAGTAGAAGGACGGGTTGTTACAGTTGGTATCAGAGCATAGTTACCCGAGACCCTTACTTATTCACTAAGAAACTCCCGAGAAATGTGTAGTTGAAGTAACTAGGGTCATTAGAATCTTAGGCTTCAAGAAAAGTAGTGGTGAGAGGGTCACTTAGGTAGGAAACCACGGGAAAATATTTTTCTTATTTTGATGTGATAAGTTGTTAATTTACAGCTAATAATGTGTTCAGTAATGAAAGTTTAACTTGTGTTTGTAGAATGCCGCCTCAAGGTTTCATTAGTGCTAGAAAAGAGGCTGCCCGGAAAAGGCGCCAAGCACTTGAGAACGCTATCATAACTATGGCTAATAGGTCTTCTGGTCCGCCTAGTGGGCAATCTGTCTTTGATCGATTTGATCGTCACCGTCCGCCTACTTTTGACGGGACTTCTGATCCTGTTGTGCTAGAAGGGTGGATTAGGGAGATGGAGAAACTGTTTGTTGCTACTGGTTGCTCTGCTGCTGAAATGGTGTCTATTACCTATTATCTGAAGATGGAAGCTGATAACTGGTGGAGTACTGTTCGTGCAAGCTGCATGGCTACATCAGGTTTTGGATGGGATGAGTTTCGTATTAAGCTGAAGGACAGATTTTATCCTGATGAGCTCCGTTGGCAGAAGCAGGAAGAGTTCTTAACTCAGTCGCAGGGTACTCTGAGTGTGCAGGAGTACACTAATAAGTTCACCGAGCTGTCCAGGTTTGCTACCACAGTTGTACCTACTGAAGCAGAGCAGGTAAAAAGATACATCAAGAAAATGGATCCTAGGGTGAGGACCCATGTTCTGAGTTCGGGTGCTTCGACCTTCCAAGGAGCCTATGAGATAGCTCTGAGTATTCATGCCTCTTTGAAAGAGGAGGATTCTGCTAAGGCTGCTGCTGCTAAGAAGCCTGCTGCTACTTATGTTCAGTTCCCGGCCAAGAAGCCGAGGTATGAGCCGTCTGGTCGAGGAGGTTATCAACAGAGTTCTGGATCTGGTTATCGTCCGAGTTTTGATCCGAGCAAGTGCCGAATCTGTGGTAAGGCTGCTCATCCGGGGAAGAATTGTGATGGATCGACTGTTGTTTGTTTCTGTTGCAAGGAGGTGGGGCACAAGTCTTTCCAGTGTTCTATGAATCCTAGAGCTCCGTCTTTTTCTGCTGGTCCTGCTAAGCCAGTTAATTCTTCTGCTCCTCCGAAGAACAGGATTTATGTGATGACACAAGCTGAAGCCGATGTCCATCCTGATGTCATCTCTGGTACTTTTCTTGTAAATAATACTCCTGCTTTTGTTCTGTTCGATACTGGTGCTACAGTGTCTTTTGTTGCTAGTTCCTTCGTTCGAAAAGCTAATCTTTCCTCTAGATCTCCTGTTAAGTCCCTAATATCTCTTCCGTCTGGTGAGAATTATCCCTGTCATTCTGACTTTAAGGGCGTGCCTGTCAGCATTTTGGGTTCTGAGTTGCCAGCTGATCTTAAGTAGTTTCCTATGTCAGAGTTTGATGTGATCCTCGGAATAGACTGCTTATCGAAGTACCATGCCTGCATTCAGTGCCGTGATCAGAAGGTGGTGCTCCGAGATTCTAAGGGAAAAAGGATTTCTTATTCTGGTGTTGTAGTGAAGAAGGGTGTTAAGTGGGTTTCCGCTCTGAGAATGCGGAAGATGCGTCAAAAAGGTGATGTGGTATACCTTTGCATGGTGAGGGATTTGTCAACTGAAGATCAGCTCGAGAGTATTCCGGTAGTTCGGGATTATCCTAATGTATTTCTTGAAGAGTTACCAGGTATTCCTCCTGAAAGAGATGTGGAGTTCTGCATTGATTTAGTACCGGGTACTGCTCTTATAGCCAAGGCTCCGTATAGAATGGCGCCGTCTGAATTGCAAGAGTTGAAGACTCAATTGCAAGAGTTGATAGATAAGGGCTTCATAAGGCCTAGTGTGTCTCCTTGGGGTGCTCCTGTTCTGTTTGTCAAGAAGAAAGACGGGAGTATGCGTCTGTGCATCGATTACCGTGAGCTGAATAAGGTAACGATCAAGAATAAATATCCGCTGCCTCGCATTGAAGATCTGTTTGATCAATTAAAAGGTGCTAGAGTATTTTCCAAGATCGATCTGAGATCCGGATATCATCAAATTCCCGTTAAGAAGGAGGATATTCCGAAGACTGCTTTTCGCACCAGGTATGGGCACTATGAATTTGAAGTGATGCCATTTGGTCTCACGAATGCTCCTGCGATTTTCATGGATTAAATGAATCGCTCTTTTCACGAGTACTTGGATACTTGTGTGGTCGTGTTTATCGATGATATTCTCGTTTACTCTAAGGATGAGAAGGAGCATGAGAAGCATTTGAGACTGGTGTTGGATGTTCTACGCAAGCAAAAGTGGTTCGCAAAGCTGTCTAAGTGCGAGTTCTAGCTGAAGGAAGTTGCTTTTCTAGGGCATGTAATCAGCAAGGAAGGAGTTAAGGTGGATCCGGCTAAGATCAAGGCTGTTGTCGAGTGGGAGAGTCCTAAGAATGTGACCGAGGTTCGAAGTTTTCTGGGTCTGGCTGGCTATTATAGGAGGTTCGTTCAAAATTTCTCCAAGATAGCTCAACCTCTGACTCGCTTGATGCGCAAGGACTGCAAGTTCGTCTGGTCTGAGGATTGTGAAGGGGCATTTCTGAAGCTGAAAGAGAGTTTGACCTCTGCTCCTGTTCTTACCTTGCCATCTGAGGGCGTTGGGTATGAAGTGTTCAGTGATGCATCGAAGAATGGTCTGGGTTGTGTTTTGATGCAGCAAGGGAAAGTAATAGCCTATAGTTCGAGGCAGCTGAAGGTGCATGAGAGGAATTACCCGACCCATGATCTGGAGTTAGCGGTTGTGGTGTTTGCACTAAAGATATGGCGACACTATCTGTATGGTGTTCCGTGTAAGATGTATACTGACCACAAGAGCCTGAAGTACATCTTCACTCAGCGTGATCTTAACATGAGGCAGAGAAGGTGGCTTGAATTGATCAAGGATTATGATCTGACCCTGGATTACCAAGAGGGTAAGGCGAACAAAGTAGCGGATGCTCTGAGTCGCAAGAGTAAGCATTCATTAAACGCTGCTATGGTGGTGCCTCGTGAATTGTGTGAAGAGTTTCGCAAGCCGGATATCGAGGTTGTTCCTCAAGGTTATGTGTCTGCGTTGTTGGGTTCCATTAGTGCTGAGCCTGAGTTGTTCCAGGAGTTAAGAAGTAAGCAAAAAGGTGATCCGAAGCTGGAGAAGATCCGTGAAGCAAAGATGCAAGGTCGTGCAGAGAATTTTAAGATCTGTGCTGATGATAGCTTGAGGTTTATGGGGCGTTGGTGTGTGCCCAATGATGGTGAGCTTAAGAGAAAGATTCTCGAGGAAGCTCATAGTACTCCTTATTCCGTTCATCCTGGGGGTGACAAACTTTATAAGGATCTGAAGGCTAATTTTTGGTGGCCTGGTATGAAGAGAGAGATTGCCGAGTTTGTAGCTAGGTGTTTGGTCTGTCAGAAGGTGAAAATTGAGCATCAGAGGCCTGGTGGTTTGTTGCAACCTTTTCCTATTCCTGCTTGGAAGTTCGACTCGATCTCGATGGATTTCGTGATGGGTTTGCCTAGAGCTGCTGGTGGATTGAATGCTGTGTGGGTGATTGTGGATCGGTTGACCAAAGTGGCTCGTTTTATTGCGATGAAGAACACTTGGTCTATGGAAGAGTTAGCTGAAGCTTATGCTAATGAGATCATTCGTCTTCATGGGGTTCCCAAAGACATTGTCTCTGACCGTGATCCGCGATTCCTATCCCATTTCTGGACTGCTTTACAAGAGGCTTTTGGTTCGAAGTTGAAGCTTAGTACTGCTTTTCATGCAGCTACCGATGGTCAGACTGAGAGAACTATTCAGATCCTGGAAGATATGCTTCGTGCTTCTGCCTTGGAATTTCAACAGTCTTGGGTCAAGTCTCTTAGCCTGGTGGAGTTCTCTTACAACAACAGTTATCAAGCTAGTATCCAAATGGCTCCGTATGAGGCTCTCTATGGAAGGAAGTGTCGTAGTCCTACTTGTTGGAGCGACATTAGTGACTCATTGATTTTGAGCCCGGAGTTAATTCAGGATACAGTTGAGCAGGTGAAAGTAATTCAAGCGAAGATGAAGGCTGCTCAAGATAGGCAGAAGTCGTATGCTGATTTGCGTCGGAAACCTATTTCCTTTGAGGTGGAAGATAAGGTGCTTTTGAAGGTTTCTCCTATGAAGGGAGTAATGCGGTTTGGTCAAAAGGGCAAGTTGAGTCCGAAGTACGTAGGTCCCTATGAGATTCTTGAAAGGATTGGGGAGGTCGCATATCGTTTGGCCTTGCCGCCAGAGCTGTCGAAGGTTCATGATGTGTTTCATGTGTCGCAGTTGCGCAGGTATCGTAGTGATCCTTCGCATGTGATCCCTGTTGAGTCGGTATCAGTTGAGCCGAATTTGACTTTTGAAGAGCGACTTGTTCATATTGGACCGTCAGAACCGTACTCTTAGAAGGAAGGTGATTCCCTTGGTTAAACTACTTTGGAGAAGTCAAAAGTACGAAGAGGCTACTTGGGAAACCGAAGAGTCGATGCGACTGAAATACCCGGAACTATTCGTTTCAGGTACTATTTGTGTTCTGGTCTTGTTTGTGTGTTTTCGAAGTTTCGAGGACAAAACTTTATTTAAGGATGGGAGATTGTAACAACCCATAATTTTGCTCCTAGTTTTTCGCAAAATTTTTCTCTAAAATTATTATTTTCTCTAAATTAATGATTTTTATTTTATAATTTTGGGAGCCGAATTATTATTTTTATTATGTGGCGTGCTAATGTGTGCATTATATTTATATTTATAATATATTTTATTAGAATTATTTTCATTATAAGTATTTTCAAAGTTTAGGCGCAATTTAGGAAGTTAACGATTTATCGCGTGGCGGACTTTTGTTGCATGGATCTTGATGACTTGGGCCGAAATTTTTTTGGTGACTCTTGGGCTTGGACAGCCGGCCAAGGGGAAGGAGAAGAAGAAGCTTCCCTTCTTTCATTTCTTTTTATTTTCTTTTTGTGACCCTTTGTAGTTTTGTAACCCCTATAACCCCCCTAATCATTTCTCCTTAATGAAACTATTAACTTTAACCTTTAAACACTCTAAATTCTGATTAAAATTCATAACTCCATTGCTGCCATACTTCGAGAATTTCAGACATCATCATCTTCATCATTCTCTCAAACTTTTCACTTTCTTCTCTTCATCAATTGTTCGTAATTTGTTCTACTTGCCTCTTTCTTGTACGTGGTGCTTGGGGATTGAAGAAGGAGAAGGGTGCACGCCTATAACGGGGTTTTCCAGAAATATTCAGCTCGCCTCCGACGATCCAGGTAACTAGTAGTTATCTTAGAACCATAGTGATTAGGGTATTATTCGGTATTAGATTATTACGCTAGGAATTATTTAAAATACTTTTTGAAAGAAATTATTGACGAAATTTGATATGAATATACTTGATGCATGCTGTGTCAATACTGTATAAAGAAAAATAATTTTCGTCTGATTTTTAGTATTTATTTGATTTAATTGGTGTTTTGTGCGTTTTTGGCTTATTTGCATAATAATTATTAAACGAATGCTAAAATTGCTGAAATTATTTTTCGTGGATCATGTTATATGTGTAGTATGTATTTCATGCCTTTGAATAATTTTTGCCTACTGTTTACCGGTTTATTTAATTGATATATCTGTTTTTACAATTTTGTTTCTATCAGTATATAAATCATGAAAATTATTTCTGAAGGCCGAAAAATTCATTTCTTTATATATTATTATATTATGTATTTCCGTGAGGTTATGCATGTTATGTAAATTGTTGGTAATTTTTGGGCGTTTTATTTTTAGTTATTGTATTGGCTTTATTGAGTAATCTGTATATTAACGTTTAAAAATACTTTTGGAGTCCGAAAATTATAAATAAAAATTGTACCATGTCAGTAGAGCCATTAGAGTCGTATGATAATTTTTTTTGTGATTTTACTGCTCGAACTTGTTAGTTTAATAATTATTATTGGGTTTTTGTTGTGAAATTGAGGATACTCTTTTAAATTATTTGAGAACTCGTTAATCAGAAATAATTTGTAATCTATTATGTTCTTGGATGCTGATATTTAGTACGTTGCAGTAAGTATTATTGGGTATCCTTATGTTTATGTTTGATTTATAAAAGAAAATGATTAATTGTTACTACTCTTTTAATGAATAAGTTTTGGAGTTAATTGGTGATGTATTTTTGATTGAATTGTTGGTGCTGTAAAAACTAGTTTAATATCATTGTTGATGTTTAGAGATGTTCAAGTGTTTATTGTGGGAGACATTTGTTGAAAGTTTGTAAGTTATTAATTTTGAGGAATTATGAAGAGTTGTTTTGATGAATTATGGGTATAAGGCCGGGTGGCATCCCTTTTTGATGAATATTTTAAGATGAATGATACTTTGATGATATGAATGATTTTATTTTGAGATAAGAATATCTGGTGGGATAGATGTAGTCCCCGGTGAAGAACATGCCAACCACCTGGTTTGCGAACTAGGGGTACATCTGGGTTAATTGTTGTCGTCCGAGGGGTCAGGGAGTTCTGCGTGTTCTACTTTGCATCGGGAGTTTGGCCATTCTTAGACACAGGCAGTGGGGAACGTAAGCCCATAGACTGACCTGGAGATTGCGATCTGACAAACCTTAGGAAGTGAATTGCGATTCACTGGCGTTCGGTTTCTGACTCAATAACTTGTTGTATTTTTGATTTATTATCATTTATGTATTCTAGAATTGATTCACTCACTATATCTTATTTACTTATTGTTGATGATCACTTGTATTACCTATGAGCTTTATGGTTTTTAGGTGCATGTTATTGATATAATGATTGTATGCATTTCCTTTCTTATTAATCTATTTCTGAATCGTGCTTTGATTGCTTTTGTTCTTGGAGAACTGCTAGTTACTCCCCACTGACTGTGGAATTATTTAATATATATCCTTGCAGATGGAAATGACTGCTTGACTTGTGTCTGCTTGGGCTAGCAGAGTGAGGGTTTGTAGTGAGAATAAGCTCCTGGTATTGTTTTTGGTAGATGAGTTCTATGCAGACCATAGAGAGTCCTACTTTTGGCTAGATTTCAAGGACATTTAGTTTTTATTTAAGTTTTAACGGGAGACTTGCATGTCTCGTAGTTTTTGGATTGATGTTATGATATAATTTGGGATATATCTTTTATTTATAACTATAATGTTTTCTCGGATATTACTTTTCTTTTTGGAGCTATGAAACTTTGATTTGAGGATTATCTTTAATTATTGTTTTAGAGTAGCATAACCGTCCTGACGTTATTTCCGCTAACGTCTTTTTAGTATATCTTGATTAGATATTGTTTAGTATCTTAGTAGTAGAAGGACGGGGTGTTACAGGAGCGGACTAGGGTCGGATCTAGATTGGATTGTCATCCTCAAGCATTCTAGACTCTTTAAAAGCCTAGATTGGAAATTTTCACTTAAATTGGACATTTTTAAGACACTTTGTTATATGTTTCCTTAACTGAAGAGAAAATCAGTGTTCTGGAATTTATTGATTTTCATGAACTTTTTTGTAAAAATGATATAAAATTGTATAAAATTCATATGAAGATGATTTTTATGTTTTTGGAAAACTACTGATGTCTACGTTAAAGGTGATGTTTTTGGTTTTATCTAAATGAGTTTATTTTGAACTTTATTGAAAGAACAAGCTTATGTAGTACTAGACAAAATCAGTTTTGCACAACAATGTTGTATGATTTTTAATTAACTGTACAAAATTTGTTTTCTATAAATTCCAAAGCCCATTTGCTGGAAACGTCTTGAACTTCATACGAAAAAATATTATATCCTATAAAATATGGACATAATATAGATGAAAAATGAAATGAAGTACGAAATTGAAACTGACCATAATTATAGTACATTTTCTTTTCATGGAGATGTTTATGCACAACTCTACTTGAATTTTTTATGAAAACATGTTTTTGGTGATGAACAACAACTTGATTAAGAAAAATCACATAAATACATATTTCCTAAGAGTCTCCCCATTAGAGTTGACTATTCTAGGTGGGGTGATTTAAGGTTGGGAACCTATTAGCGCTTCCACATGCCCAAATCACCCCAAAGATTAAAAAATGATAAGAGAAAACAAAGAGAAAGTTAGTATGTGATTAAGAAGGTAATTAAGAAAAATAAGAAGAACTTAGTTTTACCTTACTAACTCAATGATGTCCTATGCAAAGTTTTCTGCTTTTTTTGTGATTTTCTTAATTTCAATGTGAGTTTCTAAATCTACTTAATTATTAACTAAAGTCCCTTTTTGTGTTTTTCTTTGATAAGCCTCTTACTTACTAATTACTTCCTCCGTTTCATTTTACTTGCTACACTTCTCAATTCACGGACTCCTAGGCAATTTTTGGAGAAGAGAGATGTAGAGAGTAAAAAGAAAAGGGACCCATGTGAGAGGAGAGAGATAGAGAGAGTTTATTGCCCAAAAAGGAAGTGTAGCAAGTAATATGAAACTTCCCTATATGGAAAGTGTAGCGAGTAATTTGAAACGGAGGAAGTATAACTTTTGCTTTCTTTTATTGAATGAGATTTTACTTAGTGGGAGGAAGTATGGAGAATGAGAGTAGTAATGAAGTTGTGAAGTTGTTGCGTGTTTTGTTGACTTGTGAGAAGTTGTCTTTTCAAAATGAAAAAGAAGGGGGTCTTTATAGGGAAAATCAAGTGATGAATTAGGGTTTGAAGGAGGTAGAAAATCAGATTTTTTAACCCAAAAATCAGATTTTTTAACCCAAAAATCAGATTTTTTAACCCAAAAATCTGATTTTTACCATCCTACATCACCTTAATGACATCACACTAATGACATCATCAAATCTCCTCAAATCTTCCTACATCATCAAATTTATTGGAAATACAAATATTTTTATTCTCATTAGATTTGATTTTGATATTTACAATAATGAGGCAAAATCCGATTTTCAGCCAAAATTTTTGTCCTAAATACATCATAAAATGTAAAAGTGCATCGAAAAACGTGAAGGAAAAGCTAACTGGGCAACTGCGCTAGACATAGCCTTGGTGCGCTTGACGCACAGGCATGCGTCCGGCACATGTAGCCATTCTGGGCTGGGCGCACGATTGTGCGTCTGGTGCATGATCAGGTGCCTGGCGCACATTCTGAAATTTCTGGAAAAAATCGGATCTTTTGGCTCTTATACCTTGGATTTGATTTCGATTCTCTTTACTTTTCATAATTTTATTCCTTACCTAATGGATAAAAGGATGTGATCGGTGGTAAAAAAATATATTCTTATTATTTATCCAATGAACAATGACTTAATCATCAAGAGAACTAATTCCTACCAGTTTTGTGAGACGATTAAAATTGGCGACTAATCGCGTCCCGTTTTTCTATTTTTCAAAAATCTAGCTGAAAACAATTAACGAAAACTCGTTTAAATTAGTAAAGACAAGCATGATTCTACAACAAATCATTTTATTAAAACCGGTAGTTATTGACTACGACTTACGGAAAATTGTATTTCTAGACCGAAATTGTATGACTAAAAAGCAAAACGAAAAAAAAACCATATAACAGAATGAAACTCGCGCTTCGAGATTAAATGTGCCTTTGGCGAGGTGCACGCTCCACGATGCATGACTATTTTCGTTATTTTTAATTTTTTTTAAAAATATTTATTTTAAAATGTTATGCATAATAGGGGTTCAAAATGTGGTGTCTACACTACTACAATGCTTCAGATAATTTACTTAGGTATATATATATTGTAAATAGTTCGTTATTTGTAATATAGTTGATACTTACTGAATTTTTAAGTATATTAACTAATTATTATATCTCTAGGATTTTGCAAGAACCAAACCATACTCCGTTGATGAGATCAATGAAACCAAAGATCTATGGGCTGAATACTTTGTAGGAAACATTATTGACAACTACTTGGTATATATATATATATACATATATATATATATATATATATATATATATATATATATATATATATATATATATATACATATACATATATATATACCTTGAACAATATTATGTTGATGTAACCTTGATTGGTGAATCATATTTTGTTGGTTGTTCAATTGAGATGTTGAGATGAATTGAACAAGTTTTGGATATTATTAAATTCATTCCAAATGATTTCTTGGGTTAATTATCCAAAATAAAAAGGAAATTTTTACTCGTGGATTAGTTATTATTATATATTTTTTATTTAGTTTCATTTGGTGTGTTATGTTTAATTTTTGCAAAATACAAAAGCTGGCAAAAAAAAGCGGCGATTTGCATCAGATGTGGAGACAACAACCGACGCCGAAAGAGTCATTTGCATTGGGTAATGTGAGGAGACCGATGCAAATTATCTGGTTATCTGGCTCGTTGTGAGAGGATTCAAGTCAAGGTGGAGATTTGTAGGAATTATGCCTTGAATCGTGTTATATTGGGTTATCTCTAAAAGGGCGAATCGCGGCAGATGTCTCAGTTCGCGGCAGTATGCCGAGAGCTGACCGCGACTCGCGCCAGGCACAGTGACTCGCGTTCAGCACAGCGACTCGTGTTTAGCGTGGTGACCGTGACTCGCGCCAGGCACAGTGACTCGCGTTCAGCACAGCGACTCGTGTTTAGCGTGGGATGCGATAAACGAGGAAACATGTTAGTTTTTCGAATCTGTTTATAAATAGCCTTTTACCCTAGTTTATTTATTTAATACGGATTAGTTCACAACACATTTGTAATTTTGTTTTTCCTCAAGATCAATAAATCTATTCTCTCTCTTCCCGTGGACATAGCCAACACTCCGTTGGTGAACCACGTTAAATCTGTGTGTGATTTCTCTTTGTCTTGCATTCGATTATTTGTTCTTTCTCACATCTATCATAATAGGCGGAATGCTCATAGTTGGGACTGTCCCTATCAATTTTTAATATAATCAATTAACTCTATTAATTAAATTAGGCTGAAAAAAGAGTTTTAAAAAATGGGCTTTCATAAACTATTTTCAAAAAGGTTTTCGAATGTGGGCTTAATAAACTATCTTTTTAAATGGTTTTCAAAAGCGGGCTTAGAAAAATGGATTAGAATATAGATTGAGCCTCAAATATAGGTAAGTAATAAAACCAAGTAATATAATTAATTAACTCTATTAATTAAATCGGGCTGAAAAAAGGGTTTTAAAAAATGGGATTTCGTAAAACTATTTTTAACAGGATTTTCGTATGTGGGATTAATAAACTATTTTTTTAAAGGTTTCCAAAAGCGAGCCAATAAAAATGGATTAGAATATGGATTGAGCTTCAAATATTTTATTTTAGGGTCGTTCTTTTTCTTCGATCCAGACCAATTCAAGCGGAGTATTAGTCATCATAAGGTACTAAATGGGGAGACACACGTATGTGTCAAGAGAAGCCCCCACTTTGACTGAGGTTCGTGAAACTGAAAGTCAAAGTAGTAAGTGTCGGGACGGAGAACAATTCTAAATGCTCTGCAACCTAGAACGGATCTATATATCGTCAATTTCCGCAAAACATAGTTAGTCTGAAAGATGATAACTACAAGCAATATGTTTACCATGCAGGAGAAGATGTTAGCAAATAGGTGCAAACAACTCAGATAATGCACATGATGATGCAAACTTAGACTCTCTAAGGATCCATGAGATGCTATGCAAGGTTGGGGTTATGCAAAGCTATGAAAGTTAGATAAAACGCTATGCAATGTCAGGGATATAGCTAAGAGAACTAGATTGATAGAAAGAGATAAATTGATTCTTGAAAACTATTTTGATAAAATTGGGGTCCACAAGTGAGATCCGTAGATTACAAATTTTCGAGCGTTTGATTTAGACTAACCACCGCATATATAGAGATCCCCCATTTTGGGAAAACTTTTCTTAAATTAGGCACTTGGAGCCTAGATTAGAAGAGAGTTGACTTGAATTGAGCATTCAGAGGAGCATTCGAGGTTTCTTCACTAGGGAATTAATGCAAACAAAGTCAGATATCACTAGAGACAATGAAAGTATCGGAGAGTCCTTTAGGGACAAGGAGAGCTTGAATTGAAAATAAAGGTTGAATTTGTGACTCACATGAATAATGTAGGTGGGAAAAGGCTTTAACGTGGCTAAGTTCAGACTTGAGTCTATGTCGAGATCTAGAAAGAGCATGCTTAAAAATTCTAGAAAGTCAAATAATGAGATCTTGATTAATTTAAAATTCTTTTATTGAAGCGGTGGGACCTCGAGATGGGGATTCCTATGTATCCTTCCGGAATCAGATCTAATATTTTTTTTGTGTACTAACTTTTGCCTAGGCCGCCGTTTTGAGTTTTCAACCTGGCGGGCTTGGACATACTTTGGAGAAGGAATTAGGATTGATATGAGAGCTGAAAGGGTTAAGGTTTGGATGAAGATTTGTTTAGATGGGCCAAGGTAAGGATTATGGCTTCTTTTTTATGTATTTAAAAGATTTGGAATGAGGAATAGAACTTGTGTGCAAGCCCGTTATCTTGACTTTGAATTTTTGCCTTTGGCTGTTTATTTTTTCATTTGCATTTTCGCGTTGTTTTTTGCTTTTTTCGCACTTTAATTTTGTTTACATTCCTTATTTTGACTGGCATTGATTTTTTTATTGTACCGAGACTTACAGAAAAGTTTTTGTGGTCTAGGGTAAAGAAACGTTCGAAGGCTATTTTGTGGAGCTTTGATTTGAAAATTTCTTTCTATTTTGTTATTAAGGATCATGAAGATGATGGCTTAAGGGATTTTATTTTTTTTAGGTGCATGAGGATGGTTTATGGATGTGATGGCTGATAGAAGGTGATGATTTTTTCAAATAAGAGAGAGAAGAGGGAAATGACTCCTAATCCAAAGCATGTCCTTTTTTTATTTTTTAGACATTTTGATTTTTATTTATTAATTAAGGTCATTTAGAGACAACATTATTTGAGTTTCATCATCGAAATCAAAGCATGAATGATGTGAAGGGAAAATGAAATTAGAAAAGAAACTATGATGATATTTATGAAAATGAAAATGTTATAATAAATGAAGTCCTAGAGTGACATAGACTCGATGGAAAAGGATACAAATGGCTTAGGATAAGGACTCTTTGACTCAACCTAGAAAACCGAAAATAATAGACTAAGCCTTTTGAATTAGGATTACACTGCCTAAACGGTTGTTGGTGATGTTGACTCTCTTTGTAGGAGGTATTAGAAGTCTATTATCATCGACCATGTTTTGCATTGCATTTTTGGATCCAACACTTGATGTTAGATGTTCATTACTTTGATGGAATTTGTAATAGAAGTTTAGATTACATCTTTTGGATTATTTTTAGGTGCACGGTCTGGAGTAAGCCCTAAGTGATCGTGCCTCTATTGTGAAGGTGGTCAAAATGCAATTTCATGACTCTAAGTAAAGTTGGGGTGGTGATAGTGCACTTGATAGCCTTAAAGTGGGCACACCTTTTTGTTTCTCCATTAGGCATTCCTAAGTTGGAATCTCTCGAACGGTCCTAGACATAAATCAAATAGACCTTACTTGTAAGCTTTGGGAATAATTTTCGAAATGAGACATGATTATGTGATGGATGGTTTGAAAATGATATGGGTTACTGAACAGGATGGGCTTCACATGATGGAGACGTGGACCTAACTATATGCATATGCAGACATGGACATTACTATGCAAGCAGACTAGACTTAATGACTGAGCTTCAGTGGTAATAGGAGAGACTAGACTTTGAACTTACATTTAGGGTAAGTAGACTAGATATTAAACTTTGAGCTTACATTTAGAATAAGTATGCTAGACAACTAGACTTTGAAATTACATTTAGAGTAAGTAGGCTGGCCTAGGAGTGACTAGACTCTGAACTTACATTTAGAGTAAGTAGGCTAGACACTAAGGAAGACTAGACAATAAGGAAGACTAGAATTTGCACTTAATATAAGGTGAGCAGGCTAGACAACTAGACTTTGAACTTACATTTAGTGTAACTAGACTAGACAACTAGAGTTTGCACTTAATATAAGGTAAGCATGCTAGACAACTAGACTTTGAACTTACATTTAGTGTAAGTAGACTAGACAACTAGAGTTTGCACTTATATTAGAGTAAGAAGGCTAGTCTAAAAAATTGCCTATGTGGACTTAAGCAATACTAGCTTCGCTAGACTTAAGGGTTACCGTTATGGACTTAGACTTTGGACTTGGTCCTATATGGATTTGGAATTGAAATGGACTAGGGCTTACATGGATATCCAAACTAGACTTAGGATTTGAATTGGGCCTTTATGGACATAAGTTTGGGATAGATTGGGATCATCACATGGGCTTGACTCTAGCACTAGTGGAATTATATCAACTTGCTGCGGTCATTAAGTGGGGGTATTGCTGCGGATTCAGCCTCGCCGCAAATAAGGGCGCAACAATAAGTAATTCTATTGTTGCAGTTTTTAACGCCATAATAGAGAAACCTATTGCTGCGGTTTCTTACCAAAACCGAAGCAATAGGTTTTTTAAAAATAAAAAGTACAGGTCTATTGTTGCGGTTTAGGGAAGAAACCGCAGCAATAGGTTGCTCTATTGCGGCGGTTACTTCCCAAAATCGCAACAATAGACCTGTATTTAAAAAAAAATTTACAGGCTGCTGGGCAGCTGCAAGCACAGGCAGCCAGCAGTAGGTAACAAGTAGTAGGCAGCAGCTGCACTATTTTCTGTATAAATTTCGGTAGAGCTCCATTTATAAATTGGATAAACCCTATAATTGGGAAATAACCTGCACAAAATTACATCCAACATCCAATTTCATCCAGCCTCCATCATCTAATTTCATCCAACACCCATCAATCAATCATCCAACATCCATCTTCTCCAACAACCAACATCCATCATCTAAGTTCATCCCACACCCATAAATTAATCATCCAACATCCATCTTCTTCAGCAACCAACAACCAATTTTCCTCCAACATACATCATCCAATATCCAAGTTTAATAAGAAATAAGTATCATTCAATCCAACACAAATACCATGCAAACTAACATTAATATTCAACATATATATATATATATCATCAAATCCAAGTAAATATCATGCAAAAATGCATTGGTTGTTGTAAAGATAGATAAACAAAGCAATTAACAAAACCTGAAAGAAACTACGCAATGCAATAATCAATAAAGTATCTTGCCCACTTATTTTTCATCTCATTGATTTGCTCTTCCATGTAAGGATCGGATGTAAAGAAACGAGAATCCTGAAAATAATTAACTAAAGTTAGTCTCAAATAGCTAAATACTAGATGAAAGGAATTGTAAGTGAACAAAAATTTACTTCGTTGAAATCCTTCTAACCGGAATATAAAATAAGTACGTCAAAAATGTTACGCATGATAAAAAAAGGCACTCCTCGCCTCCTTGTTGTGGTGGGCACTTTATCAAACGTTTTAAGAAAATGAGAAAATTTATCATATGATGAGAATAATATAGGCTTAATTGAATAATATAAGTCTATTATACCTCAACAAGCTTCCAAAGAATACTATCCTGACGAACTTTGTTGCCGCTCAATTTAAACCTCCTAAAAGCACTGCATAGCACAACAACAATTGATTTAGACTTTTTTTTATCCTACACTATAATTTTAATTCATTTAAGATATATCAAACCAACTTACGCCGTCATAGCCGATTTAATCTGTAACTTTCGCTCCTTGTTTGCTCTAGCAGAATCAAAGACATAAATCGTCCCTTCCGTGCACTACTACATTTGAAAGCAATTACAACAGTCAAATGCAACGGTTGACCATAATGCAACGGTTGACCATAATACAATTGTATATTGCAACGAAGGATGCTAGTGTAACAGTTTATTGCAACGGTTATATTAAACCGTTGCATTAGAGTGTTAAATGCAATGTTCTTTAAATTTATTGCAACGGCTTCTAAATAATTGTGGCAATAAAGTGTATGGCATTGTATTATTCTAATATATAATGCAATGGTGGTGTAATTCTTGCCTAGAACTTAGATGCACACTACCCTTTTAATTTGTAGGAAAAATTGACAACAGAGGTCTCAACTTTGGGTGTTAATTTTTAAAAGGTCTGAACTATTGATTAACCTATGTAGGTCCCAACTTTAGGGGGTCTTAACTTTTAGCGGACCTTTGTGACTTGAAAGTGGCTTAATAGGTCATCACTTGTAAATCTTGGGTCACACTAGAAGGGTTAATTGAGGGAGGGATGTAGGAACTATGTGAGCTTTTTAAAAAAATCGTCAGTTTTAAGTCACCGAGGTCCGCTAAAAGTTAAGACCCCCTAAAGTTGGGACCTACACAGGTTAATCAATAGTTCAAACCTTTTAAAAATTATCACCCAAAGTTGAGACCTCTACTGTCAATTTTTTCCTAATTTGTATCCCTCCCTATTTTCCCCCAAAAAATGGAAAAAACCCTAAACCATTATTCCTCTCACACGCACTCAATCTCTTCTTCATTGTCTCCATCTGGTAACTCGTTCCTTTGTCACACTTGTTGTCTCGCAAAAGTAGATGCACTGGCAATTGGACGACTTATGTTTCGCCAGCAACTGATTTCCAATCTAGAGAACCCTGATCTCCGAATTGTCCATTATGATATATGGTAGTCCAGATGATGGATTTTTTCTCTCTTTCATTTCGTTTTTTATTGTGGAATTTTGTAGTGTTGTATTTAGTTCATCATTTTCACTTTCATCTTCAATTTAAGCAAGGTTGAAGCTATACCTAAGGTACTTTTTGATTTTTTTTATTATCAAGTTCTAGATCTTCGAACTTTTAAGATCTAGGATTCGAATTTATGTATGTTAGTTCGGATCGAATTTTGGTTATGAAAATTTATATGATGATGTAGTGTTGTTGTTAGTTCAATATTCGTCTGATAGGAGGAAGCAATTCCTCTCACTTAAGATTTTCTTATCAGGTGCAGCTGGGTGAGATTTCACTCAGTTCCAGTAATTTTCTTCTGTAAAGATTCGATGTTTTCTGCTAGTTCCCTTATGCTAGTCTCAGCAATATAAAAAGAAGTATTAGCGTCCTTTTGCTTTCACGATTACAACAAGGTAACGTGAAAAAATATCACACCACATGTTATAATATTTATTTTAGTAAACAAAAACAATTTTAATAAGCAAAAATAACAATCTTGATTTGTAGATTCAGACTCAATTAGTGACTGCATATGACAAAAACACCATTAAAGAACAAAGAACAAATGAAGAAAACAGGGAATAGGCCTTATTATCATGATTATTTAGGATTACTTGCATTCTTTGGTTGTAGAAATAAGAAAGCACTTGTGCTTTGGATCAAAATCTTTTTAATTCCATTGACGGATCTGATTACACATGTATTTTGAGAACACATGAAAGATGAAAGGATTTTTTTAAATAAGCAACCATCATGATAGCATGCTTTTAGGAAATATCATTCCAGTGCTGCAATAGTTGTTTACTGGTTTCAAAGTCTATTGTAAGACAAGCCTGTTTATCTCAGTAACAAGTTGTAAAAGTAGAACCATCCCTCAGCAAAATGGAGAAAAACCTTGTGCTTATTGTAAAAGAAAGAAAGACACAATACAACTAAAAATCGTATAAACCAACATATTTTAGCGTGATGGGACAATAATCAGTATCTTAATATTCTCAGAGCCTTAGTGCATCAAATCAGTCTAGTGAAAGTGAATCCACTGATAAAGATAGGACCATACAACTAAAAATCTTTGCTCATATTCGCGTTTCTCAGATTTAATATGCATTCTAGAAGTAGGATAACTGATGGATTTAAAAAGAAAATTTGTTGATTGAATTTTGTAATTTGGTGTTACTATTAGAAAATCTTTGCGTGATCGTCAAGCTGTTGATTGCAGAAGTGTAGTTATAACTAGAAAAAGTTATTCAAAATATTGTTATTGAACTTTGTTTTGGTGTATCATAAGCTATAATTATACATACTACTTGCGGAATAAATTAGGTGATCAACCTCCTTCAATTTCGATTTTGACCTCAATTGTGAGTTTCCATACTGAATTATTATGCTTTTGCTATATTCTCTCATCAGCATACTTTTTAGTTTTTAGTGGGTTTCAGTATTTAATTTTACATTTATTATCAGATGGGTAGTTACAGAACCAATCTTTTAAAATTTTATTGTGATTTCATGGGTTCAAAAGATGCCCGTAAGGTGTTTGATTGATTCCCCAACTACTGATAAGTTTGGTTTATCTTTTCACATCCAGAAAGGTTTGCCACATGTTAACATTAGGTTTTATCATTTCTTCACTTAAAATGAGAAGTTAGTTGACTTTTAAGCTTTTTTACAATGTTTCTAGTTTTCTCTGACTCATCTTCTTCCTTATGCAGGGCATATGCATATACATACTGGCCAGTAGACACAGGTGCTCAAGAGTTTAATTCATGGTAGATTTCACTTTTAAGGAGAATGTAGTTTTAGAATTACTTGGCTAGTTAGTAATTTGACATTGGTTGGAACATTTTGGTGAATATATTCATGCATGATATCAACAAAGGAAAAATGTTGTATCTTCTGGTTTCCTGGAAGTACTACTTAGGTACTTAATTTTGTAAATTGTCGAAACGATTAGATATGTTATGTATATTTATGATCATTGTGATTTTTTTTATTTATAAAAGGAATAATTGATTTTAATAATCCCACCTTTTAGTGATCTGCTCAAAATAGTCCAACCTTTTAATAATTTCAAAATAATCCCACCTTAGCACCCAATCTTCTCAAAATGAGCCTTTTGACCTGAAACCTGTTAAACAAGTTAAATTACTTATTATTTTTATCATAATATATTTGCTTCTCTATCCCTCCTCTCTCCCCCTGATCTAGACCCTCAACAACCTCTTTCTCGCTCCTGTAATAGTCTAATTTACTCCACCACCAGCACCTCAAACCAACATACACCACCACTAGCATCGGCGCACTGTTGCACCATTACATACACCCATACCGAAACCATAATTGAATAATGTAGCTGATTCATACACCCATCCTCTACCAAAAAGCGTCTTTAGCTTTACTAATACTCACTCCAATATGAGGAGTACCACTCCTCTGAAACCCTAACGCCCCAGACTATTTTGCAATGTAGCAATCCGTGAATCGTTCCAAACAACAATAATAAGTATCACAAAACTTGCAAGGAGGAAAACGCATTGACCCATATATAATAATTCATAGTATAAAAAACTCAAATTCCACATCTTTCAATGAAATAAAATTACCCATGAACGATTTCACCAAAACCACCCAGAATAACTGAGCTCCAATTCATCAGTTTCAGCAGAAAAATCTCAAATTAAAGAACAACCCATCTCAATTAGGACGTGAAAAAGCAAAAATGAAAGCAAAAAATAAAAAGACCAGAGCTAGAAGAAGTGGTGCAGTATTGGGTTTTGGAGAATGAGAACGAGAGGAGAGAGAAAGGTGATGATTATGAGGGTAATTTGCGATAAAAAGTGATGATAATTGGGAATTTGAAAAGATAGTGATATGTCTATTTTATATAGAGTTTTTACCACCGTCCCTCATTGATTATTGGTCTTAGTTGCGCTCTTTGGAGCTATTTTTAGTATTAATGTGCTACTTGTAGTGTGTTTGTAGTTTCAAGTTGATCATTGTAGGAATTAGCATGTTTTGGTACATTTCCTACTCATTTATATCACTACAAGAGATGATGTACTTTTGAGAGCACGAGCATTGAGCTGGAAGAGTTTTGAAGCAAAGCGAATAGTGAAAGAAGTAGAAAAACGACTCCAGTCCACTCTTTTGATTATATCTCAAGTTCTACAAATCCAAATACAGTGATTTTAATTGGGTTAGATTCTACACTTCAAGATCTTTCCAACGAGTGGTCACTTTCTTAATTCCGACGAATAACGAAGAAGTTATGGCGTTTTGAAGATAGAGATTTTGTGCAGGCTGATGACTGCCATGCCGGGCGGAATCCGCCCCGGCTGCCCGGGTGCCTTTACTTAGCCAATTTTCATCGTTTGGAGAAGATTTTGAAGAGAAAGAAAATATTTTGTTGCAGGCCCGACCGAGCGGGGCGATTTCTAGGCGGTTTGAAGCGCATGTTGCGCTGATTCTTATTTTTATATAAATACTTATCCTTTTAGGGTTGAAGAGGCACTTTTTTTACATTATAGCTTCAGATTTAGTTTCCTAAGCACATTTTTATTACTCAAGAACCCTAGTATTACTTTTTCGCATTTTTACATTGGATTTTCAATAGAGGTTTTGATTTGGCAAGATTAGTTCTACAATTGGTATTTCTTCTTTTCTCTTGTTATTCTTATTCAATCCTTGTTTATTAATTCATCATGTTTACTTATTTCATCATGAGTATGTTTTCCCCAATTATGATTGAGTAGTTTATTTCTAGGGTTAAAGGGATCCATGAATATTTATGAAGGGATGTTTATAAAGTCTTGATTTTTGATGATGTATGTTGATTCCTATTGAATGTATTATCTCTATTCAATCTGATTTGGACAGATTTGATTGTTATAGTATTGCAATATTAGGTTATGCGCCGAGAGGTATAAACTTGATATTAAGGCTAGTTTCAATAGGTAGAGTTGGTATTAATAAATTGCGAGAGCCTGTTAATATCATTCTATGGTTAGTTTCGACTCGAGAGAGAAAATCAACCTGTTTGACTGCGTTATTCATTATTGATTGTTGTGTTTCATCCTGGAATATTGTTCATTGGTGAACCTACGCCCTAGACTTTATATTATTGATATTCTCAATATAGTTATTGTCTAGTTTAGTATAATTACCAACAAACATTCGTTCCCTATAATCTAGATTTGATCGACAATTAGGAAAAGAACATTGTTTCCCTGTGGATTCGACCCTACTTCCCTGACTACTATTTGTTAGAGGACTTTAGGATTACTTTTGATTAGGTGATACGACTTTAGCCTGTCAGATAGTAGTATGATTTTGAATGAGGGAGTAAAATGATGAGGAAGAAGATTGCAGGGAAATTGAAGATCATATTACCGCATAGTTCATCATTTTTAGTGCCAAATTTCAGAAGACGAAGGATGGGAGACAGCGAAATTTGGCGTCAAAGTAAGAAGACGATGGATCAGACCAGGGAGAGAGCGAAGTTTGGCGTCGTGGAGGGGGGACAGTTCGGAGAAGAGGTGGTCGTGGTGGCTGGTATGTGAGTTGTTGGTTAGGGTGGGTGGGAAGGTGGTTGGAGAAGTGGAGGGTTGGAGATGGGGCAGGTGATGTTGAGTGGTTCAAGTGTTATAGCGGTGGAGGTGGTTATGATGGTGGAGTAGTAGATGTAGAGGAGCAAAGAGGATTTTCTAAATTAAAATAAAAATAAAAAAAAGCTAAGACTAATTAAAATTAGACAAATGTCCATTTTAACTTGATAAACCGGTTAACTTAACTTGAAATAGGTAAAGGTCCATTTTAAGAAGATTATGAGTAAAGGTGGGACTATTTTGAGATTACTAAAAGTTTGGACCATTTTAAGAAGATCACTAAAAGGTGGGATTATTAAAATTAATTTTTCCTAGGTTAATGCAACGGCTTAGGATAATATAAAAGGGGCGTTGCATTAGAGCAAAAGTGATGTTGCATTGTAGCTAATGCAACGGTTCTTGGAGTCTACTAATGGGCGTTGCAATAGGCCTAAAAAACTATTGCATTAGGTCTAATGCAACAGCAGCAACATCAACGGTTGTTGGACCGTTGCAATAGCTCTATTGCAACGTTTTTTGGCTCTATTGCAACGGTTTTCAGGGGTTGCAATAGCTCATTTATGTAGTAGTGGTGGCACATATGACAGGGAGCATCCAATGACGACTATTGCAAGATTAAATAACACAAGTTACTATTAGATCATCACATCATGCAACAATCAACGTTTATAAAACTATTTAGATAGAATATTTCTCTTGAAAGATTGGCGAGAATATGATACTAACATTATCAATGACGAACCGAGTCAGAGCAAACTCAATGTAACTCATTATATTCTCCAATCCATTCACATCCGCAGTACTCTTCCGTACACATCCAACAAACACGAACAACATCCCGAAGTGATATTAAGTCAGTCTACAATGCCCTATAAAAAGTAGACAAATTTAAACTTCATGTGCAAAATACAATTATCCTACAATAAAAAATAAAAAATAAAAAATTCATAACTTTGATTCTTGATTACCTCATGTACACTTGGATAATAGTAACATTAATCATCTTCCCTTTTAAGAACTGAGCAATATCCTCCTTGGTTAGATAAGCTATGGAATCCTCGTTCTACTGGAACAAGGAGGTCGGCCAGGTAACACTAATGGTATCATCGTCTACGACGGCAAGGCAATCGTATTTGCCAACTCCTTACAGTCTTCAGTGAGGGATTCTAAGAATGAGACGTCTTGGACACTGGGACTATAACGAGTAGCCGAACCGGCTGAAAGTTGCTGGCTAGGACATCTAACAGCCTCCCCCGAAATACTCTTTTGTTTTTTAGGTGTCGGCGTGACCTAATAATTATTTTTGAGAATTCACATAAGATTATGTAATTTTTAAATTTAATGCTATTGTTTTTACTAAAATGGATAAGATTTGAACAATTACCTCATCACCTAACATTTGCACTAAAATTTGTGGCCATTGCACCCACGTATCCAAAGCACTAGCTAGATCCATGATATCAAATGAGGGGACAGGGCCAGGTAGTGGCCCATTAGCATACTTCTCCACATAACGATGAACTTTCACTCGAAGGTGATCCTTTATCATTCTAGACCCATGAACTGTTGGTGGTCTCATCAAAAGAATAAGAATGTGCGTCTGCCACGAGACAAACCTCTCCACTAGTCGAGTCCATCAAATACAATCGACATGGAGTCTCGGCCTAACAGTAAATTAATGTAAAGTCGTTATAATTATGTAAGATAATTATTTGTATGGTGCACATGTTTATATAATAAATATATGTACCTTCAACTCATGACGTAGAGTGTCGGAAAAGCCAGATCATGGAGCATATGGTGGAGTAGATAGTGGAGAAGTGGGCTGTGAAAGCGCCACATTCTACATATACGAGGCAATGTCATTTCTCCACTCCTCTTTCAATTTATGCATGAATGCTGCCTCTTGTGCCGGGGTGGGCACAAATGGCTGACTCGATCTCCTGGGAGGTGGAACGCCAAAGCTGCCCCATAGCAACATTGATGCATCTAAAACCGTAACAACGCCCCGAATGATATGGCTTCTCTACAAGAGCCATAAAAAGGGCATATTGTTGTGCACCGAAATGAACTCATCCTTAGCTTGCTTCTCCTTGTACTCCAACTGCCCAAAAAGCAAATAACAAACTATAAATGTTAGTAGTCAATAAAGAAAAAACATATTCATGTGTCAAAATACATGTTATAGTGAATACATACATATTTGTCAGCTGCAACCTTTGTTTCCTCATGTGGAATAAATCGTTTTTTAGTGACAGGATATTTCTTATGCATCGTCATCACCCCGGTTAATATGAGAGGTAACTAAGGAGTTAGGATGGTGTAGATGAGGACCCAGAATCAAAAGTATGTGGATAGAATTGCTCGTGCTTCCACAACTCTCTAGCATCCTAATAAGTAGTTCTTTTGACCTAAGTGGTGATGATATTTGTTCTTTTTTGCATTCTCGACCGCCTTTTTCTCGCTTTTTCTGCAAAATAAACACATTAAATTAGTAAAAAGAATTTAAATTAATAGAACCAAGTTAATTAGATTATAAAAGAAATTACATACTATAGCCTCTTTTGTCAACATAAAGTCTTTGAAGGTAAGCCAATCCTCCATCTTGATCTGCTTGTACATATCTGGCAGAATATCCCCTTGCTTCTCTTTCTTTGATCTGACTCTTGTCATTATGATCCAACCTGGTACCAATTTGCTCTTAAAATCCTTCCATCTAGTGCTCGCAACTGACAAGTATTTTTTCTTCAATCTTACCTCATCCGGATGGTGAAACAAATTTCTGTTGTCCATCATAAAAAAAAATAAGCATGTCAGGTAGGGGTGTTCATTAGCGGGTACCCGGATTTTCGGGTACCCGCAATTACGGGTAGTGGAAACGGCGGGCCATGACCCGACCCGGAAAACGGGTACCCGTAAATCGGGTACCCGAATATTCCGGGCCGGGTCATGGGTACCCGAATTAGAAAGCATATGTTCAACAACCAATTCACTGCCATGTTTTCCAGAATATATGAAGTAACACTCACTGCTTTTCCAAAACACTCGTATTATACTTCAGGCAAAAACGACAATTAACATTTAACACTACTAACTTGAAGTGAATTACAAGAGAACAGTACAAATTTTTTTTTTTTTTTTCATTTTGAGAAGAGAACATTGAAATAATGATCAAAAACCATAATTTATAATCATAAATCTTAAGCATATAATTTTGGCAAACTTCTTTTTGAAGAAATGGAAAAATCTGTTGACATTCTTATATTCTAAAAAAGTGAAATGATGGATGAAAAGCCACAAATTATTTTACATATATATAAGCATAATTCTAACTAGTTAAAGAAACAAAAGAATGCAACTTGCAATCTTATACAGCAAATTAGACTAATTAGAGTGCATGTAGAACCAAAAAAAAAAAAACAAAAAAAAAAAGAAGATGAAGTATGGAAGGGTGAGGTGCGCTGGTGCAGTGAACAGGTGGAATGGTTGTCCAAGTTTTTTGGTGGCTTTGGTGGTGTTCTTGTTGGTGTGGTGTTGAGTGGTAAGTGGAGGAGGTAGAAGAATAAAGATCTGTAGGAGATGAGAAGAAGAATAAGAAGAAGATAGATGAGTTTATAGAGAAGGGAGTTTGGGGAAGACGAGAGGAGAGAGAGTGGAAACTTAATGAATTGCACTGACCCATAAACATCTAGATTTTTAGAAACAAATTAGCGGGTAGTCAGGTACCCGCTTACCCCAATAACTGGCCCATGACCCGGCCCGAAAATCTGCATACTTTACCGGGTCGGGTACCCGACCCGAATAATCAGAATTTTCCATGAAATTACCCGACTCTTTTGAAGCGGGTCAGCGTCAACGGGCCGGGTCAAGCGGGTCGGGTACTTTTGAACACCCCTAATGTCAGGTGAGCATTAGTGCTATAAATCCTACAATTGTAAATGGTAATTACAAAAATCATCAGCGTATCTTACCATAGTGTCTATCCACATCAGATTAAACAGGCCTTTGGAAATGTTTTTCCATTTCCAATTGATGTTAAGCCTGCTCGTAGAAAGACTGATCCAAATACCATACTTGGATCGCAACGGACCTAACAGAACAAACAATTCGAAATACAAACAATTAAATGGTAAGCACTATTAATTATAACTATCTTGCAATCAATTACCTGTTGGTCGCCCCTACTCATCAAATTGTAAGTACATAGGAGATGCGTTATTGAGCCTCCTCGGGGGACATCTCTTGCTCCTGCTGGATACCTTTATCCTCCCACCTGACTTCTTTCTCCTTGATTGTGCACCATAATATGCACTAGTGTGATGATTTAAGAAATAAAACAAGGAAACCAAATTAGGGAACGAACAAATAAATTACATATTCAATATTCACTATAATCAAATAAGCGCGAACCTGGGGGGTGGCTGAAGTGGATCAGATACCACATTACGATCAAGTAAAGCATTCCTATCAGCCTCCTTCTCCATCTCATCAATCCAACAGTCTAGCTCATCTTTAGCATGGTCACTATCCTCCCCCTGGTCAGCCTCCTGTGTGGGGTTGAATGGTGTATCATCATCCGTGGAGTGATCGCTCGTGCCCCTGGGGTTGGTTGTAAAAACTGAATGGGGTTGGTTGTAAAAACTGATCCGGTTTTAACCCCAGACAGGATCAGTTGAGGCAACAAATAACAAGAAAACGATTAAATCCCATACATTGGTAACCGTAAAATGAATAGGCCACGAAACTAACCAGCTAAGAAAATTTACAGATTGCATCCATCAAGACTAACCAAGGAACAGAAAATTTAAAAAAAAAAATAAGAACAAGCCAAAAAAACGAAATTGACAAACTGCAGCAAAATTTACTGAGGGAAGAATATAAATGAAATTTACAAAATTGAAACAAAATTTAAATTTCATGATGTGAAATTTAAATTAAACTACATTTACAGTCCATGGAAGAAATTAAATGAAATAAACCTAACATACGAAAAAACAAATAAATTAAACAACCCTAATCAATTGAGGTATAACTAAACCAAAAATAACACAAGTAAAAATTAATTAAGAAAAAGAAATAAACTAAATCTGGAGCAAACCCTATATTTGGAGACTAAATTTGGAACAAAATCTGAAAAAGAAATAAGCAACGGCGACGAGAGGAGCAGTGGTGAGCGACGGCGACGAGAGGAGGGGTGGTTTGACTGCGCGATGGAGACACGAGCGATGAAGATGGCGGCGGAGATCTGGTTTAGCAAAGACGCGAGGTGCAAGCGATTGTTGAAGATGCGAGCGAGGTAACAAAGCTTTTTGAAGATGTTAGTGCTGAAGATCATAATCCCATCTCCAATGGATGTTTTTTTTACTATATTGTTAGTAATAAGGATGTTGGTGTTGACGATGATGGTGGATTTAGGAGAGGGGGAAAATGATAGAGGGTAGAGGAGGGGGTTTAGGGTTTGAGATAGGAGAGTTGGCTGATGAGAGAGGGAAGAGGAGTGGGGCCGAGTTTGGGGTTTGAGAGAGTGGGTCATTAGTGAGTAGGGTTTAAGTGGGAGTAAGGGAGTTCAGCGTGTCATGTATGCAAATGGGCCGCTAATATCATCAAGCCCAAACTGATCCGGTTTAGTGAACCGGATCAGTTAACAAAAAACCGGATCAGTTTTCTGTTAACCGATCTGGTTTACTAAAGAACCGGATCAGTAAATTTGTCGCGTTTTGCCTCCCAAAAAATGGACAATTTACGGATTCGATTTTGTTACAACCTAATATGTTGTGTTATGATATATAAGGTTTTTTCCACTAGTGTATGCCCATCTTAAAATCACAGGGCCACACAGTTTAATCTCCCTTACCAGATGAAGGACTAAGTGAACCGTAATGTCAAAAAAAGAAGGTGGATAAATACATCTCAAAAAATTGACGAAGTGTGATCACCACCTTATTTTGCAAAGTATCAAATTTGTCATTTTCAAGTACCTTATTGCATATGGTATTGAAAATAAACACAACCTCGTGATGGCAAGCCTGACATGTTTCTGGAGAATCTCGCGCATTGCAATCGGCAAAAACACTTGCATCATCACATGACAGTCATTGGACTTCAACCCAACTAATTTCATATCACTCATAGAAATAAGTCTTCTCATGTTAAATGAGTATCCAGTAGGATCCTTAATGTCGTATAAACACTCACCGAACAACCGTTTCTCTTGCCTAGACCATGTAAAACAAACTGGAGGCAAAGACGTTGTTATTCCTTTTCCTTTCTTAGCTTTTTCCCTAACCTTTTGCCATAAATTAGGCCGAATCTTCAATTTCTTCATATCTCTACGCTTTTTTTTCAATATGCATTACGTCGAGACAATGTCTTATCGGTAACTCTTTCCAATAAGGAAGTCTCCAGAATATACTCTTTTTTCCAAATGTCACCATCATCTTATGAAGGTTTAACCCCCTTACCAAATATTGTGCCTATCCCCCAAACACACTTATAAACTTCTTTTCCGGTCAACGGTCTAGGAGCTGGAGCATTTTCAACTAACTCGTTAAATGGTATTTTTTCTCTTTCGATATGGATGAAATCTATGTAGGAATTGTCTATTAATGATGTAGACATGTTTCCCACAATGTGGCAAATGTGTAGCCTCCATATCATTCTGACAAATTGGATATGCCTTCTTTCCTATGACTTTATACCCCCGACAAAGTGCCATAATTAGGAAAATCATTTATAATACAAAATAGCATAGCTCGAAGACTGAAATCTTCATTAGAATACGCATCAAGCACCATTACACCTTCGTCCCACATCTTTTTGAGATATTCGATGAGAGGCGCAAGATAGATGTCTATATCATTTCCAAGCTGCTTAGGCCTAAAAATTAAGAGAGACAACATAATATACTTTCGTTTCATGCACAACACCGGAGGAAGATTGTATATCACTAAAAGAACATGCCAAGTACTATGTTTGACTACTTAAAGTACCGTAAGGGTTCATTCCGTCCGTACACAATGCAAGTCTCAAATTCCTATCTTCCTAACTAAACACACTGTATTTGGAATCTATAGCCTTTCATTGAGGGGAATTTCCAGGATGCCTAAGCATCCCATCTTTCTTTCTCTGATCAGCATGTCATCTTAGATTCTTTGCATCTTCTTTAATAGAAAAGATCCCGCTTGAACCTTGGCACATTGGAAGATACCACAACACTTTCGCGGAAGGACACTTAGAGCATCACCAATGGGTTGGTTGGTCTTTGTTAGTCTTTAAGTTTTTGTCATTCTCTCTCCTTCCCTCCTTACACCTCACATCCCACTAAACTCCCACCAACTCATCTTTTTTTCTCACAATGGGTGGGCTAGTCTTACTTGGTTTTTCTATTTCTTTCTCCTACTTTTACCATACCCCACCATATACTCTCTCTCCTACCCAATGTTTATTTTTATATGAAATAGATGATTTAAATTATTAAAAGGTAATTAGATTACGTTAAATTACGTTAAATTAAATTACGCACTAGGGGAAAAAAAAGGAATGGCTGCGCAAGAAGGGCTGCGGTTTCTTTGGAAACCGCATATATTGAAGGGCTGCGTTTTATTAAAAACGCAGCCCTTCTTGTATGAAGGGCTGCGGTTTCTTTGGAAACCGCATATATTGAAGGGCTGCGGTTAACAAGAAATCGCAGCCCTTCATGCAGTATGAAGGGCTGCGGTTTTGAAGCTAACCGCAACCCTACTAATGAAGGGCTGCGGTTAGCCTGAAAACCGCAGCCCTTCATAAACGAAGGGCTGCGTTTTCTAGACTAACCGCAGCCCTTCTGATCCCATCCCATATCTCCAGTTTTGCGCGCACACACACAGTAGGTAGACATATTTTCTAAATTCCCCTCCCTTACACGCATTTGACGAGCGAAAAACCCCTCCCTCCCTCTCACTCACTCGCACATTAACCCTAACGCCCCATCACCGGAGCCCTGACGCCGGAGCACCCACATTGCTTCACCACCACAACCCTTCTCTTTCTTCACCTCTCTTCTCTTCTCTTAGCTTCTCTTCTCTTCTTTTCTCTTCTCTTCTCCACCATTTGAGTGGGTTTAGGGTGTGGAGCTCCTCCACCACTACGCAGCGCCACCACCCCACAAGCGGCAACAACTACCACCACCTTTGCCCTACTCTTTCTTCATTGCTAGCTCTTGGGTTTAGCTAATTTTTTGCTTAGTTAAGTATGAATTAATGTTTTTAAGTTGGTTTTGTTTTTCTTAAATGAATTAAATGATTAATGTGCAATGTGGGTTTTGTTAATTGTAGGAAGAAGATGCTTAGGAAGGCAAATAAAGTTCCAACTATCTCTACTCTCTTCATTGCTTATCATTGGTGTTAAGAGGTAACTAGTTTAATTTCGTTGTCTTTTTTGTTTGATTTAATTTGTTGATGAGACAAAGTTGTCATGTGATTCAATTTGATTAAGTTATGATAATTTATTGATATATATATGTATTTCTTATAATGTATGTATATTTCTTGATATGAGATTGTATGAAAACGCAATGTAATTTAGCTATGAAATCTACAAGTTGTTTGAATTGTCATCATATGCCTAGATACCCGTTCAAGACTTACTCATTAGGAGTAAGTCTTGAATAGTCCCCGGTTTGGGACTGTTCTTGGACGTTTGATCTCACTTAGGTGGTGAATGTGTGTCTTCTTTTCAATTCTGAGGAAAATCTTGGCTCATCGTTTCTCTACATTATTCTCTGGGTACATATGTAGATAAGCAATTATCTACATTGTGTACTTGGAGAACTGTAGGGAAATGCTGTCGGATTTTCCTTAGAATTAAAAAGTTGGCACACATTCACTAGTGAGATTAGACGTCCAAGGATGGGTTAGGTTGGAGTGATAAGGACCTTCGGCTGCATGCATACAATTGAACATGTCACTATCTTAGATTGCTCTATACGTGTGTGATATGATGATATGTGAGTGTATGTACTTAAATAATGATTGATGCATTATAATGAATGGTTGTGTTTAATTATTAGAGGTCTTCTTGAATGAGATGGATCGTACTTGGATGTATGGTAGTCGTGAATCGATTGAGTTTGTGAAAGGGGTCTCGGAATTCTCGTACAACCGCATTACAATATCAAGCATCCTCTGGAGCGATCGACTTTTATTGTCCTTGTTTCGATTGTAGAAATGTGAGCAAGGTTAGTAGTATACATGTGGTTAGGGAGCATGTCTTTCGTCGTGGGTTTAGGCCTCAATACCACGTATGGGTTTGGCATGGTGAGTAGGGGAAGTATATAGGAAGCTCTAGAGTAATGAACGATGTATGTGAAGAAAAGAAGGATGATGAGTTCGGGGATGAGAATTTGGATGATGAGTTTGCAGATGATGATAGGGATCGGGTAGACGAGATGATACACGAGGTTGAAGATCAGTCGTGTAAATGACCTCGTATTTTTGAGTCTATGTCTGAGGCTGCTGAAAAGCCGTTGTATCCAGGTTGTACAAAGTACACCAAACTTTCCGCGGTGATAACACTGTTCAACATTAAGTCGAAAGCTGGTTGGACGGACTCTAGTTTCACATCGTTGTTGGAAGTTTTAGCTGATATGCTCCCTGATGGAAATGAACTGCCAAAGTCGTACTATTATGCGAAGAAACTGATGTGTCCTTTCGGTTTAGAGTACGAGCGGATACATGCTTGTCCTAACGATTGTGTGCTTTATCGTAATGAGTATGAGCATTTACATGAGTGTCCACGTTGTGGATTGTCGAGGTGCAAGCGTGAAGGAGCTGGAGGTAGTGAAGGACCACCAGCTAAGGTGTTGTGGTATTTACCCATAATACCTAGATTTAAGCGCATGTTCTCAATTAAAGGAGATGCGAAGAATTTGAGGTGGCATGCAGATCGTAGGAAGAAAGACGGTCTGCTCAAGCATCCGGCTGATTCGCCTGAGTAGAAAAGTATCAACAGGGTGCATAAGGCATTTGGTAATGAGGATAGGAATCTGAGGCTTGGATTATGTACGGATGGCATGAACCCTTTTGGCAATCTCGGTTCGCAAGATAGTACATGGCCGGTGGTCTTAGTGGTTTATAACTTGCCTCCTTGGTTGTGCATGAAACGCAAGTACATGATCTTTGTCGCTTCTTATATCGGGGCCCAAACAACCTGGAAATGACATTGATGTATACCTCCAGCCGCTTGTTGAAGATTTACAGAAGATGTGGAACGAAGGAGTGTTAGTATTTGATGCGTATGCTAATGAGATGTTCACTCTACGTGCCATGCTTTTTTGTACTATGAACGATTATCCAGCTTATGGGAACTTATCTGGGTATAAGACGAGAGGAAAACAACCCTGCCCAATTTGTGTAGATGACATGAAATCTACACACCTTAAGGGCTGCAAACATGTGTATATGCGCACACGAAGGCACCTCAGACGCGACCATCCCTATAGGTTTAAGAAGAAGGCATTCGATGGGACGGTTGAAGAAGAAGTTGCTCATAGACCATTAACTGGTACTGAAGTTTATAATCAGGTGAAGGGCATTGAAACAATCTTTGGTAAACCTGCTAGTGAGGTTGATCGACCTACGGGATTATGGAAAAAGGAGTCCATTTTTTGGAAACTCCCATATTGGAAAGATCTAAAGGTCAGACATTGTTTGGATGTCATGCACATACAGAAGAATGTTTGTGAAGCTATTCTTGCGACACTTATGAATATTCCGGGCAAGACAAAAGATGTTAAGGCGTCACGACTTTACTTGGAAAAACAGGGGCTTCGACCAGAGTTGTGGGCTCAGAAAAGGGACGGAAGGAAGAAGAAAGTAGTGGAGGAAAGGGTTGATGATGAAACTCAGAAAAGTAAAAAGAAGGTGGAGGATTCGGAGAAGAATTATTTGCCACCAGCTTGCTATCGTACAGAGAAACGGATTTTTTGCGAGTCATTGTATGGCATTAAGGTCCCAACTGGCTACTCATCGAATATGAAGCGGTTTGTTACCTTAAATGGTGAATTGAAGTTATCGAGTATGAAATCTCACGATTGTCATGTCATGATGCAAGTATTCTTACCGATTGCAATTCGTGGGATACTTCCAAAGCATGTGAGGCACACCATTACCGAACTTTGTTCATTTTTCCATACAATATGCAGCAAAGTCCTAGAACCGTCGACCCTCGATTCCTTGCAGGCCAGAGTAGTTGAAACTCTATGCAAATTTGAGATGTTTTTCCCCCCGCATTCTTTGACATTATGGTCCATCTCATTGTCCATCTAGTTCGAGAAATTAAGCTGTGTGGTCCAGTGTTTTTGAGGTGGTGCTATCCTTTTGAGAGATATATGGGCACTTTGAAGGATAAAGTTCGGAAACCTGCACAACCAGAAGGTAGTATAATTATTCAAGGGGTTGTGGGTGAAGAGATCAGTAATTTTGTGGCTGAGTATTTTGCTAGTGTTGATCCTGTTGGACTTCCGACATCCCGACACGAGGGCAGACTTGAGGGCAAGGGCACAATTGGTTCAAAATTGATCACACCTTCCGTAGAAAAGCGTAAACAAGCTCACTTATTTGTATTGCATCACGTAGCAGCTGTCCATCCTTATTTAAATGAACATATGGAGGAATTACGTGTTAGCAATCCTGGAAAAGGAGTTAGGGCATTGACGCAAATGCATAACAAGACTTTCATTGATTGGTTTCATAAACGAGTAGTGAATGATTTGGATGAAAGTGTTCCTGAAACAGTCAAGTGGTTAGCATTTGGTCCTCGTGAAGCTGTACGCTCTTATGAGGGTTATGATATTAATGGGTATACGTTTTGGACTGAACGTCAAGATCTGAAGTCAACATCGCAACAAAATAGTGGTGTTTCACTTGTGGCGTCAGCTACACAATACGCAAGCTCGAAGGATAAGTCGCCTGTACATGCTGAAAGCAATTATTATGGGCGAATAGAAGAAATATGGGAGCTGGACTACTGTACTTTTAATATTTGCCTCTTGTGTTGCAAGTGGGTTGACGATAATCGACGTTGCGTAAGAAAAGATGATCCTTGCGGATTCACTCTTGTTGACCTTAGTCGTCTACGTGAAACTGAGGAGCCATTTGTAATTGCATCACAAGTTAAGCAAGTTTTTTTTGTAACTGATCCTGCTGATAATAAGTGGTCAATTGTTGTACCTGGTAAAAGGAGTATCCTCGGTATTGGTGATGTTGATAATGAGGAAGAATATGATGCATTTGAGGACCTCCCCCCTTTTACCTATCCTGAAAATAGTGTGGAGGATGATGTGAATATGTCGGAGAACTATATGCGTGTAGATCACACGGAAGGGATACATGTACTTGAGGATCCTAAGAAATGGCGGAAGGTCAATAAATCATGAGACATAAACTCAGGTCTGTGTAATTTCTCCAATTTGTAATTTTTTTTTAACATCATTATATGAGGTATAATGTACCTATTGTGTAGAGTTTTAGGCTTGCATTTGTTGTTGGTTGCATTTCGGGAACGAAAAGGTCATTTTAGGCCTAGTTTTGCATTTTTGCTTCCAAATTGTACTTATTGAGTCATTTAACCCCAAATGCATTTTGAACATGATAATATGAGGCATAATGTAACTATTGTGTAGATTTTTAGGTTTGCAATTGTTGTAGGTTGAATTTTGGGAACGAAAAGGGCATTTTAGCCCTATTTTTGCCTTTTCGCGTCCAATTCGTATTATCGCTTCATTTAACCCCAATTTCATTTTGAACATGATAATATGATGTATAATGTAACTATTATGTAGATTCTTAGGCGTGCATTTGTTGTTGGTTGTATATCGGGAACATAAATGTGATTTTAGCCCTATTTTTGCCTTTTCGCCTCCAATTCATGTTTCTCGAGTCATTTAACTCCATTTTCTTTTTGAAAATGATAATATAAGGTATAATATAACTAGTGTATAGAGTTTTAGGCTTGCATTTGTTTTTGATTGAATTTCGGGAAGGTATATGTCATTTTTTAGAACTACTAACTACGGTAAATGATTGAATTCTTATATTATGTGTTTATTCCTTGGTTGTTTTGCAAGGTTTATATGAATAACACACCACGTTTGAGGGCCTTCACCACAGACGAATTACATGAAGTTCGGGATAAGTTGGCGTCCCACATTTGTGATGATTGCGTATGATACATCTATTATTTTGTATCAATTCTATGTACACTTTTACATTATTATTAAATATATACATATTTAAAGTTAATTATTACGTTCACAAAACTTGTCATAGTCATATATATATTATTGCAATTTGATCGGTCTTTTTTTGTGTTGAAGGGAGGTTTTGGGTGGGGGATGGGGTGGGGGTGCGGGGGGGGGCAGGGGGGGTGGGGTGGGGGTGGCGGGGGTGGCGGGGGTGGGGGGTGGGGTGGGATGGGTCCGGGGTGGGGTGGGGTGGCTGGGGCTGGCTGGGGTGGGGGGGCTAGGGGGGCAGGGTGGTGGGTCTGGCGGGGGGGGGGGTGGGGTGGGGGTGGCGGGGGTGGGGGGTGGGTGGGGGTGCGGGGGGGGTGGGAGTGCGGGGGGTGGGGCGGGGGGGGGGGGTGCGGGGGGTCTTTGGGGTGGGTGGGGGTGGCAAGGGGTCTTGGTGCGGGGAGTCTTTGGGGTGGGGGTGTCTTTGGGGTGGCAATAAGGGATGGGGGGCAGATTTAATTCTATTTTTTTAAAAAAAAAAATTGAATTTGAAGGGCTGCGGTTTTAAGCTTAAACCGCATCCCTTCACTTAAAAAGGGCTGGGGTTCATGCTTAAAACCGCAGCCCTTCAATTAAAGAAGGGCTGCGGTTTATGCCGAAAACGCAGCCCTTCAAACTTAGAAGGGCTGCGTTTTTGGCCTTAACCGCAGCCCTTCTTATCTAATGAAGGGCTGCTATTGAAAGGGCTGCTGGCCAAAAACGCAGCCCTTAGGGCTGTTTTGACCGCAGCCCTTCCTTATTTTTCCACTAGTGACGGTAAATTAAATTACATTAAAAGCTAATTAGCTTAAATTAAATTAAATTACATTACATTAAATTACTTTTAAAGCTAATTAGCTTACGTTAAATTAAATTAGCGTTAACTTGACATTATAGTAACTATGTGCTAATTAGTTACGTTAAATTAAATTACGTTAACTTGACATTATAATTAAAAACAACGAACACATTACATATGATAGATAATTTAAAAAACACAGATACATGAAATTTGATACATAAGATAGACAATTTTTAAAACACAAATACATGAAATTTAAAATTACTTAAACCATAAGCTATTAAATAAAAGTTACTTAATCAACTTGACGATTAGGCCCAAACTTACTCCATATGTGTTCAACCAAGTTATTTTTTAGTGAGATGTGAGTTTCCCCGTCTCGTATCTCGGATCTTCTCTCCATATATGCACCTAAATTTCGCGCCTCGAGTGTTCCGTTGTGCACAACGAATGAGTCTCCTCCGGCTTGGTTAGATGACCCATCGCTATTTTGAGTTTGAACTTGATCATATTCGTTCAGGCAATTTTGATAAGTACCACGCTCATCTTCAACAATCATATTGTGCATGATGATACATGCCATGATTATTTTCCACAATATGTCCTTATCCCAAGCGAGAGCGGGTTTACGAATAATTGCAAATCTAGCTTGCAATACCCCGAATGCACGCTCTACATCTTTTTTGGCAGATTCTTGATGTTGTGTGAATAATCTTTGCTTGGGGGTTGGGGGAGCTTTATTGCGGGGATGAATGTTGACCATCTCAAGTAGATGCCATCTGTAAGATAGTAACCCATGTTATAAGTTCTCTCGTTGACTAAGAAGTTGACTTCTGGAGCTCTTCCTTGTAGAACATCATCAAAAACGGGAGACCTCTACAATAAGTTTATATCATTGCATGAACCCGGGGAGCCAAAAAAAGCATGTCATATCCATAAGTCACTTGAAGCAACCGCTTCTAAGATTATTGTTGTTGTTTTGCTTCTTCCTTAAAACATTCATTTCCAGCCCGAGGACAATTCTTCCAGTTCCAGTGCATGCAATCGATGCTTCCCATCATGCCTGGGAAGCCATGGTGCTCGCCTTCATGTAGGAGACGCTCAATGTCATTTGGATTTGTCTTCCTCAAGTATTCAGGTCGAAATCTAGCAACAACCCCTTCTACAAAATGAAGAAGGTATTCTCTAGCGGTACTTGAAGCAAATTTCTAGTACTCGTCAACAGCATCAGAGGATGAACCATATGCCAACATCCTGATAGCCACTGTGCATTTTTGTAGTGCAGATGCACCCATCCTTTCAGTAGCATCCGGTTTTTGCGCAAAGAACTCATCATCTTCAGCTGTAACACCTTCGATAATACAAAGGAAAACATGCTTGTGCATACGAAACCTTCGACGAAAAATATTTTCAGGGTACAGAGGTTCGTTGCTGAAATAGTCATGAAACAATCTTTCATGAGCTTCCTAACGTTCCCTACGCACATATTTTCTAGTGCGGGGTACAATTTCTTCTTTGTTTTGTTGCTCAGCATCAACGAACTGACTCCATTCTATGTAATCTTGAACCATGTAATTAAAAAATTCATAACCTGAACTAAAAGAACTTGAATCATAGTTCATTTTGGAGATATGTTGATTGAAGTGGTGTTTTTCTAGAAAATAAAAGATTGAGAAGAAAAAGTGGATGGAGTTGTGATTTTATGGTTGAAGTTATGTTCTATTATAAAGGAAGAATCCATCATGTGTACATAACAATAATTCATTTACGGATTAGACATATCAATGCAATGTAGGAGTAGACTATACAATATAGAGTAGACAATTCAATGCAACACTATTCAATGCAGTACTATTTGGCATACTATTCAAAGTTAGGTGAGTAGACAATTCAATGAAATAATAATAATAATAGTAGTAGTAATAATAATAATAATAATAATAATAATAATAACAATAATAATAATGATAATAATAATAATAATAATAATAAAGATAATAATAATAATAATAAAAATAATAATAATAATAATAATAATAATAATAATAATAATAATAATAATCATAATAATAATAATAATAATAATAATAATAATAATAATAATAATAATAATAATAATAATAATAAGTAGAATAATAATGAAAATGATAATGATATGATAATTATAATTATAATGATAATGATATTGATACATTGATAATCAAAAGTTACGACATATACACATTCATAATTAAAGTACGATACAACTAAATTGCAAACTAAAACCAATTAAAAACATGAACACTAACTAAACATATTTATCCTTAAATTGTAGCATAAGTTTTTCATACATCTCTCTCTCTCTCATCCGGATCAAGGGAAGACTTAGCCATTAATGTATTCCAAATTTTGAACTTTCTATCTTCCTCTTTCGTTGATTCTCTCAAGGCATCACGCTCCTTTTGATACTCAAGCAAGTCTTCGCCCAAACTAATCCTCCTCGTAAATTCTGAAGATGATGGAAAACTGGATATTGGGGCTTTTCTCCTACTCTCAACTTTCTTGATGTCGTCAGGACGTTTTGAGCACGCACCTTTTTCGAGCTTCTGCCGCTCATTTGGGTGTCATCTGCCCATTTGTCGTAGTATTTCATAACACTCCATGCATGCTCCAATGTAAATCGGGGCCCATGGGATTTTATCCATATATCATGGGCTTCAGTTAGGATGTCTTCTTCATTGCAGTCGAACTCCTTCTTCCTTTTCACCTCGGTATATATCCCGACCCATGCATTCAAATCTCCAGTGATTTTTTTCCAACGACTAGTAAGAGCTTTGAATGTCCTTGGGCGTAAAGTTGGATTGAGTCGTCGTGACTCTTCCACACTCTCAAATACTGAACCCCAAAAACCATCACTATTTTGGTCGGTTCCCTTCAACACATCTCCTCCGCACTCTAGATACGCCGAAATGAGTGCATGAACTTCATCTGCACTCCATTGAAACTTTGGTGTTGTGGCTTTTTTTAAAGGAGTGTTTTGAATTTCTTGTGATTGGATTTCAACTACATCGTTTCATGAGGTTGTTCATGTTGTTGTGAAATATGTTGGGATATAGGAAAAGATGGTTAAGCTTGTTGTTGGGATAGATGATGAGAACTTTGTGGGGATTGTTGTGTAGCTTGTTGAGAATTTTGGTAATTCGATTGGCTTTGAAAAAACATAAACATTCTTTGGAATTCCGGATTTTGTAGCACACTTAGATCGATTGGGAAATTATTTTGGGGATTTTGTAGGTGGTTTGGATTATTTTGGGAGTAACTAGGATTATTTGAATCCATAATATTACCTTAGTATAAGTAATATTAGGTAGGAGAGAGTAATTAGGAAAAAATAGGTTGGGAAGAAGTTTGGTAAAATATATGAAATTTGGGTTCAATTTATAGATAAAAATATTTTATAGCCGTTATTCTAAATTATTTTTTTAATTATAACTTTTTTTTTTTATTAACGTTACAAAATTTGTAACGTTATAAAAATTACCGTTTGAAATCTACAGCATACCCAGCGTAAAGCATGCCGCCTGGCAGCAACAAATTTTCTGCTCAGTGGCATATGACGCGCGTCAGAGCCACTGACATCAATTTGTCACTTGGCCCAGCTTTCTTCACGCATCTTTGTTGAAACGCACAACTTTGTGCTTTCTCCGCGACAACTCTTCTCCCTTTTCGTTTAAACCCAGCATATAAGGGGTTTTCAAATAAATGAAAAAAATTATTTCCGCCAGATTTCTTTGCCACACGGCGTCACGCTACTCTGCCTGTGCACTCCATCCGAGGTGAACTTGGTCTGGAAGTCTAGACCAACGAACTCCAAGGGCCAATTGCCCCAATAGTAAAACCAACCAAAGCTAGTTTTACTATTTTCTAGACCAACTAAAAACTCACCCATTGTAAATGCTCTTATTGTCCGGCCCAGGCCCAACTCCATCCAGCAATTCTTTGCGGGACTTACCACACCTCAGGCATTCATAAAGGTTTGCCCGAATACTCATTTTCATACAACAAGTAATCATTCGGACATGCATCAATCCTCTCATATTCTAAACCCAAAGGACACATTAATTTTTTCGCGTAGTAGGTGGATTTTGGTAATAAATTACCCTCAGGAAACATATCTTGTAAAGCTTCTAAGAATTCTATTAAGCCTACATCAGTCAAATTATGTTTTGTTTTTATGTTGAGTAGGGTTAAAACCCCATTCTATTGAGTGTATTTTGTACACCCTGGATAAAGGGGTTTCTCACCAGCTTTTGACAAACTTTCAAACACTCGTGGCCGCTCATTGAAATGGTCACGGGACCCTCCAACATCTCACCTAATCAATCATCACCAAACTCTTCATCCTCAGTGTCACTTCTATCTCCGTAGCTATTTTCATCATCACCTACTACATCATCACCTTCAATCCTAACAGGACCTTCAATTTACAATTTCATCGTCAACCCCAATATTCGACATATCAATCTCTAATGTCTTACCTAGTGCCAACTTCAGCACTAATCCTGTCCAGAGAATATTTTCCCTCCTCACCATGCCATAACCAAATATAATACTCAGCCTAAATCCACGACGAATAATATGATCCCTTGTAGTCCTAATATTAGAAATCATATTCACATTATAGTAATCAACACATGGACAATAAATTTGATCATCGCAAGTAAGTTATTGATGCTCTGTAGCACGTTCACAAAACTCATTCACACCTTGCATGAACTCCAACATATTCCCTTTTCCATACATCCAACTTCGATCCATTTCTAAAAAAACCCCGCGCACACACACATACATACATACATACATACATACATACATACACACATACACACATACACACACACACACACATGCATACACACATACACACACACACACACACACACACACACACACACACACACACACACACACACACACACACACACACACACACAAATATTATCAATTAAAAAATTCACATAAATATAACACAACAAGGTTCAAGGCATGCTTCCATTTGGATCCTTATCACTCCAACCTAACCCATCCTTAAACGTCCAATCCCACTAGTGAATGCATGTATCATCTTTAATTCTAAGTAAAATTAGGCAGCATTTCCCTTCAGTTCTCCAAGTATACAATGAAGATAATTGCTTATCTTATATGCACTCGGAGAACAAATTAAGGCAATGACGTCCAATCCCACTAGTGAATGCATATATCATCTTTAATTCTAAATAAAATTAGGCAGCATTTCCCTTCAGTTCTCCAAGTATACAAGGAAGATAATTGCTTATCTTATATGCACTCGGAGAACAAATTAAGGCAATGACTAACCATATTTCATTTAGAATAAAAAAATCAACACACATTCACTTCCTAAGTGAGATTTGACGTTTAAGAACTATTCCAAAACGGGGACCATACAAGATTTACTCCTAATGAATAAGTATTGAACGGGTATCTAGTCATAATGATGTATATTATACATATCAAAACAACTGCATTCAAGCGATTCCAAGTCATCACCAAATAGAAATACCAAATCATTCCTTAAATTTCCCTTCCCTCCCATTGGTGAGTCTATCATATATGAAGGCATTGCATATCACCTCAAAGGAATATTGCATCAATAAAATATTTAAATATCAATTATTACATCATATACAATCCCGTATAACATCTTAGGGCATACAAAAACTTAAGCAAAAACATCATAAAATCAGTTTTAATCCACAAATCGTATAATTAATCATATATGCATACATATATACATATACATATACATATACATATACATATACATATACATATATAGGGTTGGGTTCTAGTGAGAACCGCCTTATGCTGAGAACCACCTTATGGTGAGAACTGAGAACTCTCCTATACCTATGTAACAAAAGCCCAAAATACTTTCTTTAAAAAAAAAAACCCAAAATACTAGAAATATTAGACAAAGCTCCAGAAGGAACCTTCGACAACGTGAATGTCGAATTCTTACGATTCTGAAACATCGCAAATGGAGCAACGGAGCCATAAACGATCTTCCTCCAGCGAGCATTATCATCAATTCCGCCATTTTCAGATGCGAGCTTCACCTCAACTACACTTCCTCCAGAAGATTCATCGCCTTCTTTTGGTTTTTCTGTGCTGATTGAAGGGTGAGGGAGGAGAGAGAGTCGGAGAGAGTTTTCGCGAGACCAACTGATGGCGATGCGAGAAATTGGGGAGGAGAGAAAATCTAAACCCTTCATTGCGTTATATGTTGGTCGTCGGTGGGTGTAGTAGAAGTGGGTGATGGTATAAAAGATTATTTGGGGAAGAAAAATTAGGGTTTTCGGTTGAAGAAATGGGGGAAGTTTGATCTGGTTATTGTTACTGCTTCAGAATTTTAGTCTTTGGGATTCGAAGAAAAAAAAAACAATGCTTCAGGTTCGAAATTGGGTCGATAGAAAAAATGGCGAAAAAAAAAATTAATGAAGAAATAGAACAAGACAAAATTATCGACGAATTGAGTCTACCGGGTGTCGAACCTCTGCCAGTGCCTTGAAGTTTTTTTTGTTAAATTATAATATTACATTGGAGGGTAATTTGGTGTATATTAAACTATTACTCCATTAGGCTACTTTTTTTTGGTTCCTAAAAAACAACAATTACTTTTTTAGCTTTTTTTAGTACATTAATATCTCATATTTTGGTTTGTCTGTGAATATGTTATTAAATGTTGTGTGTTTAAATAGAAGAATTATAACAATGAGCGAGCAAAAGTATAAATTTTGTTTTACAAATTATTTAAGATAGAGCTTTTGTACCGCTTGAGAAACAAAAGTTGATTTTACCCGCTTGAGAATCATGCGTATGGTGAACTCATCAATTACTACTCTCTTCAGGTCCTCAGCAAAAATATAAAATCATGAAAACATGTGCTCGAAGTATTTTTTTTAATATTTTTAGTTTTTTGGTTTATTTGTCACCCTTTAGAAAAAAAAAATAGAAATATAAATAAAATTTTATGTGAGATCTTGTTAGATTTAGTTTCAATATATATTCTTTCAAATATTTACTTTTTGTAATTTCCACTCGTTTGTTACTCAATTTATTAATGATCAAAATTAGTTCTCCTATAGTGTAGAGGTACTTCTCGTATACCCTAAAGGTACTTCTCGTGAAGCCTACGGCACTTCTCATATATCTTTAGAAAAATAAATAAATAAAATAATAATCCTTAAATTTTCTCTTTTTTATCTCTTTTTTTGCAAAGTAGTTAATGATGGTAGTAACATAATTTTCTAAGGGGACACCATAACTTGTCGTATGCATTAGAGGTACTTCTCCTATAGAGTAGAGGTACTTCTCCTATAGCGTAGAGGTACTTCTCGTATACATTAGAGGTACTTGTCCTATAGAGTAGAGGTACTTCTTGTATACCTAAGAGGTACTTCTTGTATAGCATAGAGGTACTTCTTGTATAGCCTAGAGGTACTTCTCCTGAAGCCTAGAGGTATTTCCCGTATATCTTAAGAAAAATAAATAAATTAATAAAATAAAATAAATAAAATAATAAAAATAAAAATCCTTAAAATTTACAAAATTTCACTTGATAATTTATTTTGCATACTTCCTCTGTTATGAAATAAAAAAATATTTTTCTCAAAAAACTCTCACATAAAAGTGACAAACGTTTCATGTGAGATGTTGTTAGATTTAGTCTCAACATATATTTTTTCAAATATATACTTTTTGTAATTTCCACGAGTCTGTTACTAAAGTTAATAATGATCAAAATTAGTTCTCCTATAGTCTAGATGTACTTCTCGTATACCCTAAAGGTACTTCTCGTATAACCTAGAGGTACTTCTCGTATATCTTTAGAAAAATAAATAAATAAAATAAATAATAATAATAATAATAATAATAATATCCTTAAATTTTACTTCTCGTATAGCGTAAGGTTCTTCTCGTATACATTAGAGGTACTTCTCCTATAGAGTAGAGGTAATTATTGTATACTTTAGAGGTACTTCTCGTATAGCGTAGAGTTATTTCTCCTATAGAGTAGATGTACTTCTTGTATACCTTAGAGGTACTTCTTGTATACCTTAGAGGTACTTCTTGTATAGCATAGAGGTATTCTCGTATAGCCTAGAGGTACTTCTCGTGAAGCCTAGAGGTGCTTCTTGTATATCTTTAGAAAAATAAATAAATAAATAAATAGATAAAATCAATAAATAAAAAATAATAAAAATAAAAATCCTTAAATTTAACAAAATTTCACTTGACAATTTATTTTTGCATACTTCCTCTGTTATGAAATAAATAAAATATCTTTCACATAAAAGTGACAAAAGTTTCATGTGAGATCTTGTTAGATTTAGTTTCAACATATATTCTTTCAAATATTTACTTTTTGTAATTTCCACTCGTATGTTGCTAAATTTATTAATGACCAAAATTAGTTCTTCTATAATAATAATAATCCTTAAATTTTCTTTTTTTATCTCTCTTTTTGCAAAGTATTTAATTTATTAATGATGGTAGTAAGGTAATTTCCTAAGGGGAAACCATAACTAGGGCCGGCTATTAGCAGGAGCACCCTGAGCGACACTTACTGTTTTTTCCACTTGTCCAACAAGTAAGCTGTGGGCTTAGCTTCCTTGTCGAGCAAGTAAAGTAGTATCTTGAGTGTTCTTCAGTTGGAGACTTGTGCAACGATGTCTGAATCCTCTTAGTCCTTGGTCTTGGCTCTGCTCCCGAACCTGCACAAAGGGACCCACCCTGGAGGTTTGGGTGGTGGTTCCCCCTCCGATGCTTAAGTCAGTTATCAGGAGTAGTGAGAGAAAGTAGAGATAGAAAGAGAAAGTGAGAGAGAATTTTATCAGAGTAACTTTGCACTGTTTGCATTGAATGTGTGTTTCTCCTGATTTCAGGGGTATTTATAGTGATAGCAAGTTGACAGCTAACCTTAAAAACTGACCTACAATAGTGGCCTCGATTGGCCGAGGAATCGGATCATGACACGTGGCGGACCATGACTGGGGGGATGTCTATTAACCACTCTCCTTCAGCCATTTGGCCTCTTTGGGCTCGATTGTTGGCCGAGAATTTGAACCTTTTAACTCAGCTGAGTGTAGCCCAGAGATTCAAGGCTTTTCTCTTCTTTTACTAAGGTGACACGTGTACGGCTCTGATGAGCCCAAGTGTCTCAAAGAGAACCATCGAAGTTAGACTACAACATTTGCCCCTAAAAGGGCTTTTACTGTTGGCCCATCTGACGGTTAAGGCCCTTTTACACTCAAGGTAGTTCAATTTGAAATGAAGTGGCGCGCCTTCTCCTGTGTTATACCGGTCATTTTAGACCGTTGTATTCTCTTTTCGGTCATTCTTGACCGGCTTTGCAGGTTTCTTATCCCTCTATAAATAACCTTGGTGTGAAAAAATTCAATCATTTAACACCTCGAACAAATTTTTCTAGAGAGAGAAGCTCTGCAATTTTCTAGAGAGAGAGAGAGATCGTCCAGCTTCAGCAAACTTCACCGAATTTCCCAGACGTTCTTAGCAGGTATCGTTTCTTTGATCCTTTCACTCTTCTTTATTCTTTATTTTTTCTTAGAAAATCAATAAAATGGAATCATCTTCGTCAAATAATCCTAGCCGACCATGAGCTTGTCTTGACCCTAGAACCGATACTTCTTCTTCGGCACATTCTAGAGTTGGGCCTCTTCTGGCCGAGTACATATTTTTTCATAGTTTTGGCCGAGAAAGTCAGACGACCCAGTCTTTACCTGTGCGGGGGTAATCGGCGCGCGCGTCAAGCAAACGGCCCGTCTAAGACGAAAAGCAATAATCCCATCAAATAGCTCAGATATGGAGGAATCAACTGGGCGAGTGCCAGATGAGGCAAGAGAGGTCCAAAGTGCTCAGTCTTTGGACAGGCCTCCTTTCGACCATGATGCAGAAACTTCCGAAATAAAGACTGAGACCAGTACTTCTGGCCGGGACGCTGATACGGCGGAGATCGACGAAGGTAATAATGGTAGCGATCCTGAGGCTGCCGAAGAATCAGACGAGGCTTCTACCACCTCGTTGGAGATTAGAAGACGTTTAGGTCCCCTTTCTGATCCTGGCTTCATTTTAGTTAACCGTAAGTGGTTAGAGAAACTAGGACCAGACCCTAATTTCTTGTCGTCTTTCATGCCCATGCCGGGCTTCTCCTTTGTCATTCCTAATAACGACGCGACGATCCTGAGTGAGCCATTTCGTTGTCTATAAACTGGCCTTAGATGCTGGATTGAGGTTTCCTCTTCACGACTTCGTAGAACAAGTGCTGCAGCACTACCACATCGGCCATAACCAGCTGGCACCAAACGCTTGGCATAACATCCTGACGTTTATTGCCGTCTGCGAGCTACGCGGCCTAGCCCTTTCCCTTCAAGCCTTTACCCATATCCATTATGCGGCTAAGGTACCTGGGGCTGTGGACGGAGCATGGCTCAGCATCTGCAACCGTCCAGGCTTCATGACAGCTTGGGGGAAATCGTCAAAGATGCACGAGTGGAAAGCCGATTTTATCTTTTTACGGGCGTCCAGCGACTATGTCACAGAGAGCTACAGATATTATAATAGATCCGTCACTAATACTGGACGGAAGCGGTCTTGGCTGGAGTTGGAGGACGACTTCGACGAGGAGGTGGTGGAGTACTTCAGAGTGAAGGAGTACTCCAGACCCGGCCAACGATCTTTTAAGGGACCGTCTAACTGGATACCCTTTAAGGAAATGTTTTACTAATACTGGACGGAAGCGGTTGGCTGAGGATAAAGGTATATTTAAAATCATCCAAGTAAAACTCTTCGTCCAAAACTCATATGACGAACACAAATTTTTTTTTTTATTTGCAGACTCGGCCAGACAACGCCTCAAATCATCTTGGACGGGGGAAATCAGCATGTCCCAATTTACAGTTAATCTGTGGAAAGAGTATGCAAAGAGTAGCGCCGAGAAAAGAGCAGAAACATTGGTAAAATTTAAATTTTTTTTTTTTTTTTTGATGAGGACCAAATGAGCTCGTCCGGAATTGGCATCCAATTCTTGGACGAAGGTCACCCAAAGAAGGAGAACGTCCAGACTTGGACGGTCACCTCCTTGGGGCCATGCTCGTCCAAGAATTGGTGTCCAATTCCTGGACGAAGGTCACCCAAAGAAGGAGAACGTCCAGACTTGGACGGTCACCTCCTTAGGGCCATGCTCGTCCAAGAATTGGTGTCCAATTCTTGGACGAAGGTCACCCAAAGAAGGAGATCGTCCAGACTTGGACGGTCACCTCCTTGGGGCCATGCTCGTCCAATTCTTGGACGAAGGTCACCCATAGGAGGAGATCGTCCAGACTTGGACGGTCACCTCCTTGGGGTCATGCTCGTCCAAGAATTGGTGTCCAATTCTTGGACGAGAGTCACCCAAAGAAGGAGAACGTCCAGACTTGGACGGTCACCTCTTTGGGGCCATGATCGTCTGGATTTTTGCATCCAACTTATGGGCGAGGGTCAACCATAGAAGAACGTCCATACTTGGACGGTCACCTTCTTGGGGCCATACTCGTCTGGATTTTTTACAATAGTAGTTATTTTTGTTTTTTGGACGATCGATCTGATGCCTTTACTTTTTGCAGAAAAATGCTCCTACAAACAAACTTCCACCTGGGAAGTCGTCCTCATCAAAGAAGAGGCCAACTACTGCGGTGACCCGCCTTCCAGCAAAGAAGCCTAAGGGCTTTACAAGGAAGAAGGTGGATAAGGCGGCTCCTGCTGTCGAGAGCGGGGAGAAAAGCATGCCCCCCCCCCCACAAGCCAAGGCTCTTAAAAGAGAGCCTTCGACTGTTGGCCCGGCCGAGGAGGGAAAGGATGCCCATGCAGCTGTTCCAATCAGCGTTTTGCCGGCCGACTCTGCTGAGGTCAACCTAGAGTCCGCCTTGGCTTTGGTTGCACCAGAATCTGGGGCTGCTGCCGAGAACTATCCAGGGTTCAGCGGCTCGGTGGCTAAGCTGGTGCCACAGATGCCTTTAGCTGTTAGGACAGCATCGCTTTCGTCCGGTGAGTCGTATTACCCCAATATAGTTAGGACGATGCGGGTCGGTGGACGGTCCATGAGTCCGTCCAATAGACAAGCCGTCGTCTTTCCTATCAAGATTACTGACTCTCCCCCTCTTTCAGATAAGGGCAAAGGCCCTGCTATTCCCCCAACTCCTCCGCTTGCTGATTCGGACGAGGAGTCTTCTCCTGCTTTCGCCAAAATGTCAAGGCTGGAGAAAGAGCGTCTGAAGCAGGAGCTCTTCAAGTGCTACCCTGAATCCTATATCAAAGGATTAAAGGGAGCTTCTGCCGGGCATGTGGGCTACATGTCCAAGCTTGCTGCCGAGGTATTATTTTATGCCGGTTTTGTTTTATACTTGTTTAAATTTTGACTCTTTAATCCTTCTAATAACTTGATTTGTTTTCATTGTTCCAGCTTCTGGCTCGCAGCATGTTGACTGAAGAATGGGCGAAGGAGCTGAGAAAAGAGAATAAACAACTCGTCCATATGGCGACTACGGCAGGCGACAAGGCCATCCATGATATTGAGATGGCTAATACACTCCATCATCAATCCCTGGAGGCTTTGGAGAAAAGATCAGCTCATCTGGAGTCAGAAAACAAGAATTATCTTGTTACTATTAATGACATGTTCAAGGAACAAGACCGTCTGAAGATGGTAATTGATGCTGTCTCCACTGAACTAAGGGATGAAAGAAATGCCGCCCTTCTCGTCGCCGCGCAGCTAAGGAAGGAGAATATTCTTCTGAGGGCGAGAACTGCCCATCTAGAGAGCCAGACGGCCAAGGCCTTCGATGACGCCAAGGAAGGGTTGGCACAAGTCATCGAAACGTCTAAAGGCTGGGCCGTCAAGGCCTTCGAGATGCTGGCTGAATCTGATGAGGTTCCCAGCTTTGTGCGTCGTCTAGAGTACCAACAGAGTGTCCATCGGGCTATGGTATGTGCCGAGGAACCTCCGGAATTCTTAGAGTCTGACGACGAGGCTGCAGCCGATGGTGAGGGGCATGAAGACGAAGGCGGGGATGAGAAGCCTGAGGACAACCAAGAAACACGCGCTGGAGATGAAGCCTAGCTTTAGGTTTATTTTTCTAAGTTTCTTGGCTTGTCTGCCGTTTGTAGTCTTAGCTCTTGAGTAGCCTTAAGTTGTAAAGTTTTGCTGTTGATATATATGAAGAACTCTTTGCCAATTGCCTGTCTTCTTTTTATTTTATTTTTTTACAATTGCAATTTGGCTAAGTGTAACTTTAACTTCGTCATGATCGCTGAACATCCTGCTCAGACTCTTAACCTTTAAAACTTGTCTCCAAATACCAAAAAGGGACTCGTCTGAGACTGTTTGCAAAGTGCCCATACGAGAAGATTGTCTCCCTTGCCCTTGGACGATTATTTGTTATTTTATGAAATATCCAAGTGCAAGAATTGACTCGTCTTGAACTTCTTGGACGATCATTCTTGGCATTGGACGATTTTCGATCTTTATTAAGTGTCCTAAGCATTTTGCTTGATTTTCCCTAGATTGTTGGACGGTCTGCTTATTCAGACGAGTCTCGCCTAATGAGAGGTTGCGGCCAAGACCTGTTTAACTCAAGCTACCAACCTTTTTTTTCTTTTTGTACGATGGTCATCCACAGTAGGACGTCCATTCTCAGACGGTCACCTTCTTTGGGCCGTACTCGTCTGGGATGGTTTCAAACCATCAGAAAGGCATCTATAGCCTAGGTATTAGTTTTTTGGACGACCTTGTTTTCTATGGCTCGTCCTTGTTTTTACATGGCTCGTCCTTTTGGCTTCTATCATCCCCCCTTTATTGGGCTTAGCTCAACCGTGCGTGGAGGGAGAGCCAAAGTCCAAGAAGGAGAGCAGCCAGTCGTGGCTGAGCCTGCTGAAGTTGATGGACGAGCTAGAGATACCTGTTCGAAGCGTGTTTTAGCCGGTTTCCTTGAGGGTTATTGTCCGTGATTTTGAAAGTAAGTATCCTTTACTAAGGTCTTATTTCAGGCCAGCTTTCTCTCAGAGACTTTGACGTTATTCTTACTAGAGTTTTTGTCAATTTCACGGCCATATATGCATTATATTTTTGGCCGGTCTCTTTGAGGGAGTGATGTTCGGCGTAAATGCGAGTGATTTTGACGTTCTGCTTTTGTTTGTATTTTGTCCAAGTTATTGTCACTTTTTTAGACGAGTAACTGATTTAATGCCCCAAAGTAAATTAACTTGGTGAAAATATACAAAGAGATAAGAAAGTAAGAATTGTATTATATGGATTTTGCTTGGCTGAATGCCAAGATACATGTATACAATTCTTTTCTTACTAACATGTGCCGTGGCACTTTGGAATAACTACAAATTATCCTACAGGTATCTGACGAAGATCTGAGTTAGACGTGGTACTTCTTTAAGTTGTCCGAATTCCAAGTACGCTGAATAGGTCGTCCATCTAAATCTTGTAGATGAAAAGTCCCACTGCGTACCTCTTGGACAATCAGATAAGGGCCTTCCCAGTTTGGTGTTAGCTTCCCCAACTCTTTAGCGCGTCCAACCGCTTCCATCTTTCTTAGGACGAGATCCCCCACCCTGAGTGGTCGTCTAACAACTCTTTTGTTAAACTCCCGAGCCATTCGCAGTTTGTACAATTGCATTCTTAGCAAGGCATTGCCCCTGACTTCTGGGACTTGGTCCAAAGCCGTGCGCAATGCGGCCCAATTGGCATCTTCTGTGTATAACATGACTCGTAGGGTGGGCTCTTCAACCTCAATGGGCAAGACGGCTTCAGTGCCATAGACTAACATGAAAGGCGTCTCGCCTGTGGAATTCTTAGCGGTTGTTCTAATGGACCAAAACACCAATTGCAGTTCTTCAACCCATTGTCCTCTGGCGTTATCCAGCTTCTTCTTGATTCCATTTGATAGAATCTTGTTGAAGGACTCAACTTGCCCATTGGCTTGTGGGTGGGCGACTGCCGCAAAGTGAGCTTTGATTTCTCTTTCTGACAGCCACTCTTTCAGCTTAGCCGTTTCGAACTGTGGACCATTATCAAAGACGATTGACTGGGGCATGCCAAATCGAGTTATAATGTTTTTCCAGATGAAGCCCTTGACGTCGTTCGTTGTTATTCCTCTCATGGCCTCTGCCTCTATCCATTTAGTGAAGTAGTCAACTGCCACTATCACAAACTTCTTTTGCCCAGCGGCCACAGGGAAAGGTCCTAGGATATCCATGCTCCATTTGGCAAAAGGCAGAGGGAACAAGATGGGAGTTAAATAGTTGGACGGCTTCTGATGCACATTTCCATGCTTCTGACAACTGTCACACTTCTTTGCATAGACTAAAGCATCCTCCTTTAAGGTAGGCCAGTAGTACCCCGTCCTTAAAGCCTTTTCCGCTAAAGCTCTTCCCCCAATGTGAGAAGCACAAGCTCCTTCATGGAGTTCTTTCAGGACCTTCAGACCATCTTCTCTGGTGACGCACTTGAGCAGGGGCCGGTTGAATGACTTCTTGTAAAGTGTCTCGTCCCATAATTCAAACCACTTGTCTCTAGCCTTTACATACTTAGCCTCTATAGGATCTGAAGGCAATCGTCCCGTCTTCTTATATTCTATGATCGGCTCCATCCGGACAGTCCCTCTACCGAGAAACATAATCTGTTCTTGGTCGATGCTCTTTTTGGGTTTGACTTCCCAAAAACTGTTCTTGGCACATCACCTTCAGCCGAGCCGGCTAATTTTGAGAGAGCATCGGCTTGATGATTTTTTCGACCTTGGTACTTGGTCGAGGACAAATCGTTTTAATGGCTCTATCTCATCTTTGATCAGTCGCATGTATTTGCTCATTGATGCTTCTTTGCATTCAAAATCTCCATTAACCTGACTGACAACTAAGAGGGAGTCTGATTTGGCCTCGATCTCAACAGCTCCAGCCGCTTTGCACATTTTGATTCCAGCTAAGAGTGCTTCATATTCAGCTTCATTATTGGACGCTCTGAACTGGAATCTCAATGCATATTCAAACTTATCTCCTTCAGGAGATTGACAAATGATTCCTGCCCCACATCCATTGACTGTGGACGATCCATCAACCATGAGCGTCCAATGCTTCCTTCCTCTAGCTGGATCAGATATTAGTTCTATGGTTGGCCGAGTAAGCTCAACTATAAAATCTGCCAAGGCTTGCCCTTTAATGGCTTTCCTTGGTTCAAATGATATGTCAAACATGTTAAGCTCAACCGCCCATTTTAGCATTCGTCCAGCAGCTTCCATCTTCTGTAGAACTTGCTTCAAGGGCTGGTCAGTGTAGACAATTATACTGTGCGCCAAGAAATATGGCCTCAACTTTCTGCTGGCCATGACTAGGGCCAATCCAAACTTCTCGACTTGAGTATACCTGTTTTCCGCATCTTTGAGCACGTGACTCACAAAGTATATGGGAACTTGGACGAACTCTCGTTCAGCCAACAGGGCGACATTCACAGCTTGAGTGGATACAGCCAAGTATACAAACAACTTTTCCCCTTCGGTGGGACTGACCAACCTAGGCAGCTGCTGAAGATGATCTTTGACAAGTTGAAGGGCTTGCTCCGCCTCTGCTGTCCATTCCAACTTGGCTTTTTTCTTGATCGTGGCAAAGAAGTGATGGCACTTGTCGCCTGACTTAGACAAAAATCGTCCAAGGGCAGCCAAGCAACCCGTCAGCCGCTGTACCTCTTTTACCTTCGAAGGAGACTTCATGTCTAAAATAGCTTGAATCTTTTCAGGGTTGGCTTCTATTCCCCTCTGATCCACCAAGAAGCCTAAAAACTTCCCCGACAAAACCCCAAAGACACATTTGCTGGGATTCAGCTTCAACTTGTATTTCCTGAGAGTTTCAAAAGTTTCTCTCAAATCACCAACATGACTTTCTTCTTGACGGCTCTTGACTATCATATCGTAAATATATGCCTCTATATTTCGTCCTAACTGCGGCTGAAAAACATTATTGATCAATCTTTGAAAAGTGGCCGGGGCATTGCGCAGGCCGAATGGCATCCTCACCCAACCATACAGCCCTTTTTCAGTAATGAATGACGTTTTGTCCTGATCCTCTGGCCACATTGGGATTTGATGAAAACCTGAATAAGCGTCCATGAAGCTCAGCAAAGCATGGCCAGCTGTGGAGTCTACTAGACGATCCAGCTTAGGCAAAGGGAAACTGTCCTTAGGACAAGCCTTGTTGAGGTCCGTGTAGTCCACACACATTCTCCAGGTGCCATTGGGCTTTGGCACCATAACCACATTTGCTATCCAGTCTGGATAATAGGTTTCTTTGATGAACTTGGATTCCAACAACTTTTGAACTTCTTGGTCGACCGCCTGGTTTCTAGCCGGTCCCAAATGCCTCTTCTTTTGACGAACCGGTTTCAAATTTGGATCAACATTCAACCGGTGGACGGCTACTTCCGGATCAATTCCAGGCATTTCCTCGACGCAATAGGCAAACACATCTTGAAACTCTTTCAGCAAGTGGACTAGATGACCCTTCAAACCAGGACTGAGCGAAGATCCAATTTTGAGGGTCCTTTCTGGACGAGCTTCATCCAGACGTACTTCTTCGGGGGCTTCCACTGGCTCTGGACGTTCTACTGTTAGCCCCATGATGGCCATGACCTCTTCAGACGAGGAGGGTTCTTCCTTGATGATTTCATATCTTCTCTTCTTGCTGGGGAGATGTTCAGACGCCTTCCTTGAGGGAGCAAGAGGCGTCTGAGGGCTCTCAATAGTCAGCTTTAACGAGGCAACCTGGTCTTTGACAAATCCAGACGTTTTCCTCTCGCTAGCCATCTTCGTCTGATCTTTCTCTATTCCAGACGTTCTCCTTTCGCTTGCAACCTTCGTCTCATCTTTCTCTATTTCAGACGTTTTCCTTCCGCCAGCAACCTTCGTTTGGTCTTGCTTATCTGCCTTCCATGATGATGGTTTCAGAGTAGTTAAGTAACATTCCCTAGCCGCCTGCTGGTCTCCATACAAGGAGCCAATCCTACCGTCATCACACTCATACTTCATCAACATTAGGTGAGTTACTATTACCGCTTTTACATGATTCAGAGTTGGTCGTCCAAGAATGACATTGTAGGCTGTCAAGTCTCAGACCACCAAGAACTTGATAAACAGAGTTCTTGAGGCTTCCTTCTCTCCTACTCGAACGGGCAAAGTCACAGTTCCCATGGGATGGATGACTCCTCCCCCAAACCCTATGATGGGATGGTGAACGGGAACTAAGTTCTTCTCCTCAAACTTTAGTCTGGACAGGCAATCAGCACTAATGATGTCCGTCGAACTTCCGGTGTCGATCAGGATCCTTCTTACTCTCAAGTTTGCTATTTTCATTTCTACAACCAAGGGATCATTATGGGGAGTCCTCAACCTGCCCCGATCTTGCTCACTAACTACCACCGTTGGGAAGGGCTCAGCCTTTGTCTGATCAGCTAATAAAACTTGGCCGAGTTCCCTAAGGTAGTTTTTGTGCCCTCTATTGGTTGGTCCCCCAGCAGCAAACCCACCTGAGATTACGAGAACCACATCTTCGTCTGTGCTCACACTCTCCTTCTTCTTGTTATGCCAATCATCTTTCCTTGGAAACTTCCTTCCCCCTTGAGTCATATAGGAATTCATCTTTCCTTTTCGGGCTAACTCTTCCAAAGCTCTCTTGAGGTGCTTACATTCATTGGTCTCATGACCACAATCTTTGTGGAAGTGGCAATACTTGCTCTTATCCCTATTTCTATAAGGAGTTTTCATTTCAGCGGGGGCCTTCAACTCATACTGATCCTTAATCTCCATGAGGATGGAGTATTGGTCTTTGTTAAACTCAACAGGATTGGATGAGGATGGCTCGGCCTCCTTTCTCTTGTTCTTTCTAGCCGGAGTGGTGTTGGAGGTTATCGCCCAAGTCTCGGCCTTCTTGGGGTTGCTCTTTTTTGGCTGAGTAACCTCTTCAGGCTTCTTAGACTCGGGATGCTTTGCCTCAGCACATACTTCGGTGGCATGAATAAATGCTTCGGCTTCCCTCAAAGCCTCAGCAAGAGTGGAGATTTTCTGCTTAACAAGGTCAAATTTGAAACTTCCTGGCCTTAGGCCCCTGATGAAGGCGTCAAAGGCTACTCCAGCATTAAGATCTTGGATCTGAAGTGCTTCTAGGTTGAATCTCTTAACAAAACTTCTAAGAGCCTCCTTAGGTCCCTGGACGACCTTTCCCAGGTGCATGCTTGTCTTTTGCTCTTGCTTGTTGGCAACAAAGTGACTAGTGAATAAGAAACTGAGTTCAGTAAAATTGTTGACTGAATTGGGGGGAAGATTATTGAACCACTTCTGAGCTACTCCCTTCAAGGTAGCTGGGAAATTAACACCAAGTAGCATCATCCACTCCTTGGACGTACATCTGATGCTTGTAAGCAGACAGGTGATCGTCTGGATCAGTAGTTCCATCGAAAGGCTCAATGGTTGGGAGTTTTACCTTTGGGAAGGGGGGTGTCTCCATAATCCTGGCCGAGAATGGAGTAGGCCAGTTGATTTGGAGAGCTCCCAGCTGTCCCTCAATGGGTATGAACTCCTTGCGATATTCTTTCATTACTGGGTTGGATGAAGTGTTGGCTGGTTTTGGACGCCTGTAGACCATGGGCTGAGCCACGGTCTTCTCCTGCCGTGGATGAACAAGAGAGTGGCTTAAACTTCGGCCTTCCCCTCTGGACGACAACCTCAAAGGAAGGTCTCTCAGGTATGGGGTAGATCCTGTAGCTGAACGTTGCAAAGCCGCAGCCCTCTTTGCCTCTAAGTACTCCCTGGCGTCGGTTTCCATTCGGTGCCCACTAGGATGGACATGGTCCTGGGTCCTCACCACCAGGTTCCAGTCCATCTTTCTTCTCTGATCAGTATCTTCTGGCTGCTTTCCTCTCGCTGTCCTCCTAGAGGGTTCCTGACGAACAGGTCGACTAGGACCTGGACGATCTACTTGAGAACGTCCTCTAGGACGAGGTGGATTGTTAGCAGCTGGCTCCGGGTTGTGATGGAAAAACAACATATTGCTTTTAATCTGTTCCTGGACGACCTCCGCCATCCTGGTCTGGAAATCATTCAAAACATTCTCCAGGTGGGCGGCAGTCACTGGACGATCTAGATTAACTTGGATGACCGGTTGCTGGCTTGGTCCAGGAACATTGACGATGGATGGAGGTCTATCTCTTCCTCGAGGTGGTCTTTCATGCTCCACCGTATCTTCGACATTAACTTGAAGGCTTCGATTTCTGGCAATGTTGGATGATTGACAACCAGTCATCGTTGCGTCTCCCCACAGACGGCGCCAAATGTTTTGTCCACTTGTCCAACAAGTAAGCTGTGGGCTTAGCTTCCTTGTCGAGCAAGTAAAGTAGTATCTTGAGTGTTCTTCAGTTGGAGACTTGTGCAACGATGTCTGAATCCTCTTAGTCCTTGGTCTTGGCTCTGCTCCCGAACCTGCACAAAGGGACCCACCCTGGAGGTTTGGGTGGTGGTTCCCCCTCCGATGCTTAAGTCAGTTATCAGGAGTAGTGAGAGAAAGTAGAGATAGAAAGAGAAAGTGAGAGAGAATTTTATCAGAGTAACTTTGCACTGTTTGCATTGAATGTGTGTTTCTCCTGATTTCAGGGGTATTTATAGTGATAGCAAGTTGACAGCTAACCTTAAAAACAGACCTACAATAGTGGCCTCTGATTGGCTGAGGAATCAGATCATGACACGTGGCAGACCATGACTGGGGGATGTCTATTAACCACTCTCCTTCAGCCATTTGGCACTGCTGGGCTCTGACTGTTGGGCCAGAATTTGAACCTTTTAACTCAGCTGAGTGTAGCCTAGAGATTCAAGGCTTTTCTCTTCTTTTACAAAGGTGACACGTGTACAGCTCTGATGAGCCCAAGTGTCTCAAAGAGAACCATCGATGTTAGACTACAACACTTACCATAACTTGTCGTATACATTAGAGGTACTTCTCCTATAGAGTAGAGGTACTTCTTGTATACCTTAAAGGTACTTCTCGTATAGCGTAGAGGTACTTCTCGTATACATTAGAGGTACTTCTCCTATAGAGTAGAGGTAATTCTTGTATACCTTAGAGGTACTTCTCGTATAGCGTAGAGGTACTTCTCCTATAAAGTAGAAGTACTTTTTGTATACCTTAGAGGTACTTCTTGTATAGCATAGAGATACTTCTCGTATAGCCTAGAAATACTTGTCGTATAGCGTAGAGGTACTTCTCGTATATCTTTAGAAAAAAAAAACCAATAAATAAATAAAATAATTAAATAAAAAATAATAAAAATAAAAATCCTCAAATTTAACAAAATTTCAGTTGATAACTTATTTTTGCATACTTCCTTTGTTATGAAATAAATAAAATATTTTTCTCAAAAAACTCTCACATAAAAGTGACAAAAGTTTCATGTGAGATGTTGTTATATTTAGTCTCAATATATATTCTTTCAAATATTTACTTTTTGTAATTTCCACTCGTTTGTTACTAAAGATATTAATGATCAAAATTAGTTCTCCGATAGTCTATACGTACTTCTCGTAAACCCTAGAGGTACTTCTCGTTTAGCCTAGAGGTACTTCTCGTTTATCCTAGAGGTACTTCTCCTATAGAGTAGAGGTACTTCTTGTACACCTTAGAGGTACTTCTCGTATAGCGTAGAGGTACTTCTCTTATACATTAGAGGTACTACTCCTATAGAGTAGAGGTACTTCTTGTATACCTTAGAGGTACTTCTCGTGAAGCCTAGAGGTACTTCTCGTATAGTTTAGAGGTACTTCTTGTGAAGACTAGAGGTACTTCATGTATATCTTTAGAAGAATAAATAAATTAATTAAACAAATAAATAAATAAATAAATAAATAATAATAAAAATCTTAGAGGTAATTTATTTTTGCATACTTCCTCTGTTATGAAATAAAAAAATATTTTTCTCAAAAAACTCTCACATAAAAGTGACAAACGTTTCATGTGAGATCTTGTTAGTTTTAGTCTCAACATATATTTTTTCAAATATTTACTTTTTGTAATTTCCACTCGTTTGTTATTGAAGATATTAATGATCAAAATTAGTTTTCCTATAGTCCAGATGTACTTCTTGTATAGCCTAGAGGTACTTCTCGTATAGCCTAGAAGTACTTCTCGTGAAGCCTAGAGGTACTTCTCCTATAGAGTAGAGGTACTTCTTGTATACCTTAGAGGTACTTCTCGTATAGCGTAGAGGTACTCCTCGTATACATTAGAGGTACTACTCCTATAAAGTAGAGGTACTTCTTGTATACCTTAGAGGTACTTCTTGTATACCGTAGAGGTACTTCTCGTGAAGCCTAGAGGTACTTCTCGTATACTTAGAGGTACTTCTCGTACAGCCTAGAGGTACTTTTTGTGAAAACTAGAGGTACTTCTCGTATATCTTTAGAAAAATAAATAAATAAATAAATAAATAAAATAAATAATAATAATAATAATAATAAAAATCTTAGAGGTAATTTATTTTTGCATACTTCCTCTGTTATGAAATAAATAAAATATTTTTCTCAAAAAACTTTCACATAAAAGTGGCAAACATTTCATGTGAGATCTTGTTAGATTTAATCTCAACATATATTTTTTCAAATATTTACTTTTGGTAATTTCCACTCGTTTGTTACTAAAGATATTAATGATCAACATTAGTTCTCCTATAGTCTAGATGTACTTCTCGTATACCCTAGAGGTACTTCTCGTATAGGCTAGAGGTACTTCTCGTGAAGCCTAGAGGTACTCTATAGAGTAGAGGTACTTCTTGTATACCTTAGAGGTACTTCTCTTATAGCGTAGAGGTACTTCTCGTATACATTAGAGGTACTTCTCCTATAGAGTAGCGGTACTTCTTGTATACCTTAGAGGTACTTCTCGTGATGCCTAGAGGTACTTCTCGTATACCTTAGAGGTACTTCTCGTATAGCTTAGAGGTACTTCCCGTGAAGACTAGAGGTACTTCACGTATATCTTTAGAAAAATAAATAAATAAATAAATAATAATCTAAGAGGTAATTTTTTTTTGCATACTTCCTCTGTTATGAAATAAATAAAATATTTTTCTCAAAATACTCTCACATAAAAGTGACAAACGTTTCATGTGAGATATTGTTAGATTTAGTCTCAACATATATTTTTTTTAAATATTTACTTTTTAATTTCCACTCGTTTGTTACTAAATATATCTATGATCAAAATTATTTCTCCTATAGTCTAGTTGTACTTCTCGTATACCCTAGAGGTACATCTCGTCTAGCCTAGAGGTACTTCTCGTGAAGCCTAGATGTACTTCTCCTATAGAGTAGAGGTACCTCTTGTATACCTTAGAGGTACTTCTCGTATAGCGTAAAGGTACTTCTCGTATACATTAGAGGTACTACTCCTATAGAGTAGAGGTACTTCTTGTATACCTTAGCTTAGAGGTACTTCTCGTGAAGAACCATATTATATATTAAAATCGTATTACAAAAACTAGTACAAGTATACTCCTCTCATCTTTAAAAGATGGTATGTTTCGAAAGATGGTACTTCGTGCATATTTTTTTTTTAAATTTGGTAAGATAAATTACAATAACGCCCTCTCACAGAGCACCTAAATACAACCTACCCCAAAGCCCCTCAAACTCCCCCGATGAGAATCGAACCCACAACCTGCGTTTGGAAGATGAAAGGGCTTACCACCCTTCCACTCCCTCATTCTCGGTACTTCTTGCATATGTTAGAGGTACTTCTCCTATAGAGTAGAGGTATTTCTTGTATAGCATAGAGGTACTTCTCGTACACCTTAGAGGTACTATTGACAAGTGCACTATAATCCTTTAATATATGAGTAATTGCAGCTGTGCAATACTTGAAAGTTGAAACCATGTCTTGTGGGGTCTAAAGTAAACGTATGTAGCAGAAGAAAAGAAAGTTAGAATATATATATATATCTCTATTCTATATGTCAACAGGGGTAGGACACCAAAAATCTAAAAACCCCTATTTTACCCCCCAACAAATGAAGCAAATTACATCCAAAATAAGAGAAAGGGAAAAAACCAAAAAAAAAAAGAAGGTAAAATTAAGTATTACATACAAACTAACCGCCTTTATCTTCCCATCCCATCCCAAAAAAACTGCTCCTATCTACAAAGAAAAAAATTAAAAGGCAAAAACAAAAAACCACACACTACACTGTAACCTACTAATCTATTATGAAACCATAATTTCTACAACGAAATATGGAATTCTATTTGTTTCTATCTTAAACACCTATAAACAAATTATGATTCAATGATCTTTCTAAGTGAAACGCTTCTACTTTTTGAAGAACTCTTATCTTCCCCCTTCAATATCTGCAATCAAATACACAACAATAATAACTCTTTCAAGTCTACAATTCCTCTTTCAACCACTACAATCAGGTAATTGTCATAGCCTCAAACCTATTTCAATTTGTTCTGCATCTGATTAATAACTTTTATGCAATATGTATAGTCGAACCAAATCAAACATAAGATAATTAGAAGATCTAAAGGCAACCAACAACATAGTCATCACTCACCAGGTATTTGTTAGTAATTGTTATTGATCACTATAAAATGGCAAAATGATCAATCCCATAACTCAAGTTATCAAGTAATAATAGGTTACCAAGCGAAAAACTTCAAAATCGCAAAACCCAATAATGGTATTATCGAGTAGCCAAAATGGTGAATTGTACAATGGTATAATCCAGTGAAGAAAATTAGAACTCACAAAATCTCCGACAAAATGGAACCAAAAGATAGAGAAAGTTCGATCTCACCTTCACCAAAAATTGGAAAAAAAAAATCAAATTTTCTCGGAAAAACTAAGGCCCTGGTCGAAGGAAGTGAACTAACAAAAACTCAATAAGCTAATTTCTTAGAGAGGAAAAAAAAATTTGGAGAAGAAAAAATCAATTGTTTTGAACCATAATAATCACCCCAAATATAGTCAATTCGCTTCAAATGGTCACTAATCCCACTTTTTCCCAAAAAATCAAAAACCAACTTACCGTACAAATCTAAAATGGAGTTGAAGGCCTAAAGCACTACAAAGAATTTTATGCTTTGAGAGCAAAAAGGAAGGAAAGACAATTAAGCTATCTCGAGCAAGTTTGCATTCCGAGAATGTCGAGTTATGTGCAATGTGTTTTGAACTTTAAAATATTTGGTCACCTCTTTCTGCGAGAATGTCGAGTCATGTGCAATGTGTTTTGAACTTTAAAATATTTGGTCACCTCTTTATCTGGAGGAATATAACCATTTGTTTTTGCTACAACAATAAGTTCTCGATGACATACATCAATGTCTTCATGATTGAGGAAATCCATGAGTCGGAAAACCCCATGAACATCAAATTCTGAAAAAAGTTTTGGTATTTTCGCATGCAAAAAGAAAACAAATCAAAATCGAAATCAAAACCCACATAATACAAACCCACAGTACAAATAACAGAGAAACTCACTAATAACTAAAATTGAACATCTTCTCTCAATTTTCCATTTACTTTCTATTTGCTTTCAATTTTTCCGTTGAATGTCGTGAGTAAGTGATGCAAACAACGGCAAAATCTCTAGCTCCTGCGCCGATGTATAAAGAATTTACAACAGCGAGCTTGGAGAGAACGAGTAGAGCATGAGATTTTGAAGTACAGAGAGAGATGGAAATTGGAGGAGGAGGGGAGAGAAAGGAGGATTTTAGGAAGTTTAGAGATATTACGACTTTATCTTATAATAGGGGTAAGTTTTCATATGTATTTACATTTCATGTTATTAGGTAGGTTTATCTTATAATGGTAATCACAAAGAAATTATACTCATTCAGTAACATAAATATTCATACTTCCTCCGTTTTTTTTAGTTGCAACACTTTCCTAAAAGGAAAATAATTAATTAGTTGCAACACTTTCGACTTTTGTTTTTCCTTTCTCTGTCTCTCTCCAATCACATGGGGCCCTCTCTTTTTTTCCTCTCTACCTCTCTCCTACCCAAATTTTGCATGGGAGTTGATTAAAAAAAAAAGTGTTGCAACTAAAAAAAGCAGAGGAAGTACAAGATTGGTTCCCTTTGAAACTTTTTGAGAACTAACCTACATTAATAAATCATACATATTTTAAATGAGGAAGGATAGTGTTTTCAATTAATTAGATGTTGTAGGTAGCTAATAATGAACTTTTTATTATCGTCATCTACACTTTAATTGTCTTTGTATATTATGATAGACATATTTATTTGGAGTATTATGCTTATTACTAAATAGTTAGGTAAAATAATATTCGAAAGCTAAAAAATTGTGTTAAAAAGAATATAAACAAAATAAGACAAACAAAAACAAAGGTTGGAACGGAGTAAGAATAAAAGACGTCAATCCCTATAAGATTGTCTTTTTATAAGGTTATTATAATTGGTAAATAAAATAAAAGAAATTATATTAGCTCTTAAAATTTATAGTTAGTCAAATCCCTATAAAATTGTCTTTTTACGCAAACACCATGTAAGCAAATTAAACAATTTAAAAAAACTATTGCAAATGTTCATATAATTTCTTAGTTAATACGCTGTTGAACTATGAATATGTTTCCCTTTAATAGAACTTTATAAATAATTTTTTGTGCAAATTATTAATAGATATAAGTATGCAATTAATTTAAGTTTAAAAACGATTTCGCACACATAGCGTGCATTGAAGGCTATTACAATTAATTTAACTTACCTAACGATTTCGCACGCATAGCGTGCATATAAGGCTAGTACCAACAAAAGGAACACAATACCCAAATTTTGAGATCCATTAACTTTTTTAAAGTTCTCTCTAATATAAATTTTTACAAAAGGTAGCATAAAATGCTAAAATCTAACCCTTTACACTAGCAGAATTTGCTTAGTTGCCTTCATCTATTTACCATTGATAATGTTATTAAACTTAACTTTTTAAAAGCATGTGGCATATAATTAAACATAAAAACGAAGATTTTCTTGTTTCATTCATTAGCCTATACAAATGAAGAGTCCCAAAACTTCAAAATTTGTAGAGCTTTAAATTGGTAAGAGTAGATGGTGTGCCCCTCTCTCCTAAGTCCCAAACATGGAAAAGACCAAGACATGCTACACTGTACATTTCATTCACAGCATCTTCATTCCGATCATCCCTGATTCTTAAGAGTATCTAACATCTTCATTCACAGCATGAAATACTCTCACCTACAAGTCAAACACAACATCACTCAACATCAAATACGAGTATGAAATACAAAGCAAGTATGCTTTATCACAATTGGAAAATAACATATGAATGCCATGTAAATTAGAATAAATATCTAAATGAACATATAAATAAACACTACCGATCTTTCCTAAATTGTTTTTCCTTGTTCTCAACATCTAGCTTCAAGGAATTTGCTTCATTACTTAGAATGAAGTGACAATACTTCACTCTTAGCTTCCTCAGAAAAGCATCCTTATAAAATGTTAAAAGGAACGTTAGTAATAATTGTATCTGTTCCAGGTCATCAACCAGATGGTGTATTTATTTTCTGGAAATTATGACTCTATATTCAAAAAAGGATTTTCTATTTTAAGAGTTGAATCTGATCTTACCTCACACAAATTTTGACCAGGTCTCATATCTTTCAAGCCAGTTTTCTGAGAGAAGAATATCCTTGGCAGTCCCATTTAGGATTAACAGAGCAGATATTTTTTGCTAAACAGTGGGCTCAGAAGGCTCCTAAGTCCTATCTCAGGAGCAAACAAGTCAGAGGATTCCCAAGGGGAAGGGGTAACCAATTAACCATCCTCGAATCTAGGAACCGGGCGTGAAAGGTTGATGGTAGTATCATCGTGCATTATCATCCAAGAACTGGTCACATATTAACAGAACATACCCAAGATATAAAACAAGTGCTCTTACAATAAAGCTAGAAATATAGAATCTCTTCCCTGTAAATGAACAAAATCAGGCAGAAAGAATAGGTCTGCTGCTGCCCAAGAATTCTTCATTACCTTAAAAAGAAAATGAAGAACATGATTCAGAAAGATATACTCTAAATTAAAGAAAAGGCAATATTGCACTGAAGGCTAGAATTAGAAAATGTAGCCCACTTACAAAATCACCAATTTGTTCTTTTAACAGATAGTTTGTTATGTACAGAATTCAATATGACCTGCAATCTCTTTGCATAACAATTTGACTTCGGCTGCTAACTTAATGCTCTTGGATATCACCAGACCTGTCGGTCTGTGTTTGGGGGCTGGTTTATAGTAGTTGGCGGCTTCTTCCCCACAAACCAACAAAGCTTCTCTAGCAGGAATTACATTTTCCCACCAAAACTCGCGTAGAACTCCATGCATGAGCTCCCAATATCCCCGTTCTCTATGTACTCTGAAGATCCTCTCGCGATACTCTCACCTAACAAGTAACATTGTTTCACTATTTCATGCTATGTTGAACTCTGAAGCAATTAGAAGAATTAACTATATATCACAATCCCACCGCAAAAATACAAACTCTTTGAAATATCCCACATCCAAAAACCCAAGCCATACTCAGTAATGCATCCCTTTAAAACTTGAAAGTTGAAACCATGTGTGATTAATATAGTAAGAAGGTTTAAATGCTCTATGGACTGAAATATCAACCAAAGCAACAAACAGTTCATTTTATATAATCCTGTAGAAGGGATTCAAATGCTAAGTTGAAAAGTTATGTCCCTTCATCCCCCACTCCATAACAATGATGCTACTTATTACCAAAATCAAAGAATGTTTATCAGACAAAAGGAAAAGAAATTACCCCATCACTTTACTTGGTGATCACAAACCTCAGCCAAATAGTCTCCTGCAAAAATTGAAATAAAGAGTAGAAAAACAAAGTGTGATTTTTTTTTTTTGAAAGGCAGGGGCGTCAGCCCATAAACAAAAGTAAAGCTTTAATTCACTACATTGCTGACATTGTTACATTTATCATAACAAAGGGCAGTAGCAGTAGAAGTAGCAGCGGAAGAATGGCAGTTACATTGTGTCTGGTTACTAGCAAACAACGCTACACCACTACCTATTGTGGACCAAATTTAATACCTCATCCTCTCTCTCTTCCTGAGCTATCTAAATCTCTTAAATCATAATATTTCTAGTGTAGTATTACCCTGAATAGTAACTATGTATTAGTATAATAAAACCCCACCCAAACTATGTTTTTGGTTTCAAAAATACTCCCCAAGTGACTATCTCATTACATATTTGTGTTGGTGAAGCTTTAACCTCATTTCTTATATATGCCAATTGGTAAAGGAAACCAAGACCCTCCTTGACTCCTTGCTGTATATTGATCCTGTTGGGACCATTTTACAGAACTGGCTTCAGTGTCCAGATAGATTGCACCTATTCAGCGACGACATTATGATCGGCTTAGAAACATGGTCGGGTGGGGAGTGGGGGTGGGGGGTGTGCTAAGAACAGGTTTTCTCAGTGTGTCTCAGCATGATAGTGTTCTTCAGTTGATCCCATAAATCAGCACCATTTTCAGTTGTAAACAAGAGTTGTTGCTCTGTGTACCAAATATCGTCATTGTTGGATATTTGCTACTAGTCAGAAAGCTCAGTGACCATATAAATCCTAGATCTAAAAATAATCTGGCTCCTTTTAACCTTTTGTGGACTATTCATAACCAATATGTTTAGCCTCCATTATTTAGAGTGAAGCCATTTACGAACTGAAGAACACAACTTGTTCTGAGGTCATATACTCATAAAGCTATACCAACAAAAAGTTCCAAGATTTATTTTAATAAGCCAAATCTAGTATAGAGCCAATAAGACCAATTAGCTGAGTATAAAGTCAGGAAATAAAAACATGAAGCTGATAAATAATACAAGTTCACACTAATTTAAAGTCTAACATTAACACATACTATATAGAAAGCACCTAGGAAGAGTAACATTTCCTAGTAACCACGAGCAACTCTGATTAGCTTAGAATTCTGCTGTTTTCATTAGCGACATCAACCGTTGTTTCAAACGTAGGAAGAATAACAATTGGATAGTCAACTAAACAATATACCTCAATATTTTTTTATTTTTTTTTGCTCATTTCTTCAATATTCAGTATAATCTACTTGCAATTTAACCAATTTGTACCAATTCCAGCTTATGGATGTTGCTTATGGAGATACAGAGGTTGTCTATTTCGTAAACTTGGGTTTGGCAAACGGTAATCTTATTTCTATGGCGTTCTGACAAAACGGCAGCAACAACAGCAATCAACAAAACAACAACCACAACTAAAATCATGTGAAAACTAACACAATCAAACCCTAATTTAACATTTCATACGATCATCATCTTAATTTAGAATTTCTAACCTCAGATCTCAAATAAACAACAACAAATACCCTAATTTTACATTTCATACGATTATAATTTCCATTTACGATTTCTAACCTCAGGTCTCAAATAAACAACAACAAATACCCTAATTTTACATTTCATACGATTATAATTTCCATTTACGATTTCTAACCTCAACAACACATGCACAAGATCTAATTATAAAATCAAAGAAATTGAGAAGAAGATTACGTACAGCGAAGAAGTTAACTGGAGAATGAAGAAGTTACGTCATGTGCTCCAACGAAGTGCAAAATAGGAGAGAGAAAGTGCGAAAACCAGAGAGAAAGTTCGAAATAGGAGAAAGAAAGAGGAATGAGAAAATGGAAAGAAATTGGACAACCCTAGAGTGGAAAATTTTGAGATTGCAAATCGAGGTGATCCGACGGTTGTGAGTGTAACTCATCTTATTAATCTAACGGTTATTAATATGGTTCTCGCCATAAGATTGACACTCTTATCAAACTTATAATACATATGCTTATGAATTATGATATCATTTAAAAAATATTGTATACTTTTATTAGACAAGATCTAACCTATATATACTCAATTCGATGATGGGCCATCCTAATAGTCTAATACGGTAATACCCTATAAACCTTATGAGTTATGACCTATGTAAATAGTTAAATCTAGTATAAAACTCTAATATAATATATAGTGTAGTTATGTGTGTACAACAATAATTGTATACTTTTATTAGACAAGATCTAATCTATATATGCTCAATTTGTTATTAAACTTTTCATTCTTAATAATCCCAACTTTTAACCAAAGGCGCCATGGTTGACTAAAGTTGAAGGTGAAGACTTGGATGAAGGTGTTTAGTTTCCATGGAAGGTTGAAGAAAAATGTTAATGGCATTAATTGATTAGTTTCCATGCGAAGAAGATTCTTATTGTTGTATGAACCTTAGGTTGATTTGGATGAAGTTGAGAACTTTATGTTTTATGGACTTTTGTTTTTAATCATGTATTTGCTTATTTGATTTTATGTGCTTAGTTAAACTTAAATTATTGCTTAGATTTTTTTATTATACAATTTTTTTTACAATATAAAATAGAAAAAAAAAAAGATTAATTCGAGTCGGATGTGTCGGTGGAGTCGGTCGGGGTGATTTTAAGTCGGATGTTCATCAGTCGATGTCGGAGTGATTAGAAACTCATATCATATCGGTCCAAACCATCTTCTCATTATCAATTTAAATATATATATATATATATATATATATAAACATATACATATACATATACATATATATATACATATATATATATATATATATGTATGTATATATATACATGTACATGTATATATATACATACATATATATATATATATATGTATATGTATATATATACATACATATATATATATATATATATGTATATATATATGTATATGTATATGTATATGTATATGTATATATTATGTATATATGTTTGCTATTTAGCTTATAATTATTATAATCTTCTATGATTTTCTTAACCACATCTTCCTGTTCCTTAATTTGTATTTCTAGTAATTCTAATTGATCATCAAAAGGTTTTAACTCTTTTTCAATTTCATCATAGTCATAATTATCATTTAATGTTGCTCGTTCTAATATTTATAGTTTATTAATGCTAGCTATTTGCTTTTGATTACTTAATTCTAAACTTTTAATATCCGCTTGCATAAGTGATATAAAGTATTGCCAATTAGCTTTTCTCATTGCTCTGTTTACTTGTGATTTAGTACTCATACGTATAATGAATTTTGTAGGTCTTTAAGTTTTTGTTTAGCGATTAACTTTTGATTCTTCTTATTTTGTAGACTAGTTAGATATTTTCTTAAGGCATCTCTTAGTTCAGTATCTTTTCTTCTATTGGCTTCATATAAATAATTTTCAAATTCATCTATTTTATCTTGTTGAATCCGTAGTTGGAAATTTAACATATTTTGTCGCATTTCAATATCTTCTAGGACATTTCTGATTTGTGATTTAGTCATATTGAATTTATTAATTGTTCAAGTTCTATTAATGATTGGCTTAGTTCTGTTTGTTTTAAGAAATCTAATAATTTTTTAATTTCTAGTTGTACTTGTACAAGTTTATCTATCCTGTTGTGTTCTTCCTGTAATATATCAATTAAAATATTACTTAAGTCAAGATCTTCTACTCTAGCTGCGTGAATATGAGAAATTCTTAGTTGTTCTTTTAAGTTATCAATTTTAAATTGTAAAGCATAATTTATCCATTCAACACGTAGTTTAACAATTTTTATTAGAGAACTCATAAGCTAAGTAAATAATCAGGCAAATATTTAAGCAAATAAACACGTGAATAGGTAATTAATCTGTTTCTTTATGAACTTCCTTTTAAGACTCAATCCCTTTTGCTCATAATAAACCTTAATCAGTTAATAACAATTCCCCATAGTTATTAAAATCAGAACAGATAATAGAACTGTTAAAAGTTGGCTAACCCAAAAATTGCAGGATTCAATTACGAGGAAGGAGATAAACATGATTGTAGCAGATATTAACCAGTATGAGTTTAGTATCGAATTACTAAAAACTAACGAAAACTGTTTTACAGACTATCTCTCAAGACATAGTTCAACAACTGATTATAGAAAATCAGGAGCTCAAGATACAACTCAAAAAGATAATGGAAGAATTTGCTTCTATGAAAAGAGAAGCCACTTCCAGCAATTTAATAAAGTAATTTTTATTTGATCTTTTCTTATTTTTATATTTTCCATATGGTTTGAATCTTTTGTATCGTCTTCGCATCAATTTAGGTCTTTTTGCTTTATATCTTTTATGTAATTTGTGACAACCAAATTTAGGTATTTCATATTTTTCACAACAGTCACTAAATTTAGCTTGTCGTTTAAAATCCTTTTGGTTATTAACTTCCATATAATAATCTTTATACCATGCTTGTAAATATGCTATTTGTTCTCCTAAAGTTCCTGTTTTAGGTTCTGTGTAAAAGGCTTGTTGTACCATAGTATTTATAGGTATTGGTAATTTTTCAAAATATAATTTTCGAAATACTGCTAATTGTTCAGGGGTTTCGGTTCCTAATTCATAATAATTCATTTGGAATGCACAATTATATCTATTTAAATCTTCTGGACACATAGAACATATTTGCATATTATATAATTGGGACTTACAATACTCCTTTTTGGCTATAGCATATTTTAAGTCTGCATTTGGATTACTAAATTCTCTTCGAATTATTCTCTCATATTTTTTCAACATTTGGATTGGATCTGTCATCTCAGTTCCTTCTATCTTGGTACTTCTTAGTTCTGTTAATTCTAGTATGCCTATATTATTTAAAAAGTTTTTAGCTATTCCTGTTATTGTAGCTTCAATATAATTTGCTGCCGCACTAACGTGTATTTTTGCTTCGATTAATTTTGCAGTTATCCTAGCTATCCAATTTTGTATGTCTCTAAACAATTAACAACATTCAAAGTCCCTAGCGGATTTTATGAATGGAATGTATTACCTTTTGGATATAAAAATGCCCCAGGAAGATTCCAAGCATTTATGGATAAATATTTAAATCAATAACCAAATTGTGTAGTTTATATTGTTGACATACTAATCTATTCGAAAACTCAAGAAGAACACTATAAGTTATTAGAACAGTTTATAGAAATAAATAAAACTAGTGGTATAGTTTTAAGCAAAAAGAAAATGGAATTATTTAAAACTCAGATTGAATTCTTAGGATTTGAAATAGATAAAGCTGGAATAAAAATGCAAGACCATATAGCTCAAAAAATTATAGAGTTTCAACAATAAATTAATACTAAAAAGGAATTACAAAAGTTCTTAGGAATAGTTAATCAGGTTAGAGAATTTATCCCTAAACTACCACAATATACTGAACCATTAACTAAAAAACTAAAGAAAGACTACGATTTTAGATGGAATGATACTGACACAAAGACTTTAGAAAAAATTAAAGAATTAGTCAGAAAGTTACCAAAACTAAGTTTTCCCGATGAAGACAAAGAATTTACATGGATAGTGGAAACAGATGCTAGTGAAACTAATAACGGTTACGGAGCAGTATTAAAGTATAGATATAAAAACGATAAAAAGGAATATGTTTGTCGATATCACTCAGGAACATTCAAAGCAAATGAAATCAATTGGGATATAAATAAAAAAGAGTTAAAAGCAGTAAAATATGGAATTAAAAAATTTGAATGTTACATAGTTTATAGTAAATTTATAATCAGAACAGATAATAGAACTGTTAAAAGTTGGCTAACCCAAAAATTGCAGGATTCAATTACGAGGAAGGAGATAAACAGGATTGTAGCAGATATTAACCAGTATGAGTTTAATATCGAATTACTAAAAACTAACGAAAACTGTTTTGCAGACTATCTCTCAAGACATAGTTCAACAACTGATTATAGAAAATCAGGAGCTCAAGATACAACTCAAAAAGATAATGGAAGAATTTGCTTCTATGAAAAGAGAAGCCACTTCCAGCAATTTATAACTTCTATCGGTTTCCATATGATCATAATTGCCATCGTTGTAGACTTTTGTGAGTACATTAATTTCTTCATCTTTATCCGAGTTAAAGTCTGCTTCTAAATAATTTGAATATCTAAATTCTTGACTGGATTGTTCAGAACAAGTTTCATCACTGTCTTGTAATACATTTATATTGTCTTCAAGTCGTTCGATTTCCATAGTTAAGGCTTCTATAACAGTATTATTTAGGGTCTCGTTATCTGATTCATGGATTTCTGGTATTTCATTATTATCTTTGATATTATTTATAAGTTGTTCTTCGATTTGATCAAATTTTTTATTATATTCGATTTTAAGATTTTGTATTTCCTCATTAAAATTATTTTCTACTCTATATACTTTGTCTAATATTTGTTTGGTATTAAGATGTATTATTTTAATAGATTCTTCCATTTTTCTCATTCGTTCATCGTATTTTCTTTCTAGTTTCTCTAATTTTTTATAAATATCGTTGATTGTTTTGTTATCCTGATAGCTACATTATATGTTTGTCAGTTGTACTAAATTATTCTCTAGCGCTAATCTTCTTTCTCTATCAAATTCATTTTCTAATATCATTTGTTTTCGATCTTTAATTAAATAAAATGTACCATCACTAATTTCTGCAAATTGTCTATTTTGATTAGTCTTGTGTATTTTAAATGGACCATCTGGATATCTAATAATTTCTTCTTCAATGGTTTTTTCGTTTTTATTCATTATTCATTATTCTTGTTTAATTACTCGTTCATATTCTACTTCTATTTTCTTTCTTAAAAGTAATTCGGGAAATAACTGTGAATATTCTTTAGTGATCTTCTTTCCTAATATTTCATACCCTTGTTCTTCTAATTCTATTGGTAACTTAGTATTACTTGACTCTGGTTTGTCTGGTTTATTTTTTACTTTCGTTCAGTAATTTTATAACTAATTCGTATTAATTATTCTTTGACTAGTACCTAAGTGTTCGTCTTTTTCTAGTTCTCTCATAAGCATAAAGCTGGTTTTCTATTTACCTTATAATTATTATAATCTTCTATGATTTTCTTAACCACATCTTCCTGTTCCTTAATTTGTATCTCTAGTAATTCTAATTGATCATCAAAAGGTTTTAACTCTTTTTCATAGTCATAATTATCATTTAATGTTGCTCGTTCTAATATTTGTAGTTTATTAATGATAGCTATTTGCTTTTGATTACTTAATTCAAAACTTTTAATATCCGCTTGCATAAGTGATATAAAGTGTTGCCAATTAGCTTTTCTCATTGCTCTGTTTACTTGTGATTTAGTACTCATACGTATAATGAATTTTGTAGGTCTTTAAGTTTTTGTTTAGCGATTAACTTTTGATTCTTCTTATTTTGTAGACTAGTTAGATATTTTCTTAAGGCATCTCTTAGTTCAGTATCTTTTCTTCTATTGGCTTCATATAAATAATTTTCAAATTCATCTATTTTATCTTGTTGAATCCGTAGTTGGAAATTTAACATATTTTGTCGCATTTCAATATCTTCTAGGACGTTTCTGATTTGTGATTTAGTCATATTGAATTTATTAATTGTTCAAGTTCTATTAATGATTGGCTTAGTTCTATTTGTTTTAAGAAATCTAATAATTTTTTAATTTCTAGTTGTACTTGTACAAGTTTATCTATCCTGTTGTGTTCTTCCTGTAATATATCAATTAAAATATTACTTAAGTCAAGATCTTCTACTCTAGCTGCGTGAATATGAGAAATTCTTAGTTGTTCTTTTAAGTTATCAATTTTAAACTGTAAAGCATAATTTATCCATTCAACACGTAGTTTAACAGTTTTTATTAGAGAACTCATAAGCTAAGTAAATAATCAGGCAAATATTTAAGCAAATAAACACGTGAATAGGTAATTAATCTGTTTCTTTATGAACTTCTTTTTAAGACTCAATCCCTTTTGCTCATAATAAACCTTAATCGGTTAATAACAATTCTATCAGCTTTCATATAAGTACTGCTAATCCGCTTTGACAACCCTTAAGCACTTAAGCATAATTAAATAAATTCATGTTTTTCAACCTCACCACATAGGTTTTATGCATCACGCCCTCAACGCCTTCTCATTTTCAACGGCTAAACGGGCTCCTGCTACCAATTGTCTCTTGGTTTCTAAACATGATTTTACTTAATCGGGGAAAGCATAATTAAGATAGCATACATCTTATATGAAATTATAGAATCATCTTAACAGATCTCAGTATTATTATAAACTAGGGGATTGAATTTTAATTTAGTTCATAAGAAAAGGGGTTACCTTATCTGCTTCCATAATTGTCTGTAAAATATCTTGAAGAACTAGCTCTAAGTAAGTAACTCCGGTCTTGTGAATAGTAAGCTCTGATACCAACTATGGGGGATGCAGCGTGTTTATTATTTGAGAAAAGAAAATATAGGGAAAGAGGAAGAGTTGTGAGTGGTGAGAAGCTTGCTGATGATTCTTTGCTTCACCAGTTGATCTTATTTATAGGCAAAGTTATTACAAGTGCCGTACAAAACTATTCATATTACTATTTGCTACAGTGAAAAGTGCTACAGTAAAAGTATTGTTCACTATTCACTATTCACATATTTTACGCGTTAGCCGCCTAACTTTTGTCCGTTGTAACTATTACAAAGTTTATCTGTTACATGATAAAATATCTCTATTTTACAGTGCTTATCTTTGTAGACAGATGTTTTATTCTGGTATGCTGTGTTCTATCTCTGTAGTTGATACTACAGTGTTAGATGATTCAGCTCTATCTTCATAACTGTCCATATCTTCGATTATTGGTACAGTCATTTGCTTAACTCCACACATCTTACATGAGTGGTTATTATTTTGTTGCATCCAACTGCAATATCTCTTCAAAGTATCTTCAGTTAGAAAATTCCTTGGTAAATACCGTGTATGGCGGCGCTTGATCCGGGTGGAGCGGGCTCCATATCCATGACTTAATGGTTTCGACCGCATCATGGCCGTATGATTTGCTTTGAGATATAATTAATGTGTTTAACTCTCTATGATTTATCCAGACATAAGTCTTGACCTTGCTAAGCAAGGCTTCATAAATTGCTTTTATCTTGACTGCCCTATTTTCTCTGAGGAGGTCTGGTATCTCATTGCGATTTAATTCTGGCTGTGCCTTAATTTCTTCGGGAAAGATAAAATTTGCTGTACAGCCCATTTTAACAACCCTAATACATGGTTTTATCTCGGAGAAAGTAACTTCGCCTGGGGCGGTATAGCATCTTACAAAAATCATGGGAGATTTTGTAATATGCAAATAACTTTTAGCTGCTTTATATAGATCAGGAATTGATGATAGCTCCTCTCCATTCAGTGTATATACTGAATTAAGAAGGCCATAATCATAAGCTGCTTTGATTAAATTTGCATTGCAACCAGGCAACGCTATTAATGATGTTAAGAGATAGTTTTTTTAATGGAATATAATTATTTTCAATGTTGATGTCTATTTGTGCTGTTAGGTTTTTTGTTCCTATTTGTATAATTATATAATGTTCATATGATTTTAGTTGAATAGGTAGACTGTCAGTTAAATGTCGTTTGGATCGAGAAATACTTAACCGTTTCTTTACTATTTCTAAATCTTCATAGTTTGGTTTTGAATATAATTTTAATCCTTTTTCTATAGGTAATATAAGATCTGTAAAAAGGGTATCTATAGTAATTGGTCTCAATTTATTTTTGGTATAGACTTGATGTTGGTCTGTTAAAATATAAGCATTCTTACATTGTACTGTCATAACTTTTGATCCATTGGTAATGTTTATTCCACTTAGCATCCAATATAATACTAATGCATTTTCTATGTTTTGGTCAGTTAAACTTATAGAATAATTTGGTTTAATTATGAATCTTACTTTCTGATAAATAAGATTTCCTTTAAGTTGTGCTATAATAGATTGTTCTACTGGTTCTTTTATTCTGACATCAGCTAATTCTAACTCTAAGGGAGTATCTATTCCTTCTTTAAAACATGCTTTTATTATTATTTCGATGGCTGCTAGTTCTACAAATCTAAATGTAATTGGTTTATTTTTTAATGTATTGTTAATTTTGGTTATTTCTTCATTTAACACTTCTTGTGTTATTAAAGGAACTCCAGTATTTCCTTGCACTTGGGTTATATCTATAACATGTTCCCTATATGCTATAACTAGATATTCTTGCTTTTTCTTTTTAAAATACTTTGTTAAATGGGTGAAGTCAAATTTTTTCTTATCTACTATTTTATCGGGTGACAAAGTAAATCCTTCATATTTTAATTCATTATATTTTTGTAAATCAAAAATAGCTCTTTGATTTCTATGTTGTTCCGTAATATCTTCATCATAATCAACTTGTTGTAGTTCCTTACTCATCACTATCAGTTTCAATATTATCTTTTTCTTCATTACTTTCTTCATGACTTACTATTCCATTGATTTCATCATTATCTGTTTCATATTCGAGCACATATATTTCTTCATCTGGTGGTATATTGGTTTTACCTAATTCATATTCTGCTATATGGAGTTCAATGAAATTTACATTTTTTATATTTTTAGTATGATTTCTATTTGTCTTTGTTTTGCATTCTCTTGCCATATGACCTATCTGTCCACAATTGTAACATTTACATCTTTTGGGGTTTTTTACATATTTATAAATTTTTCTTTTAATAAAGTAATTTTTATTTGATCTTTTCTTATTTTTATATTTTCCATATGGTTTGAATCTTTTGTATCGTCTTCGCATCAATTTAGGTCTTTTTGCTTTATATCTTTTATTTAATTTGTGACAACCAAATTTAGGTATTTCATATTTTTCACAACAGTCACTAAATTTAGCTTGTCGTTTAAATTCCTTTTGGTTATTAACTTCCATACAATAATTTTTATACCATGCTTGTAAATATGCTATTTGTTCTCCTAAAGTTCCTGTTTTAGGTTCTGTGTAAAAGGCTTGTTACTATAGTATTTATAGGTATTTGTAATTTTTCAAAATATAGTTTTCGAAGTACTGCTAATTGTTCAGGGGTTTCGGTTCCTAATTCATAATAATTCATTTGGAATGCACAATTATATCTATTTAAATCTTCTGGACACATAGAACATATTTGCATATTATATAATTGGGACTTACAATACTCCTTTTTGGCTATAGCATATTTTAAGTCTGCATTTGGATTACTAAATTCTCTTCGAATTATTCTCTCATATTTTTTCAACATTTGGATTGGATCTGTCATCTCAGCTCCTTCTATCTTGGTACTTCTTAGTTCTGTTAATTCTAGTATGCCTATATTATTTATAAAGTTTTTAGCTATTCCTGCTATTGTAGCTTCAATATAATTTGCTGCCGCACTAACGTGTATTTTTGCTTCGATTAATTTTGCAGTTATCCTAGCTATCCAATTTTGTATGTCTATTTCAGTATTTATAGAACAATCTAGATTTAAAGTTTCTCCTGATTGATTATCTCTTGGTATATAATCGTTTTCTATTTTACTTCGATATTTCCATATATAGTCGTTATTTTTATACTTATAATCATATTTTTTCTTTTAAAAAGTAGGTTTATAACTTCTATCGGTTTCCATATGATCATAATTGCCATCGTTGTAGACTTTTGTGAGTACATTAATTTCTTCATCTTTATCCGAGTTAAAGTCTGCTTCTAAATAATTTGAATATCTAAATTCTTGACTGGATTGTTCAGAACAAGTTTCATCACTATCTTGTAACACATTTATATTGTTTACTTCAAGTCGTTCAATTTCCGTAGTTAAGGCTTCTATAACAGTATTATTTAGGGCCTCGTTATCTGATTCATGGATTTATGATATTTCATTATTGTCTTTGATATTACTTATAAGTTGTTCTTCGATTTGATCAAATTTTTTATTATATTCGATTTTAAGATTTTGTATTTCCTCATTAAAATTATTTTCTACTCTATATACTTTGTCTAATATTTGTTTGGTATTAAGATGTATTATTTTAATAGATTCTTCCATTTTTCTCATTCGTTCATCGTATTTTCTTTCTAGTTTCTCTAATTTTTTATAAATATCGTTGATTGTTTTGTTATCCTGATAGCTACATTCTATGTTTGTCAGTTGTACTAAATTATTCTCTAGCGCTAATCTTCTTTCTCTATCAAATTCATTTTCTAATATCATTTGTTTTCGATCTTTAATTAAATAAAATGTACCATCACTAATTTCTGCAAATTGTCTATTTTGATTAGTCTTGTGTATTTTAAATGGACCATCTGGATATCTAATAATTTCTTCTTCATTGGTTTTTTCGTTTTTATTCACTATTTATTATTCTTGTTTAATTACTCGTTCATATTCTACTTCTATTTTCTTTCTTAAAAGTAATTCGGGAAATAACTTTGAATATTCTTTAGTGATCTTCTTTCCTAATATTTCATACCCTTGTTCTTCTAATTCTATTGGTAACTTAGTATTACTTGACTCTGGTTTGTCTGGTTTATTTTTACTTTCGTTCAGTAATTTTATAACTAATAAAATATTCGTATTAATTATTCTTAGATTAGTACCTAAGTGTTCGTCTTTTTCTAGTTCACTCATAAGCATAAAGCTGGTTTTCTATTTAGCTTATAATTATTATAATCTTCTATGATTTTCTTAACCACATCTTCCTGTTCCTTAATTTGTATTTCTAGTAATTCTAATTGATCATCAAAAGGTTTTAACTCTTTTTCATAGTCATAATTATCATTTAATGTTGCTCGTTCTAATATTTGTAGTTTATTAATGATAGCTATTTGCTTTTGATTACTTAATTCTAAAATTTTAATATCCGCTTGCATAAGTGATATAAAGTATTGCCAATTAGCTTTTCTCATTGCTCTGTTTACTTGTGATTTAGTACTCATACGTATAATGAATTTTGTAAGTCTTTAAGTTTTTGTTTAGCGATTAACTTTTGATTCTTCTTATTTTGTAGACTAGTTAGATATTTTCTTAAGGCATCTCTTAGTTCAGTATCTTTTCTTCTATTGGCTTCATATAAATAATTTTCAAATTCATCTATTTTATCTTGTTGAATCCGTAGTTGGAAATTTAACATATTTTGTCGCATTTCAATATCTTCTAGGACGTTTCTGATTTGTGATTTAGTCATATTGAATTTATTAATTGTTCAAGTTCTATTAATGATTGGCTTAGTTCTATTTGTAATATGCAAGTAAGAAAGAAAATAGAAGTAGAATATGAACGAGTAATTAAACAAGAATAATGAATAAAAACGAAAAAACCATTGAAGAAGAAATTATTAGATATCCAGATGGTCCATTTAAAATACACAAGACTAATCAAAATAGACAATTTGCAGAAATTAGTGATGGTACATTTTATTTAATTAAAGATCGAAAACAAATGATATTAGAAAATGAATTTGATAGAGAAAGAAGATTAGCGCTAGAGAATAATTTAGTACAACTGACAAACATAGAATGTAGCTATCAGGATAACAAAACAATCAACGATATTTATATAAAATAAGAGAAACTAGAAAGAAAATACGATGAACGAATGAGAAAAATGGAAGAATATATTAAAATAATACATCTTAATACCAAACAAATATTAGACAAAGTATATAGAGTAGAAAATAATTTTAATGAGGAAATACAAAATCTTAAAATCGAATATAATAAAAAATTTGATCAAATAGAAGAACAACTTATAAGTAATATTAAAGACAATAATGAAATATCAGAAATCCATGAAACAGATAACGAGACCCTAAATAATACTGTTATAGAAGCCTTAACTACGGAAATTGAACGACTTGAAGTAAACAATATAAATGTGTTACAAGATAGTGATGAAACTTGTTCTGAACAATCCAGTCAAGAATTTAGATATTCAAATTATTTAGAAGCAGACTTTAACTCGGATAAAGATGAAGAAATTAATGTACTCACAAAAGTCTACAACGATGGCAATTATGATCATATGGAAACCGATAGAAGTTATAAACCTACTTTTAAAAAGTAAAAATATGATTATAAGTATAAAAATAACGACTATATATGAAAATATCAAAGTAAAATAGAAAACGATTATATACCATGAGATAATCAATCAGGAGAAACTTTAAATCTAGATTGTTCTATAAATACTGAAATAGACATACAAAATTGGATAGCTAGGATAACTGCAAAATTAATCGAAGCAAAAATACACGTTAGTGCGGCAGCAAATTATATTGAAGCTACAACAACAGGAATAGCTAAAAACTTTTTGAATAATATAGGCATACTAGAATTAACAGAACTAAGAAGTACCAAGATAGAAGGAACTGAGATGACAGATCCAATCCAAATGTTGAAAAAATATGAGAGAATAATTCGAAGAGAATTTAGTAATCCAAATGCAGACTTAAAATATGCTATAGCCAAAAAGGAGTATTGTAAGTCTCAATTATATAATATGCAAATATGTTCTTTGTGTCCAGAAGATTTAAATAGATATAATTGTGCATTCCAAATGAATTATTATGAATTAGGAACCGAAACCCCTGAACAATTAGCAGTATTTCGAAAACTATATTTTGAAAAATTACCCATACCTATAAATACTATGGTACAACAAGCCTTTTACACTGAACCTAAAACAGGAACTTTAGGAGAACAAATAGCATATTTACAAGCATGGTATAAAAATTATTGTATGGAAGTTAATAACCAAAAGGAATTTAAACGACAAGCTAAATTTAGTGACTGTTGTGAAAAATATGAAATACCTAAATTTGGTTGTCACAAATTAAATAAAAGATATAAAGCAAAAAGACCTAAATTGATGCGAAGACGACACAAAAGATTCAAACCATATGGAAAATATAAAAATAAGAAAAGATCAAATAATAATTACTTTATTAAAAGAAAAATTTATAAATATGTAAAAAACCCCCAAAAGATGTAAATGTTACAATTGTGGACAGATAGGTCATATAGCAAGAGAATGCAAAACAAAGACAAATAGAAATCATACTAAAAATATTAAAAATGTAAATTTCATTGAACTCCATATAGCAGAATATGAATTAGGTAAAACCAATATACCACCAGATGAAGAAATATATGTGCTCGAATATGAAACAGATAATGATGAAATCAATGGAATAGTAAGTCATGAAGAAAGTAATGAAGAAAAAGATAATATTGAAACTGATAGTGATGAGTAAGGAACTACAACAAGTTTATTATGATGAAGATATTACGGAACAACATAGAAATCAAAGAGCTATTTTTGATCTACAAAAATACAATTCATTAAAATATGAAGGATTTACTTTGTCACCCGATAAAATAGTAGATAAGAAAAAATTTGACTTCACACATTTAACAAAGTATTTTAAAAGGAAAAATCAAGAATATCTAGTTATAGCAGATAGGGAACATGTTATAGATATAACCCAAGTGCAAGGAAATACTAGAGTTCCTTTAATAACACAAGAAGTGTTAAATGAAGAAATAACCAAAATTAACAATACATTAAAAAATAAACCAATTACATTTAGATTTGTAGAACTAGCAGCCATCGAAATAATAATAAAAGCATGTTTTAAAGAAGGAATAGATACTCCCTTAGAGTTAGAATTAGCTGATGACAGAATAAAAGAACCAAGTAGACCAGGTAATTATAGCACAAGTTAAAGGAAATCTTATTTATCGAAAGTAAGATTCATAATTAAACCAAATTATTCTATAAGTTTAACTGACCAAAACATAGAAAAAGCATTAGTATTATATTGGATGCTAAGTGGAATAAACATGACCAATGGATCAAAAGTTATGACAGTACAATGTAAGAATGCTTATATTTTAACAGACCAACATCAAGTTTATACCAAAAATAAATTGAGACCAATTACTATAGATACCCCTTTTACAGATCTTATATTACCTATAGAAAAAGGATTAAAATTATATTCAAAACCAAACTATGAAGATTTAGAAATAGTAAAGAAACGGTTAAGTATTTCTCGATCCAAACGACATTTAACTGACAGTCTACCTATTCAACTAAAATCATATGAACATTATATAATTACACAAATAGGAACAAAAAACCTAACAGCACAAATAGACATCAACATTGAAAATAATTATATTCCATTAGAAAAACTATCTCTTAACATCAATGAGAATTTTAATAGATTAATTACCCTAACAACAAAGATTGCACTACAAGATATAAACATTGAATATGTTATAGCCCTAAATAACAAAATAGTATTAGGAAAAGATTTCTTAGAAAAGGTTAAACCATGGAAACTAAACCAAGATTATTTTGAATTTACATATAATCAAACCCAATATAAAACTAAAACAATGCATGAATAACACTATACCCAGTTTAATCGAACTAGTAAAATTACAAAAACAGTTAGAGATAGCACAAGAAGAAAAGGTTTATCTGAGTCAAAGACTAAACTACATTAGATTTGCAGGATGTCATCGCTATAGTATACAATTATATTCTAAAAAGGTCCAAGAGAAAACTAGAGACATAGAAATATTAGAACAGCGATTACATAAAATGAAAAATGACTTAGTAATTCTTAATCACCATGAGTAATTTAATCTATATACTTATAAAAATAATTTTTGACGGATATAAAAGTAGATATTATACACCAATGGTAGATACAGGAGCACAAACAACAATAATGAAAGAAAATTGTTTACCAGAATGGAAAACCCTACGTACACCATTTCGAATAAATGGATTTAATAATAATAGCAGTAAAATTACACTTTACCAAACAAACGTAAAAATACAAATTTGCATAAAATTTTACTTATACCTAAGGTATATTGCTTTGAATTAATAGGAAAAGATATTATATTAGGAACAAATTTCTTAAACCAATATAAACCATTTAGTATAGATAAAGAATTTCTTACCCTGTTTACCCCTTGTCGACATAAGTTAAAAGCCAAGGTTGTTACTAATAAAGAACGATTACCAATTGAGTGGGAAAGATGTGCAATAGGTACAGAAGCAAAAATAGTCCAAAAAATGCATACTAAAAAGGAGAATAACACTCTTGACATAATAGAAATAGGAATATTACATTTAGATAAACTTACACCTTTGAAGAACCAATTGGAAGAACTATGTAGTGACAATCCATTAGAAAATTGGCATAAGAATAAAACAGAAACAAAAATAACATTAAAAGACCCAAACAGTATTATATCACAAAAACCCTTTAATAATACCCAAAGAGATGAAAAGGAATTTAAAATGCATATAACGGAACTATTAGCTGGCCAATTAATTAGACTAAGTAACTCAAAACATAGTAGTAGTGCATTTATAGTTAATAATCACTCTGAACAAAAAAGAGGTAAAACCCGAATGGTTATAGACTATCGAATCCTAAATGAAAAAACAATTACATATAATTACCCTATACCAAATAAGATACTTAAAAATGAGGCAAATACAAGGTTACAATTATTTTTCAAAATTTGATTGTAAAAGTGGTTTTCACCAATTAAAATTAACCGAAGACTCTAAACAATTAACAGCATTCAAAGTCCCTAGCGGATTTTATGAATGGAATGTATTACCTTTTGGATATAAAAATGCCCTAGGAAGATTCCAAGCATTTATGGATAAATATTTAAATCAATTATCAAATTGTGTAGTCTACATTGATGACATACTAATCTATTCGAAAACTCAAGAAGAACATTATAAGTTATTAGAACAGTTTATAGAAATAATTAAAACTAGTGGTATAGTTTTAAGCAAAAAGAAAATGGAATTATTTATAACTCAGATTGAATTCTTAGGATTTGAAATAGATAAAGCTGGAATAAAAATGCAAGACCATATAGCTCAAAAAATTATAGAGTTTCAACAAGAAATTAATACTAAAAAGGAATTACAAAAGTTCTTAGGAATAGTTAATCAGGTTAGATAATTTATCCCTAAACTATCACAATATACTGAACCATTAACTAAAAAACTAAAGAAAGACTACGATTTTAGATGGAATGATACTGACACAAAGACTTTAGAAAAAATTAAAGAATTAGTCAGAAAGTTACCAAAACTAAGTTTTCCCGATGAAGACAAAGAATTTACATGGATAGTAGAAACAGATGCTAGTGAAACTAATAACGGTTACGGAGCAGTATTACAGTATAGATATAAAAACGATAAAAAGGAATATGTTTGTCGATATCACTCAGGAACATTCAAAGCAAATGAAATCAATTGGGATATAAATAAAAAAGAGTTAAAAGCAGTAAAATATGGAATTAAAAAATTTGAATGTTACATAGTTTATAGTAAATTTATAACCAGAACAGATAATAGAACTGTTAAAAGTTGGCTAACCCAAAAATTGCAAGATTCAATTACGAGGAAGGAGATAAACAGGATTGTAGCAGATATTAACCAGTATGAGTTTAATATCGAATTACTAAAAACTAACGAAAACTGTTTTGCAGACTATCTCTCAAGACATAGTTCAACAACTGATTATAGAAAATCAGGAGCTCAAGATACAACTCAAAAAGATAATGGAAGAATTTGCTTCTATGAAAAGAGAAGCCACTTCCAGTAATCCTAATATGGAGCCAGCAGATATTGGCACTAGCCAAAAATATAAAAGCCGAGTTATCACAAGAAAAGTTAACTCCCCTTTCAAACGAAGTATGTCCCTACAAGCCAATAACCCTACTCCAGTTATCAATGAAATAAACTTTCCAAGCTTAATACCAGATACCACTTCTTTTAAGGAAAAATTAACCTTAGGTACCAAACAAACAATGATCCCTCAAGTTCGCCAATATATAGATTATTTCTTACTTATTGCCAATAGGCTAAATACCTTCCCAGAGATAACCACTAAAGACCGCCATGGGGAGATCGAAGGTGGATATGTTACTAACCCTTTAAAAAGGGTAAACGAGTTAATAGCGTTGCCTGGTTGCAATGCAAATTTAATCAAAGCAGCTTATGATTATGGCCTTCTTAATTCAGTATATACACTGAATGGAGAGGAGCTATCATCAATTCCTGATCTATATAAAGCAGCTAAAAGTTACTTGCATATTACAAAATCTCCCATGATTTTTGTAAGATGCTATACCGCCCCAGGCGAAGTTACTTTCTCCGAGATAACACCATGTATTAGGGTTGTTAAAATGGGCAGTACATGACAAATTTTATCTTTCCCGAAGAAATTAAGGCACAGCCAGAATTAAATCGCAATGAGATACCAGACCTCCTCAGAGAAAAGAGGGCAGTCAAGATAAAAGCAATTTATGAAGCCTTGCTTAGCATGGTCAAGACTTATGTCTGGATAAATCATAGAGAGTTAAACACATTAATTATATCTCAAAGCAAATCATACGGCCATGATGCGGTCGAAACCATTAAGTCATGGATATGGAGCCCGCTCCACCCGGATCAGCGCCCGGTTACACGGTATTTACCAAGGAATTTTCTAACCGAAGATACTTTGAAGAGATATTGCAGTTGGATGCAACAAAATAATAACCACTCATGTAAGATGTGTGGAGTTAAGCATATATTTGTACCAATAATCGAAGATATGGACAAGTTATGAAGATAGAGCTGAATCATCTAACACCTGCAAGTATCAACTACGAGAGATAGAACACAAGCATACCCGAATAAAACATTTGTCTACAAAGATAAGCACTGTAAAATAGAGATATTTTATCATGTAACAGATAAACTTTGTAATAGTTACAACGGACAAAAGTTAGGCGGCTATCGCGTAAAATATGTGAATAGTGAATAGTGAACAGTACTTTTACTGTAGCACTTTTCACTGTAGCAAATAGTAATATGAATAGTTTTGTAAAATTGTACGGCACTTGTAATAACTTTGCCTATAAATAAGATCAGCTGGTGAAGCAAAGAATCATCAGCAAGCTTCTCACCACTCACAACTCTTCCTCTTTCCCTATATTTTCTTTTCTCAAATAATAAACACGATGCATCCCCCATAGTTGGTATCAGAGCTTACTATTCACAAGACCGGAGTTACTTACTTAGAGCTAGTTCTTCAAGATATTTTACAGACAATTATGGAAGCAGATAAGGTAACCTCTTTTCTTATGAACTAAATTAAAATTCAATCCCCTAGTTTATAATAATACTGAGATCTGTTAAGATGATTCTATAAGTTCATATAAGATGTATGCTATCTTAATTATGCTTTCCCCGATTAAGTAAAATCATGTTTAGAAACCAAGAGACAATTGGTAGCAGGAGCCCGTTTAGCCGTTGAAAATGAGAAGGCGTTGAGGGCGTGATGCATAAAACCTATGTGGTGAGGTTGAAAAACATGAATAAATTGAGACCAATTACTAATAGATACCCCTTTTACAGATCTTATATTACCTATAGAAAAAGGATTAAAATTATATTCAAAACCAAACTATGAAGATTTAGAAATAGTAAAGAAACGGTTAAGTATTTCTCGATCCAAACGACATTTAACTGACAGTCTACCTATTCAACTAAAATCATATGAACATTATATAATTATACAAATAGGAACAAAAAACCTAACAGCACAAATAGACATCAACATTGAAAATAATTATATTCCATTATATCTCTTAACATCAATGAGAATTTTAATAGATTAATTACCCTAACAACAAATATTGCACTACAAGATATAAACATTGAATATGTTATAACCCTAAATAACAAAATAGTATTAGGAAAAGATTTCTTAGAAAAGGTTAAACCATGGAAACTAAACCAAGATTATTTTGAATTTACATATAATCAAACCCAATATAAAACTAAAACAATGCATGAATAACACTATACCCAGTTTAATCGAACTAGTAAAATTACAAAAACAGTTAGAGATAGCACAAGAAGAAAAGGTTTATCTGAGTCAAAGACTAAACTACATTAGATTTGCAGGATGTCATCGCTATAGTATACAATTATATTCTAAAAAGGTACAAGAGAAAACTAGAGACATAGAAATATTAGAACAGCGATTACATAAAATGAAAAATGACTTAGTAATTCTTAATCACCATGAGTAATTTAATCTATATACTTATAAAAATAATTTTTGACGGATATAAAAGTAGATATTATACACCAATGGTAGATACAGGAGCACAAACAACAATAATGAAAGAAAATTGTTTACCAGAATGGAAAACCCTACGTACACCATTTCGAATAAATGGATTTAATAATAATAGCAGTAAAATTACACTTTACCAAACAAACGTAAAAATACAAATTTGGGATAAAATTTTACTTATACCTAAGGTATATTGCTTTGAATTAATAGGAAAAGATATTATATTAGGAACAAATTTCTTAAACCAATATAAACCATTTAGTATAGATAATGAATTTCTTACCCTGTTTACCCCTTGTCGACATAAGTTAAAAGCCAAGGTTGTTACTAATAAAGAACGATTACCAATTGAGTGGGAAAAATGTGCAATAGGTACAGAAGCAAAAATAGTCCAAAAAATGCATACTAAAAAGGTGAATAACACTCTTGACATAATAGAAATAGGAATATTACATTTAGATAAACTTACACCTTTAGAGAACCAATTGGAAGAACTATGTAGTGACAATCCATTAGAAAATTGG
>CANSNZ010001473.1:4407500-4465000 GCA_947646795.1 Beta lomatogona
CTTCCACAGACTTATAATTTCCATGATTATGTACAAGCATGGCATTGTGCATTCTTACTCACTGAATCCAGACCACAAATGTTGGACTGTATTCCCCAGTACCTCCAGTATGGTTCATCTGCCCTCCAAGATTATAATGACTGGACTAAGCAGAGCTTCCAGCAATATAAACAAGTCCAAATCACCCCTCCAACAAACACATTTCATTCACCATCCTCATCTACCAAATCCAAAAAGAAAAATAAGCCAGCCATAAATCAAGCTGAACTATTTGATCAGTTCCTCCAATTTATTAACCAAAATAAACAAGTTCAATCTTCCAGTTCCAGTTCATCTGAGGCTTCCAGCCCAGACTTGTATGGTGGGCCTTGTGCCCAAGATCCTTTTGATTTCTAAATAAAATAAAAGATCCCGCTAAGTGTTTTACACTTAGGCAAAAGTTAGGGACATAATTATTCCAGATTAAAAAAAATGTTCAGATTCAAATTCAAGTAATTTCTCAGCAACTTCCAGGCAACTTCCAGGCAATTTCCAAGCAATTTCCAAGATTTGTCAAAAGTGAATAGTGACTGATGAATAGTGACGGCGATGAATAGTAGTACTGTTCATATCCTTACGTGGCACTATTCATATATCTATTTGACACCTTCTCCAACATGGTCCAAAGTTACAACAGTAGTGGCAGACAAAGCATCCAACTGTTACAACGCACTACAAAAAGCAATTCCTGCTGACAACTTTCCAGCTGTCCAAGCACTGCATATTTTGTCGTTTTAGTTTTCTTAATGCTGTAATCTTAGTACTTTTACTTCTGTATTAAGTTTTTTACTTCTGTATTAAGTTTCTTAGCTTATAAATAGGTGTGCTTAGTTTCATTTCAACTCAGAGCTTGAAACAAGCAATAGAGCTTGAAACAAGCAATAGAGCTTGAAAAAAGAAAACTTACATTGTAAGAGCTTCAGAGCTTAGAAGAATTATAGAGTATACATTGTAAGAAAGAAAGCTCTCAACTTCTGAATTTCCAATTCTGTAAAATATTCCAAGTATTAATATAAGTTTCTTCAGTAAGTTCTTACTTCTTACTTCCTTTAATTATGTTTCCATCTTATGTTTAGAATTACTCTTTCAGTTTTAGTTAGTTTTGTGTACTTCCTCTACAAACAAGGTCTGTCTTTAGGGTTAGTCTCCCCTTCCCCTGTCCTGGGTACATTCCAGGCTCTTTGTATTTCCAAATTTCAGAATAATCTTTATTATAAAAAATTTCTTTCAGCTCAAGAAACTCTTCAAAAAGATGTTCAAAACATTGTTTCCAAACAAAATTCTGTCCAGGACAGGGGAAGGGGAGACTAACCCTAAAGACAGACCTTGTTTGTAGAGGAAGTACACAAAACTAACTAAAACTGAAAGAGTAATTCTAAACATAAGATGGAAACATAATTAAAGGAAGTAAGAAGTAAGAACTTACTGAAGAAACTTATATTAATACTTGGAATATTTTACAGAATTGGAAATTCAGAAGTTGAGAGCTTTCTTTCTTACAATGTATACTCTATAATTCTTCTAAGCTCTGAAGCTCTTACAATGTAAGTTTTCTTTTTTCAAGCTCTATTGCTTGTTTCAAGCTCTATTGCTTGTTTCAAGCTCTGAGTTGAAATGAAACTAAGCACACCTATTTATAAGCTAAGAAACTTAATACAGAAGTAAAAAACTTAATACAGAAGTAAAAGTACTAAGATTACAGCATTAAGAAAACTAAAACGACAAAATATGCAGTGCTTGGACAGCTGGAAAGTTGTCAGCAGGAATTGCTTTTTGTAGTGCGTTGTAACAGTTGGATGCTTTGTCTGCCACTACTGTTGTAACTTTGGACCATGTTGGAGAAGGTGTCAAATAGATATATGAATAGTGCCACGTAAGGATATGAACAGTACTACTATTCATCGCCGTCACTATTCATCAGTCACTATTCACTTTTGACAAATCTTGGAAATTGCTTGGAAATTGCCTGGAAGTTGCCTGGAAGTTGCTGAGAAATTACTTGAATTTGAATCTGAACATTTTTTTTAATCTGGAATAATTATGTCCCTAACTTTTGCCTAAGTGTAAAACACTTAGCGGGATCTTTTATTTTATTTAGAAATCAAAAGGATCTTGGGCACAAGGCCCACCATACAAGTCTGGGCTGGAAGCCTCAGATGAACTGGAACTGGAAGATTGAACTTGTTTATTTTGGTTAATAAATTGGAGGAACTGATCAAATAGTTCAGCTTGATTTATGGCTGGCTTATTTTTCTTTTTGGATTTGGTAGATGAGGATGGTGAATGAAATGTGTTTGTTGGAGGGGTGATTTGGACTTGTTTATATTGCTGGAAGCTCTGCTTAGTCCAGTCATTATAATCTTGGAGGGCAGATGAACCATACTGGAGGTACTGGGGAATACAGTCCAACATTTGTGGTCTGGATTCAGTGAGTAAGAATGCACAATGCCATGCTTGTACATAATCATGGAAATTATAAGTCTGTGGAAGTTCTGGATCAATAAATTTGGAAGAGAAGGTTTTGGTTTTGGAAAGAGAAGAATGAAGATTCTTCCATTCAATATCAGTAATAACATGGAAAATTAGGCATTTGGAATAATTTGTTGTGGAGCTAATATTATCCTTAATGAAACAAGAATTTGTGTCATGAAGGATGTTTCTGTAATATTGGATTGGTGTAGTGATTTCAAAAGGAAACCAATTGAAACCATCTGGAATTTTGGTTTTGACATAATTGGATATTTTGTGGTTAAACTCTTCTTGAGAAGAAAATGTGTTGGAGGTAAAGTTGGTTAAAAATAGATTGGTATAATGTTGTTTGAGGTGATATGAAATATCAGTAGTATCTGGATGGGTAATTTGAGGAGCTGTATAGGAATTTGGAGGGTAATTTGTCAAATTGGAGGATTGGTTTATGGAAAGAGGCACATTTTCTATGGAATGAATTATTATACCTTTTTCCTTTTGGTGCCTGGAGGCATGATCCTTGGAATGTTGCATTCTGTTCATCCCTGCAGAAATCATATTAATCTGTTTACAGATAGAGTTAGTTTGGAGATCATCAGAATGTCCCTGCAAAAATTCACGAGTGAGGAAATCAGGAAGAGAATTATGTTCTCCTCGTATAAATTCAATATCAAAATCAAAAGCAGATAGAATTGCCTGCCATCTAGCAAAATTTTGTTTGGAAACAATGTTTTGAACATCTTTTTGAAGAATTTCTTTGGCTGATTTACAATCAACACGTAAAAGAATTTTTTTACAATAAAGATCATCTTGAAATTTGGAAATACAGAGAACTATGGATAATATTTCTTTTCGAACAGTGGAGTAACCCTTTTGAGCACCTATCCATAAACCAGAATGGAAACGAACTAATTGTTCTGTTTTAGATTCTAATTTCTGCTTGAGGATACCACCATAACCATCATCAGAGGCATCAGTTTCTACAATCATAAAGGCATTTGGATTGGGTAGACCTAAGCATGGAAGTGTTTTGACTCTAGATTTTAGCATACGAACAACATTAGTATGTTCATCTGTCCAAGGACAAGGGTTATTCTGAAGACGTTTGTATAAAGGAGCACAAAACGTTCTTAAATTTGGAAAGAAATCAGATATGTAATTCAGACAACCAAGAAAACGTTGTAATTGAGTTTTATCTTTAATTTCATCTGGAAATTTGTCAGCAAACTCAATTGCTCTTGCAATTGGTTTAATGGTTCCGTGATAAATGTCATGACCAAGAAATCGGATTTTTGTTTGGAAAAGCTTGATTTTTGGAGCAGAAACAACTAAACCATTTTTCTTGATGACTTGGAGAAATATGTGTAAATGCTTGAAATGTTGGTCAATAGAATTAGAAAACACAAGAACATCATCAATATAGACAATAGTAAAAGTAGTATATGGAGTAAAAATATCATTCATAATGTTTTGAAATTCTGATGGAGCATTTTTTAAACCAAAAGGCATTACATTCCATTCATAATGTCCAAATGGGACTGTAAATGCAGTTTTATAACGATCTGTTTCAGCAATTTGAATTTGCCAAAAGCCACTTTTCATATCAAATTTGGAAAATATTTTGGAATCATAAAGTCTATTAAGAAGATCTTTTTTATTAGGAATTGGATAACGAATCCATTGAAGGACCTTATTAAGAGGTTTATAATTAATAACTAATCTTGGTATACCTCTTTCTTTTTCGGCCGATTCATGACATAGAAAGCAAAGACAAGACCAAGGGGATTTAGAAGGGCGAATTAACTTTTTATCAAGAAGTACTTGAATTTCTTTCTTACAAGTTTCAAGTAATTCTTGGTTCATTTGAATTGGTCGAGCCTTAGTAGGAATCTGTTGTTCTGAAAAATCTTTTTCATAAGGAAGGAAAACAAGATGTTTTTTTCTTTCCCAAAAAGCATTTGGAATATCAGCACAAACTTCATGTTGGAGTATTTCTTGGAAATTCTTTATTTTTAGTTGAATATGAGGATTTTGTAATTGTTGTTCTATTCTTTGGAAAGACATTTCTTCTTGTAAAAAGGAAATCTGTTTTCTTTTTGATATAATCAAATCAGTTTGGAGAAAATGGATTTCTTTATTTTGTAATGGAGTAGAGAAATGGAAAGAAATACGTTTTCCAAAAATGGAAGTATGAATGCCAAACTTATTTACTGAAAATGGATAAATTTGAGTTAAAAATGGAGTACCTAGGATAATACCATTATTAATATCCTTAACAAGAGTGAAAGCAGTTTTGAAGCAATAATTATTATTACAAATATAAGCTTTGGAAAGTTTATACCTGATTTGGAGTCGTTGTCCATTAGCACTGGACAAATGTTCTGTAGTTTTCTCATAGTATTTAGAAGGTATTAATCCTTCTTTAATACAATTGAGATCAGCACCACTATCAAATAAAGCAATAGTAGTTATTTGGAAATCATGATCAAGAATTAATTTAACTGGACAATACCAACGTTGATAATTAACATGTTGACTAGTTGGAGAAGTTATTGGAAGAGGGGAATCAAAAGTTTGTTTTGGAGAATCATTTTGCTTAAGATTTTTAAGTTGAGACTTTATCTGATTAATCTCATGTTGAAAATCCTGGAGTTTAATAGCTTTTGGGGAAAAGCTTTTATCATAGGTTTTGGAAAATTGACAGTCATACTCTTTTGAAGATAAAGAATTAATTTGAGGAGAAAGAGTATGCAAAATTGTATTTGAAAAATTGTTTTGTTCATAAACCTTTTTAATGTCTCCTAAAGGAAGATCGATTTTTCATCAGCATCTTTTCCTTTATTTGGAGCAGCTTCACAAGTTTTTCCTTTCTCAGGAGGAATTTGGAAATCTGTTAATGGAAGATGAATGGATGATACTAATTCACCATTTTTAAGAAACCATTTTTGAGCAATACTGGATTTGACACATAAATCAGAAAATGGATAAGGAATTTTTAAATTACTTAAGTAAATTGGAAGCCAAGTGAAAAATGGAATATTAGCAGATAACTCATTTAATTTGGAATAGTATTTTTCTCTAATAAACTCTGTAGCAGGTTTATCAAAGTTAGAGAAAAACCAAAATCGTTTTTCACGATGTTCTGGAGATTCAAAATCATTGGAAAGCATAGGTTTATCAATTTGGAAACCACCTTTTGTAATAATATTTAAATTGGAGAAATCAGGAGGTTTCATTTCAGACTTAGATGAGAAATTACTTTCATCAACTATTTCTGGAATGAAATCTGAGTTTGGAAAAGTATTTGATCTTTCAGAAGAATAAAAAGATCTAATACCTTGAGAATTATAAGTAAAGGAAGATGGAAAGTTCTTACTTGAATTAAATCGAATAAGAATGTTACCACCTGGTTGCTTATCCTTAGACTCTGTCAGATTCGTTGGAATTGGTATTTCCCAAACAAATAGATTATCCTTTTGGGTAATCTGCTTCTTCTGGACTGAATTCACACTGTCACCAAAAACCTTAGAAGAAACACTACTAACCTTACCTTTCACCATGTTTACTGATCAACACTACTAGACTCCAGCTAGCTTGAGGGACCACTGAGGACCACCTGACGGACCACCACACCTGGAACACCTACCCACGGCTTTACAGGCTGACCAAACCCAGGCTGACCAATCAGCTGACCAAACCCAAACTATAACTTCTAGTACTGAGGATAATAACAATGGTTACGAGTAACCTTAGAGCACTTCGTCCTTGGCTCTGATACCAGGAATGTTTCTTAAATTTGGAAAGAAATTACAGATGGAATTCAAGCTATCAAGAAAATGCTGTAACTGAGTGTTAGTTTCAGTTTTACCTGGAAACTTGTCAGTAAACTCAATTGTTTTGGCAATTGGGTTGATGATTTCTTGATAAATGTTATGATTAAGAAATTGGACTTTTGTTTCGAAAAGCTTAATTATTGGAGCAGAAATAACTAAATCATTTTTCTTGTTAACTTGGAAAATTATGTGTAAATGTTTAAAACGTGGATCAAAAGAGTTGGAAAACATAAGAACATTATCAATATAAACAATAGTAAATGGAGTATATGGAGTAAAAATATCATTTATAATATTTTGAAATTCTGAAGGAGTTTTTTGTAAATCAAAGAATATTACATCCCAATTATGATGTCCCAATAGGACTGTAAATGCAGTTGTTTCAACAATTTGAATTTGCCACAAGCCATTCTTTAGATCAAATTTAGAAAGTATTTTGGAATCATAAAATCTTTTTTGGACACTTATTTCTCCTTGTAAAAAGGAAATCTGTTTGGATGTAATTAAGTTAGTTTGGAGAGAATTTTGTAATGGAGTAGAGAAATGGAAAGAAATACGTTTTTTCAAAATGGAAGTATGAATACCAGATTTGTTTACCGAAAATGGATAAATTTGAGTTAATAATGGAGTACCAAGAATAATTCCATTATTAATATCCTTAACAAGAATAAAAGGAGTGTGAAAGCAATAATCATTATAAGTTTTGGAAAGTTTATACCTGATTTGGAGTCTTTGTCCATTAGCACTGGACAAATGTTCGAGTAGTTTTCTCATAGTATTTAGAAGGGATTAATCCTTTTTAATACAATTGAGATCAGCACCACTATCAAATAAAGCAATAGTAGTAATTTGGAAATCATGATCAAGAATTAATTTAACTGGACAATACCAATGTTGATAATTAACATCTTGACTAGTTGGAGCGATTATTGGAAAGGGGAATTTAGAAATCTCGTGTGGAGATTCATGTTGCTCAAGATCGATAATTTGAGATTTTATCGATCGATTTCATGTTGAAGATCCCGGAGTTTAATAGCTTCGGGGAAAAGCTTTTATCATAAGTTTTGGAAAATTGACAGTCATACTCTTTTGAAGATAAAGAATTAATTTGAGGGGAAAGAGTATGCAAAATTGTATTTGAAAAATTGTTTTGTTCATAAACCCTTTTAATGTCTCCTAAAGGAAGATCTGATTTTTCATCAGCATCTTTTCCTTTATTTGGAGCAGCTTCACAAGTTTTTCCTTTCTCAGGAGGAATTTGGAAATCTGTTAATGGAAGATGAATGGATGATACTAATTCACCATTGTTAAGAAACCATTTTTGAGCAATACTGGATTTGACACATAAATCAGAAAATGGATAAGGGATTTTTAAATTACTTAAATAAATTGGAAGCCATTCAAAAAATGGAATATTAATACCTAATTCATTTAATTTAGAATAGTATTTTTCACGAATAAATTCCGTGGCAGATTTATCGAAATTGGAGAAAAACCAAAGTCTTTGTTCATGATTTTCTGGAGATTCAAAATCATTGGAAAGCATAGATTTATCAATTTGGAAACCACTATTTGTAATAACATTTAAACTGGAGAAATTTGGAGGTTTCATTTCAGACTTAGTTGGTGAAGGAAAATCATTTTCATCAACTATTTCTGGAATGGGAGATTTTTGAAAAACTTTGTAATGTTGAGAAACATGTGGAAAATCATCGGTATTTGGAAAAGTACTTGACCTTTCAAAGGAACAAGAAGATCTTGCACTTTGAAAGTCATAATTGGAAGAAGAAGATGGAAATTCCTTACTTGAATTAAATCGTATAAGAACTCTGCCATCTGGTTCCTCAATTATTTGTTCTACCTTGGATTCTTTCAAAGATTTTGGAATTGGTGGAGTTTGAACTTGCCATTCATCGGGAATAGTAACATTATCCCAAGGAAGAGCCTCTGGAGTGTGTGTGGTTGCTTTGCCATGTTCAACCTTAAAGATCATGGTCGACCCGGGAGCAAAACGTATTCTACACCTTGGATTCATTTGAGTATTCAAGAGTTTGTAATAAACTCGATAAATAATAGAAAAGTTTCTAGCACCTTGGAACTGAAGGTCTTTAGACATATTGATATCTAAAGTTAACGTTTTGAGAATATAAGGATCATCAAGATCTTTGCTTAGATTTGGAAAACAATTGAAGTAAATTGGACCTTGACAAATATTAGTGTTTGCTAAAGCTAACAAAGAATCTTTAAAGTGTTTAAGAGAAGTATCTCTGAGAGCAAGCATAATTGGACACTCAAGACCTAATCTGACCATAGGCTTGACAGCAATTTGAACACAGCCAAAATGGATATACCTGAAACCTTGTTCTAAGTGTTTTTGGATAGACTCTTTATCTAACAATTCGATAGTCATTTGACGCTGATTGACACTAGTAGTAAATTCTTCTATGTGGATACCTTTACCAAAATTAAATTTCCAACTATATTCTTTATCATAAATATCAGTTTTAGAAAGAATTGGCATTTCCCAGACAAAAGGATCATCCTTTTGGGTAATCTGCTTCTTCTGGACTGGATTCTTACTGTCACCAAAGACCTTAGAAAAAATACCACTAACTTTACCTTTCACCATGTTTACTGATCAACACTACTAGACTCCAGCTAGCTTGAGGGACCACTGAGGACCACCTGAGGGACCACCACACCTGGAACACCTACCCACGGCTTACCAACGGCTTTACAGGCTGACCAAACCCAGGCTGACCAATCAACTGACCAAACCCAAACTATAACTTCTAGCACTGAGGACAATAACAATGGCTACGAGTAACCTTAGAGCACTTCGTCCTTGGCTCTGATACCAGGAATGTACCCAGGACAGGGGAAGGGGAGACTAACCCTAAAGACAGACCTTGAACAAGCAATAGAGCTTGAAAAAAGAAAACTTACATTGTAAGAGCTTCAGAGCTTAGAAAAATTATAGAGTATACATTGTAAGAAAGAAAGCTCTCAACTTCTGAATTTCCAATTCTGTAAAATATTCCAAGTATTAATATAAGTTTCTTCAGTAAGTTCTTACTTCCTATTTCCTTTAATTATGTTTCCATCTTATGTTTAGAATTACTCTTTCAGTTTTAGTTAGTTTTGTGTACTTCCTCTACAAACAAGGTCAGTCTTTAGGGTTAGTCTTCCCTTCCCCTGTCCTGGGTACATTCCTGGTATCAGAGCCAAGGACGAAGTGCTCTAAGGTTACTCGTAGCCATTGTTATTGTCCTCAGTGCTAGAAGTTATAGTTTGGGTTTGGTCAGTTGATTGGTCAGCCTGGGTTTGGTCAGCCTGTAAAGCCGTTGGTAAGCCGTGGGTAGGTGTTCCAGGTGTGGTGGTCCCTCAGGTGGTCCTCAGTGGTCCCTCAAGCTAGCTGGAGTCTAGTAGTGTTGATCAGTAAACATGGTGAAAGGTAAAGTTAGTAGTGTTTCTTCTAAGGTTTTTGGTGACAGTGTGAATTCAGTCCAGAAGAAGCAGATTACCCAAAAGGATAGTCTATTTGTTTGGGAAATACCAATTCCAACGAATCTGACAGAGTCTAAGGATAAGCAACCAGGTGGTAACATTCTTATTCGATTTAATTCAAGTAAGAACTTTCCATCTTCCTTTACTTATAATTCTCAAGGTATTAGATCTTTTTATTCTTCTGAAAGATCAAATACTTTTCCAAACTCAGATTTCATTCCAGAAATAGTTGATGAAAGTAATTTCTCATCTAAGTCTGAAATGAAACCTCCTGATTTCTTCAATTTAAATATTATTACAAAAGGTGGTTTCCAAATTGGTAAACCTATGCTTTCCAATGATTTTGAATCTCCAGAACATCGTGAAAAACGATTTTGGTTTTTCTCTAACTTTTATAAACCTGCTACAGAGTTTATTAGAGAAAAATACTATTCCAAATTAAATGAGTTATCTGCTAATATTCCATTTTTCACCTGGCTTCCAATTTACTTAAGTAATTTAAAAATTCCTTATCCATTTTCTGATTTATGTGTTAAGTCAAATATTGCTAAAAAATGGACTCTCAAAAATGGTGAACTAGTTTCATCCATTCATCCTCCATTAACAGGTTTACGAGTTTCTACTGAAGAAGGTAAAACTTGTGAAGTCGCTCCATATAAAGTAGGAAGGGAATCGATGATAAATCAATTCCTACTTTAGGGGACATTAAAAAGGTTTATGAACAAAATAATTTTTCCAATACTATTTTGCATACTATTTCCAAACAAGTTCAACAAATTTCTACTCAAATTGATACTTTATCCCTCAAAAATCCTGACCCTAATTATTCCAAAGATTTTGATGATTTATCTAGAAAGTTTAACGGAATTTCACTTCGTGAGCAACCATCATCCAGTTTTCCAAATGAAATTTCTAGACCTATTATTCATGTTCCAACTCATTTTCCAAAAGGTCTTGGACCAATTAACAAAACCCTTCTCAAACGAATTTCTGAAAAATTAGATAAAAACATCACCTGTTTAGACAAGGACAAAAAGGCAAAAGAAATTGCTAAAGTTTTTTCAGATGATGAACTTCCAACTCAAATTAATCGAATTTCTACTAGAAATTGGAACAATAATTCAATGCGTAATTATTATTCCAGACCTACTCCTCTAGATCTCCAGTTTGAAGAACGAGGAACTTATGGTCCTCAAAATGTTTATTCTGGTGACCAACTATATGACTGGAATATAGATGGCAGATCAGACTTTGAAATTGCAAAAGTTCTTCATGAAATGTGTATTGCTGCTAATGCTTATACTTCCAATGATATGACTAATGACCAAATTGCAGAACTTATTACTAATGGTTTTACAAGTCAGCTCAAGTATTGGTGGGAAAATCATTTAACTGCTGAACAACAAAAAAAAATTTATTCTCATGAAAATGAGAAGAAAGAAAAAGATGGGTTTATTCTGTTAATCCAAACCATCAGTCTCCATTTTCTAGGATCTAGTACAGAGCATCTTAGTTCCAATTCTATAATCCTTTCCAATCTTCGTTGTCCAACCTTAAATGATTATCGTTGGTACAAAGATGTTTTCCTTTCCAATGTTCTTGCCCGAAATGATTCTTCGCAATCCTTTTGGAAAGAAAAATTTATTTCTGGACTTCCAAATTTATTTGCTCAAAGAATTTTCCAAAAATTAAAAGAATTTTCAATTGACTATGGAACGTTAACCTATAGTCAATTATTTGGTTTCATTAAGACAGAAGGATTTTCCCTTTGTAATGAGCTTAAAATCCAATCTAAGTATGGTAGAGAAAAGGCTCAGCAAAGAAAAGAACTTGGATCTTTTTGTGAAGCCTTTGGCTTTGAGAAAATTCAAGCTCCTTCCTCCATCAGAAAACAGCAACTCAAACAGACTCAACACTTTCGTCAAAAACCCATTCCATCTTCTGATAAGTTTTACCAAAACAAAAGAAATACTTTTCCAAAAGTGTTTTCTCGAAATGATTTCCAAAAGATTATTTGCTATAAATGTGGAAAACCTGGTCACAAAGCAAATAATTGCCATTTCAAAAATAAGATTAATGAAATTTTCCATGACACTCCAGATTTGCGAGATAAACTTTTACAAGTTTTCCAATTACATCAGAGTGAACCAGAAGGATCTAATCATTCTGACTCTGATCATGCCATTTACCAATTAGATTGTGATCAGGATTCTGATGAATTTCATTTTGATCATTCTCTCCAATTTTGTTCTCAAGGACTTTGTGTTATTTCCAAAAAGGATAAAGAAAAGGAATTACTTCTTGATATTATTGAGAAAATTCCAGATAGTAATCTTCAAAAACAATATCTTGAACAACTTCGAGAGATTGTTTTAAAGTCTTCTCCATTAATGGAAAAGCAAAAACCAGTTTCTTTTAGTCTTCAAAAAATTCTTGCTGATTCTCCATTTCACCAACCATCTCTTTCTCCAATAACTACTCATGATCTTCAAAAAGAAGTAACTCAGTTAAAGTCTCATATTCAAGCCCTTGATCAAAGCATTTTAAATCTCCAAACCAAAGATTTAGAACTAGAAGCAAAAATTACTTTGCTCCAAAATTTCAGTTTTGAAACAAATGACACTCTTTGCAGAACCTCCCATATTGACTAATTCCATTCGGGTTTCGATACTCCAATTGACAATGATAAATTTCTTCAAATTATCCATCGATTTCATTTTCAAAAATGGTTTTGTCCAATTACATTAGTTATTGATGATGATTTCCAAATTAATGATGTTGCATTATTTGACAGTGGTGCTGATCTTAATTGCATAAAGGAAGAATTAATTCCTCCTCATTATTATGAACATGCTACTGATCATTTAACTATTGCTAATGGTCAAACACTCCATATTAAATACAAATTGTCCAATGCGTCCATTTTCAATAATGATTATTATTTTCACACTCCATTTACTTTTGTCAAAAATCTTAATTATAATATTATTCTTGGTACTCCATTTCTCACTCAAATGTATCCATTTTCTGTCAATGAAGTTGGTATTCATGCTATCATAGATGATAAACCAATTTCTTTTAACTTTTCTACCAAATTAAGACATTCGAAGTCCATACTCCGCAAACTAACTCTATCTCGTAAACAGATTAATATGATTTCTGCAGGGATGAACAGATACGCAACATTCCAAAGCTCATGCCTCCAGGCACCAAAAGGAAAAAGGTATAATAATTCATTCCACGAGAAAATGTGCCTCTTTCCATAAACCAATCCTCCAATTTGACAAATTACCCTCCAAATTCCTACACTCGAACACTTCCAAACACGGCTCCTCAAATTACCCATCCAGGATACTACGATATTTCATATCACCTCAAACAACATTATACCAATCTATTTCTAACCAATTTTACCTCCAACACGTTTTCTTCTCAAGAAGAGTTTAATCACAAAATATCCAAATATGTCAAAACCAAAATTCCAGATGGTTTCAATTGGTTTCCTTTTGAAATAACTAAACCAATCCAATATTACAGAAACATCCTTCATGACACAAATTCTTGTTTCATTAAGGATAATATTAGGTCCACAACAAATTATTCCAAATGCCTAATTTTCCATGTTATTACTGATATTGAATGGAAGAATCTTCATTCTTCTCTTTCCAAAACCAAAACCTTCTCTTCCAAATATATTGATCCAGAACTTCCACAGGCTTATAATTTCCATGATTATGTACAAGCATGGCATTGTGCATTCTTACTCCAAAGCTATAACCATTCTTGGTTTTTTAGCTTTCATCCAGATCGTCTCGAGAAAAATGTGACATTTCCAATATGGTTCCTTGAATGGTGGGATAGTTATGGAGCAATTCCCGACATTTTCCCGCACAACCTTCAAACCACTTTCCAACATTATCATTCCAAAGCAACATTTCCAGAAGGCTTTGAATTTTCCAGTATTATTTATTTCTGTCAAATATTTCGCATTTCATGGATTATGTGCTGGAATTATTCCCTTACCAGACTTACTGAATCCAGACCTTATTTTTTAACTCGTGATTATCGAGTCAAATGGTGGAAAAATTTCAAAATTTATCCAAACATGTTAGACTGTGTTTCCCAGTATCTCCAGCATGGTCCATCTGCCCTCCATGAGTATAATGACTGGACTAAGCAGAGTTTCCAGCAATATAAACAAGTCCAAATCACTCCTCCACCAAACACATTACATTCACCATCCTCATCTACCAAATCCAAAAAGAAAAATAAACCAGCCATAAATAAAGATGAACTATTTGATCAGTTCCTCCAATTTATTAACCAAAATAAACAAATTCAATCTTCCAGTTCCAGTTCATCTGCTGCTTCCAGCCCAGACTTGTATGGTGGGCCTTGTGCCCAAGATCCTTTTGATTTCTAAATAAAAGAAAAGATCCCGCTAAGTGTTTTATACTTAGGCAAAAGTTAGGGACATAATTAGTCCAGATTACAAAAAATGTTCAGAATCAAATTCAAGTAATTTCTCAGCAACTTCCAGGCCATTTCCAAGCAATTTCCAAGATTTGTCAAAAGTGAATAGTGACTGATGAATAGTGACGGCGATGAATAGTAGTACTATTCATATTCTTACGTGGCACTATTCATATATCTATTTGGCACCTTCTCCAACATGGTCCAAAGTTACAACAGTAGTGGCAGACAAAGCATCCAATTGTTACAACGCACTACAAAAAGCAATTCCTGCTGACAACTTTCCAGCTGTCCAAGCACTGCATATTTTGTCGTTTTAGTTTTCTTAATGCTGTAACCTTAGTACTTTTACTTCTGTATTAAGTTTCTTAGCTTATAAATAGGTGTGCTTAGTTTCATTTCAACTCAGAGCTTGAAACAAGCAATAGAGCTTAGAAAAATTATAGAGTATACATTGTAAGAAAGAAAGCTCTCAGCTTCTGAAATTCCAATTCTATAAAATATTCCAAGTATTAATATAAGTTTCTTCAGTAAGTTCTTACTTCTTACTTCCTTTAATTATGTTTCCATCTTATGTTTAGAATTACTCTTTCAGTTTTAGTTAGTTTTGTGTACTTCCTCTACAAACAAGGTCAGTCTTTAGGGTTAGTCTCCACTTCCCCTGTATTGGAAAAATTATTTTGTTCATAAACCTTTTTAATGTCCCCTAAAGTAGGAATTGATTTATCATCAGATTCCCTTCCTACTTTATATGGAGCAGCTTCACAAGTTTTACCTTCTTCAGTAGAAACTCGTAAACCTGTTAATGGAGGATGAATGGATGAATGTACCCAGGACAGGGGAAGGGGAGACTAACCCTAAAGACAGACCTTGTTTGTAGAGGAAGTACACAAAACTAACTAAAACTGAAAGAGTAATTCTAAACATAAGATGGAAACATAATTAAAGGAAATAGGAAGTAAGAACTTACTGAAGAAACTTATATTAATACTTGGAATATTTTACAGAATTGGAAATTCAGAAGTTGAGAGCTTTCTTTCTTACAAAGTATTTTCTCTCTTCAGCTCTGCTCTAAGCACTAAGCTCTTACAATGTAAGTTTTATTTTTTCAAGCTCTATTGCTTGTTTCAAGCTCTGAGTTGAAATGAAACTCAGCACACCTATTTATAAGCTAAGACACTTAATACAGAAGTAAAAGACTTAATACAGAAGTAAAAGTACAAACATTAAAGTAAGTTTACAACATTAAGTAATCTAAAACGACAAATTAAACTTAAAGTTGTTGGACAGCTGGAGAGATGTTGGCCTTTGCTTTTTGTAGTGCGCTTTGCTTTTTGTAGTGCGCCTTTTGCTTTGGAGGCTTTTTGTCGCCATTACTTGTTGGGACTTTGGATCATGCTGGGGAAGATGCCACGTAAGTGTATGAATAGTGCCTCGTATGAGTATGAATAGTACCACTATTCATTGTAGTCACTATTTGCTTTTGACGATTTTTGGAAAGTGCTTGGAAGTTGCATGGAAATTGCCTGGAAGTTTGATTGAGGTATTCTGGAAATTGCTGAGAAATTGCATGACTTGTAACTAATGCTGCTGAAAATTGGAATAATAATGTCCCTAACTTTTGCCTAAGTGTAAAACACTTAGCGGGATCTTTTATTTTCTTTTCTTTTTCAAAATTAAATGGAGTTTGAGAACAAGGCCCATCAAATAGACTGTACAGAAAGTTCAGTCTAAGTGATTAAAATTGACCCAAACATATGGATCAGAAAAACTTGGATTACAAGCCTTGGAATGAGGGAGTAAGGAATTAAAATGGGTTTTACCTTCTGAAGATAGGTAATGCCCTTGAGTAATTTTGTCTAAATATGGAGATAGTGGTTCAGAGTGTTTAATTCCTGTGGAAAATATTTCTGAAAAAGTAGTAGGGAAGGCAACAGTGGTGTTGCCACAATGGATAAAGGTAACAGTATCTTGATAATTTATGTAATGGTTGATATTTCGTAAGATAAAAAGAAAACCATTGGCTCGTGTTTTGGAAGGATTTAGAAATGAGGGGTTCCAGATATTAATTGGATTTTTAAATGGAAGAGGATTAGCTGGAAAATTGATAAGGATGAGGTAATGGGCTGGTTTGAGAAGTCCATTTTCCATTTCAATATTGGCACAAATAATCTCTTCATAAATCCATTCATGTTGTCTAATGGATTGTAAAGTGGAAAAAATGTATTGCTGAAATTTGGAGAATTCTTGAAAAATTGGATCTTGAGGATGTGGAGTATCGTAAAATTTGCGAACCAAACCATATCGCCATGTAAGGAAATATGGATTGTTTCTTTGGAGTTCATGAGTCCATAAATAAAAACCATGATTGAAAATACCAGTGTGTCCCCAAACTCGCCAATAATATCGACGAAAGATAACATGTTTTTTAAGAAAGATTGCAAAATGATGGTTGAATCTGGTAGTTTTGACTTTGTTGTAAATAATGCGTTGGATATCATCAGGTAAATATTTAATGTAGTAATGAAGTGGTTTGGATTTAGATAGTATATTGGAAGGTACTGGAGAATGGTTTTTTGTAAGACGTAGTTTGGCAATGGTAAAAGGTTGGAGGTGAAATTTTGGAAGTGGATGCCAGATTTTCATTTGTTTTGGATTGTTCATACTGAATGTCCCTGCAAGAAGATGAGTTAGGAAATCAGAAAGAGAATCGTGCTCTCTTTGTACAACTGCAATGTCAAACTCAAAAGCATATAGAATTGCTTGCCATCTTACAGAATTTTGTTTGGAAACAATGTTTTGAACATCTTTTTGAAGAGTTTCTTGAGTTGAAAGAAATTTTTTATAATAAAGATTATTCTGAAATTTGGAAATACAGAGAGCCATGGATAAAACTTCTTTTTGAACAGTGGAGTAACCCTTTTTAACACCTATCCATGAACCAGAATGGGACTGAACTAATTGTTCTGTTTTGGATGCTAATTTCTTCTTGATGATACCACCATAATCATTATCAGAGGCATCAGTTTCGTCAATCATAAAGATATTTGGATTTGATAGACCTAAGTATGGAAGGATTTTGACTCTAGATTTCAGCATACTAATATGTTCATTTGTCCAAAGGTAAGGATTATATTGGAGATGCTTATGAAATGGAGTGCAAAACTTTCTTAAATTTGGAATGAAATTACAGATGGAATTCAAGCTATCAAGAAAATGCTGTAACTGAGTGTTAGTTTCAGTTTTACCTGGAAACTTGTCAGTAAACTCAATTGTTTTGGCAATTGGGTTGATGATTTCTTGATAAATGTTATGATTAAGAAATTGGACTTTTGTTTTGAAAAGCTTAATTATTGGAGCAGAAATAACTAAATCATTTTTCTTGTTAACTTGGAAAATTATGTGAAAATGTTTAAAACGTGGATCAAAAGAGTTGGAAAACATAAGAACATTATCAATATAAACAATAGTAAATGGAGTATATGGAGTAAAAATATCATTTATAATAATTTGAAATTCTGAAGGAGTTTTTTGTAAATCAAAGAATATTACATCCCAATTATGATGTCCCAATAGGACTGTAAATGCAGTTGTTTCAACAATTTGAATTTGCCACAAGCCATTCTTTAGATCAAATTTAGAAAGTATTTTGGAATCATAAAATCTTTTTTGGACACTTATTTCTCCTTGTAAAAAGGAAATCTGTTTGGATGTAATTAAGTTAGTTTGGAGAGAATTTTGTAATGGAGTAGAGAAATGGAAAGAAATACGTTTTTTCAAAATGGAAGTATGAATACCAGATTTGTTTACCGAAAATGGATAAATTTGAGTTAATAATGGAGTACCAAGAATAATACCATTATTAATATTCTTAACAAGAATAAAAGGAGTGTGAAAGCAATAATCATTATAAGTTTTGGAAAGTTTATACCTGATTTGGAGTCTTTGTCCATTAGCACTGGACAAATGTTCAGTAGTTTGCTCATAGTATTTAGAAGGGATTAATCCTTTTTTAATACAATTGAGATCAGCACCACTATCAAATAAAGCAATAGTAGTAATTTGGAAATCATGATCAAGAATTAATTTAACTGGACAATACCAATGTTGATAATTAACATCTTGACTAGTTGGAGCAGTTATTGGAAAGGGGAATTTAGAAATCTCGTGTGGAGATTCATGTTGCTCAAGATCGATAATTTGAGATTTTATCTGATCGATTTCATGTTGAAGATCCTGGAGTTTAATAGCTTATGGGGAAAAGCTTTTATCATAAGTTTTGGAAAATTGACAGTCATACTCTTTTGAAGATAAAGAATTAATTTGAGGGGAAAGAGTATGCAAAATTGTATTTGAAAAATTGTTTTGTTCATAAACCCTTTTAATGTCTCCTAAAGGAAGATCTGATTTTTCATCAGCATCTTTTCCTTTATTTGGAGCAGCTTCACAAGTTTTTCCTTTCTCAGGAGGAATTTTGAAATCTGTTAATGGAAGATGAATGGATGATACTAATTCACCATTGTTAAGAAACCATTTTTGAGCAATACTGGATTTGACACATAAATCAGAAAATGGATAAGGGATTTTTAAATTACTTAAATAAATTGGAAGCCATTCAAAAAATGGAATATTAATACCTAATTCATTTAATTTAGAATAGTATTTTTCACGAATAAATTCCGTGGCAGATTTATCGAAATTGGAGAAAAACCAAAGTCTTTGTTCGTGATTTTCTGGAGATTCAAAATCATTGGAAAGCATAGATTTATCAATTTGGAAACCACTTTTTGTAATAACATTTAAACTGGAGAAATTTGGAGGTTTCATTTCAGACTTAGTTGGTGAAGGAAAATCATTTTCATCAACTATTTCTGGAATGGGAGATTTTTGAAAAACTTTGTAATGTTGAGAAACATGTGGAAAATCATCGGTATTTGGAAAAGTACTTGACCTTTCAAAGGAACAAGAAGATCTTGCACTTTGAAAGTCATAATTGGAAGAAGAAGATGGAAATTCCTTACTTGAATTAAATCGTATAAGAACTCTGCCTTCTGGTTCCTCAATTATTTGTTCTACCTTGGATTCTTTCAAAGATTTTGGAATTGGTGGAGTTTGAACTTACCATTCATCGGGAATAGTAACATTATCCCAAGGAAGAGCCTCTGGAGTGTGTGTGGTTGCTTTGCCATGTTCAACCTTAAAGATCCCTTATCCATTTTCTGATTTATGTGTCAAATCCAGTATTGCTCAAAAATGGTTTCTTAACAATGGTGAATTAGTATCATCCATTCATCTTCCATTAACAGATTTCCAAATTCCTCCTGAGAAAGGAAAAACTTGTGAAGCTGCTCCAAATAAAGGAAAAGATGCTGATGAAAAATCAGATCTTCCTTTAGGAGACATTAAAAGGGTTTATGAACAAAACAATTTTTCAAATACAATTTTGCATACTCTTTCCCCTCAAATTAATTCTTTATCTTCAAAAGAGTATGACTGTCAATTTTCCAAAACTTATGATAAAAGCTTTTCCCCAGAAGCTATTAAACTCCAGGATCTTCAACATGAAATCGATCAGATAAAATCTCAAATTATCGATCTTGAGCAACATGAATCTCCACACGAGATTTCTAAATTCCCCTTTCCAATAACTGCTCCAACTAGTCAAGATGTTAATTATCAACATTGGTATTGTCCAGTTAAATTAATTCTTGATCATGATTTCCAAATTACTACTATTGCTTTATTTGATAGTGGTGCTGATCTCAATTGTATTAAAAAAGGATTAATCCCTTCTAAATACTATGAGAAAACTACTGAACATTTGTCCAGTGCTAATGGACAAAGACTCCAAATCAGGTATAAACTTTCCAAAACTTATAATGATTATTGCTTTCACACTCCTTTTATTCTTGTTAAGGATATTAATAATGGAATTATTCTTGGTACTCCATTATTAACTCAAATTTATCCATTTTCGGTAAACAAATCTGGTATTCATACTTCCATTTTGAAAAAACGTATTTCTTTCCATTTCTCTACTCCATTACAAAATTCTCTCCAAACTAACTTAATTACATCCAAACAGATTTCCTTTTTACAAGGAGAAATAAGTGTCCAAAAAAGATTTTATGATTCCAAAATACTTTCTAAATTTGATCTAAAGAATGGCTTGTGGCAAATTCAAATTGTTGAAACAACTGCATTTACAGTCCTATTGGGACATCATAATTGGGATGTAATATTCTTTGATTTACAAAAAACTCCTTCAGAATTTCAAAATATTATAAATGATATTTTTACTCCATATACTCCATTTACTATTGTTTATATTGATAATGTTCTTATGTTTTCCAACTCTTTTGATCCACGTTTTAAACATTTACACATAATTTTCCAAGTTAACAAGAAAAATGATTTAGTTATTTCTGCTCCAATAATTAAGCTTTTCGAAACAAAAGTCCAATTTCTTAATCATAACATTTATCAAGAAATCATCAACCCAATTGCCAAAACAATTGAGTTTGCGACAAGTTTCAGGTAAAACTGAAACTAACACTCGATTCTGACATTTTCTTGATAGCTTGAATTCCATCTGTAATTTCTTTCCAAATTTAAGAATGTTTTGCACTCCATTTCATAAGCATCTCCAATATAATCCTTACCTTTGGACAGATGAACATATTAGTATGCTGAAATCTAGAGTCAAAATCCTTCCGTACTTAGGTCTATCAAATCCAAATATCTTTATGATTGACGAAACTGATGCCTCTGATAATGATTATGGTGGTATCATCAAGAAGAAATTAGTGTCCAAAACAGAACAATTAGTTCAGTCCCATTCTGGTTCATGGATAGGTGTTAAAAAGGGTTACTCCACTGTTCAAAAAGAAGTTTTATCCATGGCTCTCTGTATTTCCAAATTTCAGAATAATCTTTATTATAAAAAATTTCTTTCAGCTCAAGAAACTCTTCAAAAAGATGTTCAAAACATTGTTTCCAAACAAAATTCTGTAAGATGGCAAGCAATTCTATCTGCTTTTGAGTTTGACATTGCAGTTGTACAAAGAGAGCACGATTCTCTTTCTGATTTCCTAACTCATCTTCTTGCAGGGACATTCAGTATGAACAATCCAAAACAAATGAAAATCTGGCATCCACTTCCAAAATTTCACCTCCAACCTTTTACCATTGCCAAACTACGTCTTACAAAAAACCATTCTCCAGTACCTTCCAATATACTATCTAAATCCAAACCACTTCATTACTACATTAAATATTTACCTGATGATATCCAACGCATTATTTACAACAAAGTCAAAACTGCCAGATTCAACCATCATTTTGCAATCTTTCTTAAAAAACATGTTATCTTTCGTCGATATTATTGGCGAGTTTGGGGACACACTGGTATTTTCAATCATGGTTTTTATTTATGGACTCATGACCTCCAAAGAAACAATCCATATTTCCTTACATGGCGATATGGTTTGGTTCGCAAATTTTACGATACTCCACATCATCAAGATCCAATTTTTCAAGAATTCTCCAAATTTCAGCAATACATTTTTTCCACTTTACAATCCATTAGACAACATGAATGGATTTATGAAGAGATTATTTGTGCCAATATTGAAATGGAAAATGGACTTCTCAAACCAGCCCATTACCTCATCCTTATCAATTTTCCAGCTAATCCTCTTCCATTTAAAAATCCAATTAATATCTGGAACCCCTCATTTCTAAATCCTTCCAAAACACGAGCCAATGGTTTTCTTTTTATCTTACGAAATATCAACCACTACATAAATTATCATGATATTGTTACCTTTATCCATTGTGGCAACACCACTGTTGCCTTCCCTACTACTTTTTCAGAAATATTTTCCACAGGAATTAAACACTCTGAACCACTATCTCCATATTTAGACAAAATTACTCAAGGGCATTACCTATCTTCAGAAGGTAAAACCCATTTTAATTCCTTACTCCCTCATTCCAAGGCTTGTAATCCAAGTTTTTCTGATCCATATGTTTGGGTCAATTTTAATCACTTAGACTGAACTTTCTGTACAGTCTATTTTATGGGCCTTGTTCTCAAACTCCATTTAATTTTGATAAAGAAAAGAAAATAAAAGATCCCGCTAAGTGTTTTACACTTAGGCAAAAGTTAGGGACATTATTATTCCAATTTTCAGCAGCATTAGTTACAAGTCATGCAATTTCTCAGCAATTTCCAGAATACCTCAATCAAACTTCCAGGCAATTTCCAGGCAACTTCCAAGCACTTTCCAAAAATCGTCAAAAGCAAATAGTGACTACAATGAATAGTGGTACTATTCATACTCCTACGAGGCACTATTCATACACTTACGTGGCATCTTCCCCAGCATGATCCAAAGTCCCAACAGTAATGGCAGACAAAGCCTCCAGCTGTAAAGGCGCACTACAAAAAGCAAAGCGCACTACAAAAAGCAAAGGCCAACATCTCTCCAGCTGTCCAACAACTTTAAGTTTAATTTGTCGTTTTAGATTACTTAATGTTGTAAACTTACTTTAATGTTTGTACTTTTACTTCTGTATTAAGTCTTTTACTTCTGTATTAAGTGTCTTAGCTTATAAATAGGTGTGCTTAGTTTCATTTCAACTCAGAGCTTGAAAAAATAAAACTTACATTGTAAGAGCTTCAGAGCTTAGAAAATTTATAGAGTATACATTGTAAGAAAGAAAGCTCTCAACTTCTGAATTTCCAATTCTGTAAAATATTCCAAGTATTAATATAAGTTTCTTCAGTAAGTTCTTACTTCTTACTTCCTTTAATTATGTTTCCATCTTATGTTTAGAATTACTCTTTCAGTTTTAGTTAGTTTTGTGTACTTCCTCTACAAACAAGGTCTGTCTTTAGGGTTAGTCTCCCCTTCCCCTGTCCTGGGTACATTCCTAACTAAAACCCTAAAGACAGACCTTGTTTGTAGAGGAAGTACACAAAACTAACTAAAACTGAAAGAGTAATTCTAAACATAAGATGGAAACATAATTAAAGGAAGTAAGAAGTAAGAACTTACTGAAGAAACTTATATTAATACTTGGAATATTTTACAGAATTGGAAATTCAAAAGTTGAGAGCTTTCTTTCTTACAATGTATACTCTATAAATTTTCTAAGCTCTGAAGCTCTTACAATGTAAGTTTTATTTTTTCAAGCTCTGAGTTGAAATGAAACTAAGCACACCTATTTATAAGCTAAGAAACTTAATACAGAAGTAAAAAACTTAATACAGAAGTAAAAGTACTAAGGTTACAGCATTAAGAAAAACTAAAACGACAAAATATGCAGTGCTTGGACAGCTGGAAAGTTGTCAGCAGGAATTGCTTTTTGTAGTGCGTTGTAACAGTTGGATGCTTTGTCTGCCACTACTGTTGTAACTTTGGACCATGTTGGAGAAGGTGCCAAATAGATATATGAATAGTGCCACGTAAGAATATGAATAGTACTACTATTCATCGCCGTCACTATTCATCAGTCACTATTCACTTTTGACAAATCTTGGAAATTGCTTGGAAATGGCCTGGAAGTTGCTGAGAAATTACTTGAATTTGATTCTGAACATTTTTTGTAATCTGGACTAATTATGTCCCTAACTTTTACCTAAGTGTAAAACACTTAGCGGGATCTTTTCTTTTATTTAGAAATCAAAAGGATCTTGGGCACAAGGCCCACCATACAAGTCTGGGCTGGAAGCAGCAGATGAACTGGAACTGGAAGATTGAACTTGTTTATTTTGGTTAATAAATTGGAGGAACTGATCAAATAGTTCATCTTTATTTATGGCTGGTTTATTTTTCTTTTTGGATTTGGTAGATGAGGATGGTGAATGTAATGTGTTTGGTGGAGGAGTGATTTGGACTTGTTTATATTGCTGGAAACTCTGCTTAGTCCAGTCATTATACTCATGGAGGGCAGATGGACCATGCTGGAGATACTGGGAAACACAATCTAACATGTTTGGATAAATTTTGAAATTTTTCCACCATTTGACTCGATAATCACGAGTTAAAAAATAAGGTCTGGATTCAGTAAGTCTGGTAAGGGAATAATTCCAGCACATAATCCATGAAATGCGAAATATTTGACAGAAATAAATAATACTGAAAAATTCAAAGCCTTCTGGAAATGTTGCTTTGGAATGATAATGTTGGAAAGTGGTTTGAAGGTTGTCTGGGAAAATGTCAGGAATTGCTCCATAACTATCCCACCATTCAAGGAACCATATTGGAAATGTCACATTTTTCTGGAGACAGTCTGGATGAAAGCTAAAAAACCAAGAATGGTTATAGCTTTGGAGTAAGAATGCACAATGCCATGCTTGTACATAATCATGGAAATTATAAGTCTGTGGAAGTTCTGGATCAATATATTTGGAAGAGAAGGTTTTGGTTTTGGAAAGAGAAGAATGAAGATTCTTCCATTCAATATCAGTAATAACATAGAAAATTAGGCATTTGGAATAATTTGTTGTGGAGCTAATATTATCCTTAATGAAACAAGAATTTGTGTCATGAAGGATGTTTCTGTAATATTGGATTGGTTTAGTTATTTCAAAAGGAAACCAATTGAAACCATCTGGAATTTTGGTTTTGACATATTTGGATATTTTGTGATTAAACTCTTCTTGAGAAGAAAATGTGTTGGAGGTAAAATTGGTTAGAAATAGATTGGTATAATGTTGTTTGAGGTGATATGAAATATCAGTAGTATCTGGATGGGTAATTTGAGGAGCTGTGTTTGGAAGTGTTCGAGTGTAGGAATTTGGAGGGTAATTTGTCAAATTGGAGGATTGGTTTATGGAAAGAGGCACATTTTCTGTGGAATGAATTATTATACCTTTTTCCTTTTGGTGCCTGGAGGCATGATCTTTGGAATGTTGCAGTCTGTTCATCCCTGCAGAAATCATATTAATCTGTTTACAGATAGAGTTAGTTTGCAGAGTATGGACTTCAGAATGTCTTAATTTGGTAGAAAAGTTAAAAGAAATTGGTTTATCATCTATGATAGCATGAATACCAACTTCATTGACAGAAAATGGATACATTTGAGTGAGAAATGGAGTACCAAGAATAATATTATAATTAAGATTTTTGACAAGAGTAAATGGAGTGTGAAAATAATAATCATTATTGAAAATGGATGCATTGGACAATTTGTATTTAATATGGAGTGTTTGACCATTAGCAATAGTTAAATGATCAGTAGCATGTTCATAATAATGAGGAGGAATTAATTCTTCCTTTATGCAATTAAGATCAGCACCACTGTCAAATAATGCAACATCATTAATTTGGAAATCATCATCAATAACTAATGTAATTGGACAAAACCATTTTTGAAAATGAAATCGATGGATAATTTGAAGAAATTTATCATTGTCAATTGGAGTATCAGAAACCTGAATGGAATTAGTCAATATGGGAGGTTCTGCAGTAGTGTCATTTGTTTCAAAACTGAAATTTTGGAGCAAAGTAATTTTTGCTTCTAGTTCTAAATCTTTGGTTTGGAGATTTAAAATGCTTTGATCAAGGGCTTGAATATGAGACTTTAACTGAGTTACTTGTTTTTGAAGATCATGAGTAGTTATTGGAGAAAGAGATGGTTGGTGAAATGGAGAATCAGCAAGAATTTTTTGAAGACTAAAAGAAACTGGTTTTTGCTTTTCCATTAATGGAGAAGACTTTAAAATAATCTCTCGAAGTTGTTCAAGATATTGTTTTTGAAGATTACTATCTGGAATTTTCTCAATAATATCAAGAAGTAATTCCTTTTCTTTATCATTTTTGGAAATAACACAAAGTCCTTGAGAACAAAATTGGAGAGAATGATCAGAATGAAATTCATCAGAATCCTGATCACAATCTAATTGGTAAATGGCATGATCAGAGTCAGAATGATTAGATCCTTCTGGTTCACTCTGATGTAATTGGAAAACTTGTAAAAGTTTATCTCGCAAATCTGGAGTGTCATGGAAAATTTCATTAATCTTATTTTTGAAATGGCAATTATTTGCTTTGTGACTAGGTTTTCCACATTTATAGCACAAACCTTTGGAAATCATTTCGAGAAAACTCTTTTGGAAAAGTATTTCTTTTGTTTTGGTAAAACTTATCAGAAGATGGAATGGGTTTTTGCCGAAAGTGTTGAGTCTGTTTGAGTTGCTGTTTTCTGATGGAGGAAGGAGCTTGAATTTTCTCAAAGCCAAAGGCTTCACAAAAAGATCCAAGTTCTTTTCTTTGCTGAGCCTTTTCTCTACCATACTTAGATTGGATTTTAAGCTCATTACAAAGGGATAATCCTTCTGTCTTAATGAAACCAAATAATTGACCATAGGTTAACGTTCCATAGTCAATTGAAAATTCTTTTAATTTTTGGAAAATTCTTTGAGCAAATAAATTTGGAAGTCCAGAAATAAATTTTTCTTTCCAAAAGGATTGCGAAGAATCATTTCGGGCAAGAACATTGGAAAGGAAAACATCTTTGTACCAACGATAATCATTTAAGGTTGGACAACGAAGATTGGAAAGGATTATAGAATTGGAACTAAGATGCTCTGTACTAGATCCTAGAAAATGGAGACTGATGGTTTGGATTAACAGAATAAACCCATCTTTTTCTTTCTTCTCATTTTCATGAGAACAAATTTCTTTTTGTTGTTCAGCAGTTAAATGATTTTCCCACCAATACTTGAGCTGACCTGTAAAACCATTAGTAATAAGTTCTGCAATTTGGTCATTAGTCATATCATTGGAAGTATAAGCATTAGCAGCAATACACATTTCATGAAGAACTTTTGCAATTTCAAAGTCTGATCTACCATCTATATTCCAGTCATATAGTTGGTCACCAGAATAAACATTTTGAGGATCATAAGTTCCTCGTTCTTCAAACTCGATCTGGAGGAGTAGGTCTGGAATAATAATTACGCATTGAATTATTGTTCCAATTTCTAGTAGAAATTCGATTAATTTGAGTTGGAAGTTCATCATCTGAAAAAACTTTAGCAATTTCTTTTGCCTTTTTGTCCTTGTCTAAACAGGTGATGTTTTTATCTAATTTTTCAGAAATTCGTTTGAGAAGGGTTTTGTTAGTTGGTCCAAGACCTTTTGGAAAATGAGTTGGAACATGAATAATAGGTCTAGAAATTTCATTTGGAAAACTGGATGATGGTTGCTCACGAAGTGAAATTCCGTTAAACTTTTTAGATAAATCATCAAAATCTTTGGAATAATTAGGGTCAGGATTTTTGAGGGATAAAGTATCAATTTGAGTAGAAATTTGTTGAACTTGTTTGGAAATAGTATGCAAAATAGTATTGGAAAAATTATTTTGTTCATAAACCTTTTTAATGTCCCCTAAAGTAGGAATTGATTTATCATCAGATTCCCTTCCTACTTTATATGGAGCAGCTTCACAAGTTTTACCTTCTTCAGTAGAAACTCGTAAACCTGTTAATGGAGGATGAATGGATGAAACTAGTTCACCATTTTTGAGAGTCCATTTTTGAGCAATATTTGACTTAACACATAAATCAGAAAATGGATAAGGAATTTTTAAATTACTTAAGTAAATTGGAAGCCAAGTGAAAAATGGAATATTAGCAGATAACTCATTTAATTTGGAATAGTATTTTTCTCTAATAAACCCTGTAGCAGGTTTATCAACGTTTGAGAAAAACCAAAATCGTTTTTCACGATGTTCTGGAGATTCAAAATCATTGGAAAGCATAGGTTTATCAATTTGGAAACCACCTTTTGTAATAATATTTAAATTGGAGAAATCAGGAGGTTTCATTTCAGACTTGGATGAGAAATTACTTTCATCAACTATTTCTGGAATGAAATCTGAGTTTGGAAAAGTATTTGATCTTTCAGAAGAATAAAAAGATCTAATACCTTGAGAATTATAAGTAAAGGAAGATGGAAAGTTCTTACTTGAATTAAATCGAATAAGAATGTTACCACCGGGTTGCTTATCCTTAGACTCTGTCAGATTCGTTGGAATTGGTATTTCCCAAACAAATAGATTATCCTTTTGGGTAATCTGCTTCTTCTGGACTGAATTCACACTGTCACCAAAAACCTTAGAAGAAACACTACTAACTTTACCTTTCACCATGTTTACTGATCAACACTACTAGACTCCAGCTAGCTTGAGGGACCACTGAGGACCACCTGAGGGACCACCACACCTGGAACACCTACCCACGGCTTACCAACGGCTTTACAGGCTGACCAAACCCAGGCTGACCAATCAGCTGACCAAACCCAAACTATAACTTCTAGTACTGAGGATAATAACAATGGCTACGAGTAACCTTAGAGCACTTCGTCCAGGGCTCTGATACCAGGAATGTACCCAGGACAGGGGAAGGGGAGACTAACCCTAAAGACAGACCTTATTTGTAGAGGAAGTACACAAAACTAACTAAAACTGAAAGAGTAATTCTAAACATAAGATGGAAACATAATTGGGAATGTACCCAGGACAGGGGAAGGGGAGACTAACCCTAAAGACAGACCTTGGGAATGTACCCAGGACAGGGGAAGGGGAGACTAACCCTAAGGACAGACCTTGTTTGTAGAGGAAGTACACAAAACTAACTAAAACTGAAAGAGTAATTCTAAACATAAGATGGAAACATAATTAAAGGAAGTAAGAAGTAAGAACTTACTGAAGAAACTTATATTAATACTTGGAATATTTTACAGAATTGGAAATTTAGAAGTTGAGAGCTTTCTTTCTTACAATGTATACTCTATAATTTTTCTAAGCTCTGAAGCTCTTACAATGTAAGTTTTCTTTTTTCAAGCTCTATTGCTTGTTTCAAGCTCTGAGTTGAAATGAAACTAAACACACCTATTTATAAGCTAAGACACTTAATACAGAAGTAAAAAACATAATACAGAAGTAAAAGTACTAAGGTTACAGCACTAAGAAAACTAAAACGACAAAATATGCAGTGCTTGGACAGCTGGAAAGTTGTCAGCAGGAATTGCTTTTTGTAGTGCGTTGTAACAGTTGGATGCTTTGTCTGCCACTACTGTTGTAACTTTGGACCATGTTGGAGAAGGTGCAAATAGATATATGAATAGTGCCACGTAAGAATATGAATAGTACTACTATTCATCGCCGTCACTATTCATCAGTCACTATTCACTTTTGACAAATGTTGGAAATTGCTTGGAAATGGCCTGGAAGTTGCTGAGAAATTACTTGAATTTGATTCTGAACATTTTTTGTAATCTGGACTAATTATGTCCCTAACTTTTGCCTAAGTGTAAAACACTTCGCGGGATCTTTTCTTTTATTTAGAAATCAAAAGGATCTTGGGCACAAGGCCCACCATACAAGTTTGGGCTGGAAGCAGCAGATGAACTGGAACTGGAAGATTGAACTTGTTTATTTTGGTTAATAAATTGGAGGAACTGATCAAATAGTTCATCTTTATTTATGGCTGGTTTATTTTTCTTTTTGGATTTGGTAGATGAGAATGGTGAATGTAATGTGTTTGGTGGAGGAGTGATTTGGACTTGTTTATATTCTTTGGAAACTCGCTTAGTCCAGTCATTATACTCATGGAGGGCGAGATGGACCATGCTTGGAGATCTTGGGAAACACGATCCTAACATGTTTGGATAAATTTTGAAATTTTTCCACCATTTGACTCGATAATCACGAGTTAAAAAATAAGGTCTGGATTCAGTAAGTCTGGTAAGGGAATAATTTGTTGTGGAGCTAATATTATCCTTAATGAAACAAGAATTTGTGTCATGAAGGATGTTTCTGTAATATTGGATTGGTTTTGTTATTTCAAAAGGAAACCAATTGAAACCATCTGGAATTTTGGTTTTGACATATTTGGATATTTTGTGATTAAACTCTTCTTGAGAAGAAAATGTGTTGGAGGTAAAATTGGTTAGAAATAGATTGGTATAATGTTGTTTGAGGTGATATGAAATATCAGTAGTATCTGGATGGGTAATTTGAGGAGCTGTGTTTGGAAGTGTTCGAGTGTAGGAATTTGGAGGGTAATTTGTCAAATTGGAGGATTGGTTTATGGAAAGAGGCACATTTTCTGTGGAATGAATTATTATACCTTTTTCCTTTTGGTGCCTGGAGGCATGATCTTTGGAATGTTGCAGTCTGTTCATCCCTGCAGAAATCATATTAATCTGTTTACAGATAGAGTTAGTTTGCAGAGTATGGACTTCAGAATGTCTTAATTTGGTAGAAAAGTTAAAAGAAATTGGTTTATCATCTATGATAGCATGAATACCAACTTCATTGACAGAAAATGGATACATTTGAGTGAGAAATGGAGTACCAAGAATAATATTATAATTAAGATTTTTGACAAGAGTAAATGGAGTGTGAAAATAATAATCATTATTGAAAATGGACGCATTTGACAATTTGTATTTAATATGGAGTGTTTGACCATTAGCAATAGTTAAATGATCAGTAGCATGTTCATAATAATGAGGAGGAATTAATTCTTCCTTTATGCAATTAAGATCAGCACCACTGTCAAATAATGCAACATCATTAATTTGGAAATCATCATCAATAACTAATGTAATTGGACAAAACCATTTTTGAAAATGAAATCGATGGATAATTTGAAGAAATTTATCATTGTCAATTGGAGTATCAGAAACCTGAATGGAATTAGTCAATATGGGAGGTTCTGCAGTAGTGTCATTTGTTTCAAAACTGAAATTTTGGAGCAAAGTAATTTTTGCTTCTAGTTCTAAATCTTTGGTTTGGAGATTTAAAATGCTTTGATCAAGGGCTTGAATATGAGACTTTAACATAGTTACTTCTTTTTGAAGATCATGAGTAGTTATTGGAGAAAGAGATGGCTGGTGAAATGGAGAATCAGCAAGAATTTTTTGAAGACTAAAAGAAACTGGTTTTTGCTTTTCCATTAATGGAGAAGACTTTAAAACAATCTCTCGAAGTTGTTCAAGATATTGTTTTTGAAGATTACTATCTGGAATTTTCTCAATAATATCAAGAAGTAATTCCTTTTCTTTATCCTTTTTGGAAATAACACAAAGTCCTTGAGAACAAAATTGGAGAGAATGATCAGAATGAAATTCATCAGAATCCTGATCACAATCTAATTGGTAAATGGCATGATCAGAGTCAGAATGATTAGATCCTTCTGGTTCACTCTGATGTAATTGGAAAACTTGTAAAAGTTTATCTCGCAAATCTGGAGTGTCATGGAAAATTTCATTAATCTTATTTTTGAAATGGCAATTATTTGCTTTGTGACCAGGTTTTCCACATTTATAGCAAATAATCTTTTGGAAATCATTTCGAGAAAACTCTTTTGGAAAAGTATTTCTTTTGTTTTGGTAAAACTTATCAGAAGATGGAATGGGTTTTTGACGAAAGTGTTGAGTCTGTTTGAGTTGCTGTTTTCTGATGGATGAAGGAGCTTGAATTTTCTCAAAGCCAAAGGCTTCACAAAAAGATCCAAGTTCTTTTCTTTGCTGAGCCTTTCTCTACCATACTTAGATTGGATTTTAAGCTCATTACAAAGGGATAATCCTTCTGTCTTAATGAAACCAAATAATTGACCATAGGTTAACGTTCCATAGTCAATTGAAAATTCTTTTAATTTTTGGAAAATTCTTTGAGCAAATAAATTTGGAAGTCCAGAAATAAATTTTTCTTTCCAAAAGGATTGCGAAGAATCATTTCGGGCAAGAACATTGGAAAGGAAAACATCTTTGTACCAACGATAATCATTTAAGGTTGGACAACGAAGATTGGAAAGGATTATAGAATTGGAACTAAGATGCTCTGTACTAGATCCTAGAAAATGGAGACTGATGGTTTGGATTAACAGAATAAACCCATCTTTTTTTTTTTTTTTTTTTTAAGAAGTTAATTGCTCAAAAATGGACTCTCAAAAATGGTGAACTAGTTTCATCCATTCATCCTCCATTAACAGGTTTGCTCAAACAAGGTCTGTCTTTAGGGTTAGTCTCCCTTCCCCTGTCTCGGGTACATTCCTGGTATACCGGGAATGTACCCGGACAGGGAAGGGAGACTAACCCTAAAGACAGACCTTGTTTGTAGAGGAAGTACACAAAACTAACTAAAACTGAAAGAGTAATTCTAAACATAAGATGGAAACATAATTAAAGGAAGTAAGAAGTAAGAACTTACTGAAGAAACTTATATTAATACTTGGAATATTTTACAGAATTGGAATTTCAGAAGTTGAGAGCTTTCTTTCTTACAATGTATACTCTATTATTTTTCTAAGCTCTGAAGCTCTTACAATGTAAGTTTTCTTTTTTCAAGCTCTATTGCTTGTTTCAAGCTCTAAGTTGAAATGAAACTTAGCACACCTATTTATAAGCTAAGACACTTAATACAGAAGTAAAAGACTTAATACAGAAGTAAAGGACTTAATACAAAAGTAAAGGTACAGACATTAAAGTAAGTTTACAACATTAAGTAATCTAAAACGACAAATTAAACTTAAAGTTGTTGGACAGCTGGAGAGGTATTGGCCTTTGCTTTTCGTAGTGCGCCTTTACAGCTGGATGCTTTGTCGGCCATTGAAGTAACTCTGGATACTGCTGAAGAAGGTGCCAAATAGTTATATGAATAGTGCCACGTAAGAATATGAATAGTACTACTATTCATCGCCGTCACTATTCACCAGTCACTATTTACTTTTGACAATTGCTTGGAAATTGCTTGGAAATTGCCTGGAAGTTGCCGGGAAGTTGCCTGGAAATTGCCTGGATTTGTAACTGAACATTCTTTTGCAATTTTGAAATTACTTGGAAATTGCTGGAGCTTGATAAGTTGCTGAGAAATTGCATTACTTGAGAAACTGCATGACTTTCATCTAGAAACTTATTGGATGATCTTGGAAAAATGCTGCAGAAATTGGAGTAATAATGTCCCTAACTTTTGCCTAAGTGTAAAACACTTAGCGGGATCTTTCTTATTTTCTTATCTTTTTATATTCTAAAACTTAAATGTAGTTTGTGAATAAGACCCATCAAATAGACTGTACAGAAAGTTCAGTCTAAGTGATTAAAATTGACCCAAACATAAGGATCAGAAAAACTTGGATTACAAGCCTTGGAATGAGGGAGTAAGGAATTAAAATGGGTTTTACCTTCTGAAGATAGGTAATGCCCTTGAGTAATTCTGTCTAAATATGGAGATAGTGGTTCAGAGTGTTTAATTCCTGTGGAAAATATTTCTGAAAAAGTAGTAGGGAAGGCAACAGTGGTGTTGCCACAATGGATAAAGGTAACAATATCTGGATAATTTATGTAATGGTTGATATTTCGTAAGATGAAAAGAAAACCGTTGGCTCGTGTTTTGGAAGGATTTAGAAATGAGGGGTTCCAGATATTAATTGGATTTTTAAATGGAAGAGGATTAGCTGGAAAATTGATAAGGATGAGGTAATGAGCTGGCTTGAGAAGTCCATTTTCCATTTCAATATTGGCACAAATGATCTCTTCATAAATCCATTCATGTTGTCTAATGGATTGTAAGGTGGAAAAAATGTATTGCTGGAATTTGGAGAATTCTTGAAAAATTGGATCTTGAGGATGTGGAGTATCGTAAAATTTGCGAACCAAACCATATCGCCATGTAAGGAAATATGGATTGTTCCTCTGGAGATCATGAGTCCATAAATAAAAACCATGATTGAAAATACCAGTGTGTCCCATACTCGCCAATAATATCGACGAAAGATAACATGTTTTTTAAGAAAGATTGCAAAATGATGGTTGAATCTGGCAGTTTTGACTTTGTTGTAAATAATGCGTTGGATATCATCAGGTAAATATTTAATGTAGTAATGAAGTGGTTTGGATTTAGATAGTATATTGGAAGGTACTGGAGAATGGTTTTTTGTAAGACGTAGTTTGGCAATGGTAAAAGGTTGGAGGTGAAATTTTGGAAGTGGATGCCAGATTTTCATTTGTTTTGGATTGTTCATACTGAATGTCCCTGCAAGAAGATGAGTTAGGAAATCAGAAAGAGAATCGTGCTCTCTTTGTACAACTGCAATGTCAAACTCAAAAGCAGATAGAATTGCTTGCCATCTTACAGAATTTTGTTTGGAAACAATGTTTTGAACATCTTTTTGAAGAGTTTCTTGAGCTAAAAAAATTTTTTTATAATAAAGATTATTCTGAAATTTGGAAATAAAAAGAGCCATGGATAAAACTTCTTTTTGAACAGTGGAGTAACCCTTTTTAACACCTATCCATGAACCAGAATGGGACTGAACTAATTGTTCTGTTTTGGACGCTAGTTTCTTCTTGATGATACCACCATAATCATTATCAGAGGCATCAGTTTCGTCAATCATAAAGATATTTGGATTTGATAGACCTAAGTATGGAAGGATTTTGACCCTAGATTTCAGCATACTAATATGTTCATCTGTCCAAAGGTAAGGATTATATTGGAGATGCTTATGAAATGGAGTGCAAAACTTTCTCAAATTTGGAAAGAAATTACAGATGTAATTCAAGCTATCAAGAAAATGCTGTAACTGAGTGTTAGTTTCAGTTTTACCTGGAAACTTGTCAGTAAACTCAATTGTTTTGGCAATTGGGTTGATGATTTCTTGATAAATGTTATGATTAAGAAATTGGACTTTTGTTTTGAAAAGCTTAATTATTGGAGCAGAAATAACTAAATCATTTTTCTTGTTAACTTGGAAAATTATGTGTAAATGTTTAAAACGTGGATCAAAAGAGTTGGAAAACATAAGAACATTATCAATATAAACAATAGTAAATGGAGTATATGGAGTAAAAATATCATTTATAATATTTTGAAATTCTGAAGGAGTTTTTTGTAAATCAAAGAATATTACATCCCAATTATGATGTCCCAATAGAAGGGATTAATCCTTCCCCTGTCCTGGGTACATTCCTGGTAACAGAGCCAAGGACGAAGTGCTCTAAGGTTACTCGTAGCCATTGTTATTATCCTCAGTACTAGAAGTTATAGTTTGGGTTTGGTCAGCTGATTGGTCAGCCTGGGTTTGGTCAGCCTGTAAAGCCGTTGGTAAGCCGTGGGTAGGTGTTCCAGGTGTGGTGGTCCCTCAGGTGGTCCTCAGTGGTCCCTCAAGCTAGCTGGAGTCTAGTAGTGTTGATCACTAAACATGGTGAAAGGTAAAGTTAGTAGTGTTTCTTCTAAGGTTTTTGGTGACAGTATGAATTCAGTCCAGAAGAAGCAGATTACCCAAAAGGATAATCTATTTGTTTGGGAAATACCAATTCCAACGAATCTGACAGAGTCTAAGGATAAGCAACCAGGTGGTAACATTCTTATTCGATTTAATTCAAGTAAGAACTTTCCATCTTCCTTTACTTATAATTCTCAAGGTATTAGATCTTTTTATTCTTCTGAAAGATCAAATACTTTTCCAAACTCAGATTTCATTCCAGAAGTAGTTGATGAAAGTAATTTCTCATCTAAGTCTGAAATGAAACCTCCTGATTTCTCCAATTTAAATATTATTACAAAAGGTGGTTTCCAAATTGATAAACCTATGCTTTCCAATGATTTTGAATCTCCAGAACATCGTGAAAAACGATTTTGGTTTTTTCTCTAACTTTGATAAACCTGCTACAGAGTTTATTAGAGAAAAATACTATTCCAAATTAAATGAGTTATCTGCTAATATTCCATTTTTCACTTGGCTTCCAATTTACTTAAGTAATTTAAAAATTCCTTATCCATTTTCTGATTTATGTGTTAAGTCAAATATTGCTCAAAAATGGACTCTAAAAAATGGTGAACTAGTTTCATCCATTCATCCTCCATTAACAGGTTTACGAGTTTCTACTGAAGAAGGTAAAACTTGTGAAGCTGCTCCATATAAAGTAGGAAGGGAATCTGATGATAAATCAATTCCTACTTTAGGGGACATTAAAAAGGTTTATGAACAAAATAATTTTTCCAATACTATTTTGCATACTATTTCCAAACAAGTTCAACAAATTTCTACTCAAATTGATACTTTATCCCTCAAAAATCCTGACCCTAATTATTCCAAAGATTTTGATGATTTATCTAAAAAGTTTAACGGAATTTCACTTCGTGAGCAACCATCATCCAGTTTTCCAAATGAAATTTCTAGACCTATTATTCATGTTCCAACTCATTTTCCAAAAGGTCTTGGACCAACTAACAAAACCCTTCTCAAACGAATTTCTGAAAAATTAGATAAAAACATCACCTGTTTAGACAAGGACAAAAAGGCAAAAGAAATTGCTAAAGTTTTTTCAGATGATGAACTTCCAAACCAAATTAATCGAATTTCCAATAAAAATTGGAACAATAATTCGATGCGTAATTATTATTCCAGACCTACTCCTCCAGATCTCCAGTTTGAAGAACGAGGAACTTATGGTCCTCAAAATGTTTATTCTGGTGACCAACTATATGACTGGAATATAGATGGTAGATCAGACTTTGAAATTGCAAAAGTTCTTCATGAAATGTGTATTGCTGCTAATGCTTATACTTCCAATGATATGACTAATGACCAAATTGCAGAACTTATTACTAATGGTTTTACAGGTCAGCTCAAGTATTGGTGGGAAAATCATTTAACTGCTGAACAAAAAAAAGAAATTTGTTCTCATGAAAATGAGAAGAAAGAAAAAGATGGGTTTATTCTGTTAATCCAAACCATCAGTCTCCATTTTCTAGGATCTAGTACAGAGCATCTTAGTTCCAATTCTATAATCCTTTCCAATCTTCGTTGTCCAACCTTAAATGATTATCGTTGGTACAAAGATGTTTTCATTGGAAAGCATAGGTTTATCAATTTGGAAACCACCTTTTGTAATAATATTTAAATTGGAGAAATCAGGAGGTTTCATTTCAGACTTAGATGAGAAATTACTTTCATCAACTATTTCTGGAATGAAATCTGAGTTTGGAAAAGTATTTGATCTTTCAGAAGAATAAAAAGATCTAATACCTTGAGAATTATAAGTAAAGGAAGATGGAAAGTTCTTACTTGAATTAAATCGAATAAGAATGTTACCACCTGGTTGCTTATCCTTAGACTCTGTCAGATTCGTTGGAATTGGTATTTCCCAAACAAATAGATTATCCTTTTGGGTAATCTGCTTCTTCTGGACTGAATTCATACTGTCACCAAAAACCTTAGAAGAAACACTACTAACTTTACCTTTCACCATGTTTACTGATCAACACTACTAGACTCCAGCTAGCTTGAGGGACCACTGAGGACCACCTGAGGGACCACCACACCTGGAACACCTACCCACGGCTTACCAACGGCTTTACAGGCTGACCAATCAGCAGAAATCATGACTATCGAATTGTTAGATAAAGAGTCTATCCAAAAACACTTAGAACAAGGTTTCAGGTATATCCATTTTGGCTGTGTTCAAATTGCTGTCAAGCCTATGGTCAGATTAGGTCTTGATTGTCCAATTATGCTTGCTCTCATAGATACTTCTCTTAAACACTTTAAAGATTCTTTGTTAGCTTTAGCAAACACTAATATTTGTCAAGGTCCAATTTACTTCAATTGTTTTCCAAATCTAAGCAAAGATCTTGATGATCATTATATTCTCAAAACTTTAACTTTAGATATCAATATGTCTAAAGACCTTCAGTTCCAAGGTGCTAGAAACTTTTCTATTATTTATCGAGTTTATTACAAACTCTTGAATACTCAAATGAATCCAAGGTGTAGAATACGTTTTGCTCCTGGTCAGACCATGATCTTTAAGGTTGAACATGGCAAAGCAACCACACACACTCCAGAGGCTCTTCCTTGGGATAATGTTACTATTCCCGATGAATGGCAAGTTCAAACTCCACCAATTCCAAAATCTTTGAAAGAATCCAAGGTAGAACAAATAATTGAGGAACCAGATGGCAGAGTTCTTATACGATTTAATTCAAGTAAGGAATTTCCATCTTCTTCTTCCAATTATGACTTTCAAAGTGCAAGATCTTCTTGTTCCTTTGAAAGGTCAAGTACTTTTCCAAATACCGATGATTTTCCACATGTTTCTCAACATTACAAAGTTTTTCAAAAATCTCCCATTCCAGAAATAGTTGATGAAAATGATTTTCCTTCACCAACTAAGTCTGAAATGAAACCTCCAAATTTCTCCAGTTTAAATGTTATTACAAAAAGTGGTTTCCAAATTGATAAATCTATGCTTTCCAATGATTTTGAATCTCCAGAAAATCACGAACAAAGACTTTGGTTTTTCTCCAATTTCGATAAATCTGCCACGGATTTTATTCGTGAAAAATACTATTCTAAATTAAATGAATTAGGTATTAATATTCCATTTTTTGAATGGCTTCCAATTTATTTAAGTAATTTAAAAATCCCTTATCCATTTTCTGATTTATGTGTCAAATCCAGTATTGCTCAAAAATGGTTTCTAAACAATGGTGAATTAGTATCATCCATTCATCTTCCATTAACAGATTTCCAAATTCCTCCTGAGAAAGGAAAAACTTGTGAAGCTGCTCCAAATAAAGGAAAAGATGCTGATGAAAAATCAGATCTTCCTTTAGGAGACATTAAAAGGGTTTATGAACAAAACAATTTTTCAAATACAATTTTGCATACTCTTTCCCCTCAAATTAATTCTTTATCTTCAAAAGAGTATGACTGTCAATTTTCCAAAACTTATGATAAAAGCTTTTCCCCAGAAGCTATTAAACTCCAGGATCTTCAACATGAAATCGATCAGATAAAATCTCAAATTATCAATCTTGAGCAACATGAATCTCCACACGAGATTTCTAAATTCCCCTTTCCAATAACTGCTCCAACTAGTCAAGATGTTAATTATCAACATTGGTATTGTCCAGTTAAATTAATTCTTGATCATGATTTCCAAATTACTACTATTGCTTTATTTGATAGTGGTGCTGATGTTAATTGTATTAAAAAAGGATTAATCCCTTCTAAATACTATGAGAAAACTACTGAACATTTGTCCAGTGCTAATGGACAAAGACTCCAAATCAGGTATAAACTTTCCAAAACTTATAATGATTATTGCTTTCACACTCCTTTTATTCTTGTTAAGGATATTAATAATGGTATTATTCTTGGTACTCCATTATTAACTCAAATTTATCCATTTTCGGTAAACAAATCTGGTATTCATACTTCCATTTTGAAAAAACGTATTTCTTTCCATTTCTCTACTCCATTACAAAATTCTCTCCAAACTAACTTAATTACATCCAAACAGATTTCCTTTTTACAAGGAGAAATAAGTGTCCAAAAAAGATTTTATGATTCCAAAATACTTTCTAAATTTGATCTAACGAATGGCTTGTGGCAAATTCAAATTGTTGAAACAACTGCATTTACAGTCCTATTGGGACATCATAATTGGGATGTAATATTCTTTGATTTACAAAAAACTCCTTCAGAATTTCAAAATATTATAAATGATATTTTTACTCCATATACTCCATTTACTATTGTTTATATTGATAATGTTCTTATGTTTTCCAACTCTTTTGATCCACGTTTTAAACATTTACACATAATTTTCCAAGTTAACAAGAAAAATGATTTAGTTATTTCTGCTCCAATAATTAAGCTTTTCAAAATAAAAGTCCAATTTCTTAATCATAACATTTATCAAGAAATCATCAACCCAATTGCCAAAACAATTGAGTTTACTGACAAGTTTCCAGGTAAAACTGAAACTAACACTCAGTTACAGCATTTTCTTGATAGCTTGAATTCCATCTGTAATTTCTTTCCAAATTTAAGAAAGTTTTGCACTCCATTTCATAAGCATCTCCAATATAATCCTTACCTTTGGACAGATGAACATATTAGTATGCTGAAATCTAGAGTCAAAATCCTTCCATACTTAGGTCTATCAAATCCAAATATCTTTATGATTGACGAAACTGATGCCTCTGATAATGATTATGGTGGTATCATCAAGAAGAAATTAGCGTCCAAAATAGAACAATTAGTTCAGTCCCATTCTGGTTCATGGATAGGTGTTAAAAAGGGTTACTCCACTATTCAAAAAGAAGTTTTATCCATGGCTCTCTGTATTTCCAAATTTCAGAATAATCTTTATTATAAAAAATTTCTTTCAGCTCAAGAAACTCTTCAAAAAGATGTTCAAAACATTGTTTCCAAATAAAATTCTGTAAGATGGCAAGCAATTCTATCTGCTTTTGAGTTTGACATTGCAGTTGTACAAAGAGAGCACAATTCTCTTTCGGATTTCCTAACTCATCTTCTTGCAGGGACATTCAGTATGAACAATCCAAAACAAATGAAAATCTGGCATCCACTTCCAAAATTTCACCTCCAACCTTTTACCATTGCCAAACTACGTCTTACAAAAAACCATTCTCCAGTACCTTCCAATATACTATCTAAATCCAAACCACTTCATTACTACATTAAATATTTACCTGATGATATCCAACGCATTATTTACAACAAAGTCAAAACTGCCAGATTCAACCATCATTTTGCAATCTTTCTTAAAAAACATGTTATCTTTCGTCGATATTATTGGCGAGTATGGGACACACTGGTATTTTCAATCATGGTTTTTATTTATGGACTCATGACCTCCAAAGAAACAATCCATATTTCCTTACATGGCGATATGGTTTGGTTCGCAAATTTTACGATACTCCACATCCTCAAGATCCAATTTTTCAAGAATTCTCCAAATTTCAGCAATACATTTTTTCCACTTTACAATCCATTAGACAACATGAATGGATTTATGAAGAGATTATTTGTGCCAATATTGAAATGGAAAATGGACTTCTCAAACCAGCCCATTACCTCATCCTTATCAATTTTCCAGCTAATCCTCTTCCATTTAAAAATCCAATTAATATCTGGAACCCCTCATTTCTAAATCCTTCCAAAACACGAGCCAATGGTTTTCTTTTTATCTTACGAAATATCAACCATTACATAAATTATCAAGATATTGTTACCTTTATCCATTGTGGCAACACCACTGTTGCCTTCCCTACTACTTTTTCAGAAATATTTTCCACAGGAATTAAACACTCTGAACCACTATCTCCATATTTAGACAAAATTACTCAAGGGCATTACCTATCTTCAGAAGGTAAAACCCATTTTAATTCCTTACTCCCTCATTCCAAGGCTTGTAATCCAAGTTTTTCTGATCCATATGTTTGGGTCAATTTTAATCACTTAGACTGAACTTTCTGTACAGTCTATTTTATGGGCCTTGTTCTCAAACTCCATTTAATTTTGAAAAAGAAAAGAAAATAAAAGTTCCCGCTAAGTGTTTTACACTTAGGCAAAAGTTAGGGACATTATTATTCCAATTTTCAGCAGCATTAGTTACAAGTCATGCAATTTCTCAGCAATTTCCAGAATACCTCAATCAAACTTCCAGGCAATTTCCAGGCAACTTCCAAGCACTTTCCAAAAATCGTCAAAAGCAAATAGTGACTACAATGAATAGTGGTACTATTCATACTCCTACGAGGCACTATTCATACACTTACGTGGCATCTTCCCCAGCATGATCCAAAGTCCCAACAGTAATGGCAGACAATGCCTCCAGCTGTAAAGGCGCACTACAAAAAGCAAAGCGCACTACAAAAAGCAAAGGCCAACATCTCTCCAGCTGTCCAACAACTTTAAGTTTAATTTGTCGTTTTAGATTACTTAATGTTGTAAACTTACTTTAATGTTTGTACTTTTACTTCTGTATTAAGTCTTTTACTTCTGTATTAAGTGTCTTAGCTTATAAATAGGTGTGCTTAGTTTCATTTCAACTCAGAGCTTGAAACAAGCAATAGAGCTTGAAAAAAGAAAACTTACATTGTAAGAGCTTCAGAGCCTAGAAAAATTATAGAGTATACATTGTAAGAAAAAAAGCTCTCAACTTCTGAAATTCCAATTCTGTAAAATATTCCAAGTATTAATATAAGTTTCTTCAGTAAGTTCTTACTTCTTACTTCCTTTAATTATGTTTCCATCTTATGTTTAGAATTACTCTTTCAGTTTTAGTTAGTTTTGTGTACTTCCTCTACAAACAAGGTCTGTCTTTAGGGTTACTCTCCCCTTCCCCTGTCCTGGGTACATTTACCCTCCAAATTCCTACACTCGAACACTTCCAAACACATCTCCTCAAACTACCCATCCAGATACTACTGATATTTCATATCACCTCAAACAACATTATACTAATCTATTTCTAACCAATTTTACCTCCAACACATTTTCTTCTCAAGAAGAGTTTAATCACAAAATATCCAAATATGTCAAAACCAAAATTCCAGATGGTTTCAATTGGTTTCCTTTTGAAATAACTAAACCAATCCAATATTACAGAAACATCCTTCATGACACAAATTCTTGTTTCATTAAGGATAATATTAGCTCCACAACAAATTATTCCAAATGCCTAATTTTCCATGTTATTACTGATATTGAATGGAAGATTCTTCATTCTTCTCTTTCCAAAACCAAAACCTTCTCTTCCAAATATATTGATCCAGAACTTCCACAGACTTATAATTTCCATGATTATGTACAAGCATGGCATTGTGCATTCTTACTCCAAAGCTATAACCATTCTTGGTTTTTTAGCTTTCATCCAGACTGTCTCCAGAAAAATGTGACATTTCCAATATGGTTCCTTGAATGGTGGGATAGTTATGGAGCAATTCCTGACATTTTCCCAGACAACCTTCAAACCACTTTCCAACATTATCATTCCAAAACAACATTTCCAGAAGGCTTTGAATTTTCCAGTATTATTTATTTCTGTCAAATATTTCGCATTTCATGGATTATGTGTGGAATTATTCCCTTACCAGACTTACTGAATCCAGACCTTATTTTTTAACTCGTGATTATCGAGTCAAATGGTGGAAAAATTTCAAAATTTATCCAAACATGTTAGACTGTGTTTTCCAGTATCTCCAGCATGGTCCATCTGCCCTCCATGAGTATAATGACTGGACTAAGCAGAGTTTCCAGCAATATAAACAAGTCCAAATCACTCCTCCACCAAACACATTACATTCACCATCCTCATCTACCAAATCCAAAAAGAAAAATAAACCAGCCATAAATAAAGATGAACTATTTGATCAGTTCCTCCAATTTATTAACCAAAATAAACAAGTTCAATCTTCCAGTTCCAGTTCATCTGCTGCTTCCAGCCCAGACTTGTATGGTGGGCCTTGTGCCCAAGATCCTTTTGATTTCTAAATAAAAGAAAAGATCCCGCTAAGTGTTTTACACTTAGGCAAAAGTTAGGGACATAATTAGTCCAGATTACAAAAAATGTTCAGAATCAAATTCAAGTAATTTCTCAGCAACTTCCAGGCCATTTCCAAGCAATTTCCAAGATTTGTCAAAAGTGAATAGTGACTGATGAATAGTGACGACGATGAATAGTAGTATTATTCATATTCTTACGTGGCACTATTCATATATCTATTTGGCACCTTCTCCAACATGGTCCAAAGTTACAACAGTAGTGGCAGACAAAGCATCCAACTGTTACAACGCACTACAAAAAGCAATTCCTGCTGACAACTTTCCAGCTGTCCAAGCACTGCATATTTTGTCGTTTTAGTTTTTCTTAATGCTGTAACCTTAGTACTTTTACTTCTGTATTAAGTTTTTTACTTCTGTATTAAGTTTCTTAGCTTATAAATAGGTGTGCTTAGTTTCATTTCAACTCAGAGCTTGAAAAAATAAAACTTACATTGTAAGAGCTTAGAGCTTAGAGCAGAGCTGAATTTCTAGAAAATACTTTGTAAGAAAGAAAGCTCTCAACTTTTGAATTTCCAATTCTGTAAAATATTCCAAGTATTAATATAAGTTTCTTCAATAAGTTCTTACTTCCTACTTCCTTTAATTATGTTTCCATCTTATGTTTAGAATTACTCTTTCAGTTTTAGTTAGTTTTGTGTACTTCCTCTACAAACAAGGTCTGTCTTTAGGGTTAGTCTCCCCTTCCCCTGTCCTGGGTACGTTCCTGGTATCAAAGCCAAGGACGAAGTGCTCTAAGGTTACTCGTAGCCATTGTTATTATCCTTAGTACTAGAAGTTATAGTTTGGGTTTGGTCAGCTGATTGGTCAGCCTGGGTTTGGTCAGCCTGTAAAGCCGTTGGTAAGCCGTGGGTAGGTGTTCCAGGTGTGGTGGTCCCTCAGGTGGTCCTCAGTGGTCCCTCAAGCTAGCTGGAGTCTAGTAGTGTTGATCAGTAAACATGGTGAAAGGTAAAGTTAGTAGTGTTTCTTCTAAGGTTTTTGGTGACAGTATGAATTCAGTCCAGAAGAAGTAGATTACCCAAAAGGATAATCTATTTGTTTGGGAAATACCAATTCCAACGAATCTGACAGAGTCTAAGGATAAGCAACCAGGTGGTAACATTCTTATTCGATTTAATTCAAGTAAGAACTTTCCATCTTCCTTTACTTATAATTCTCAAGGTATTAGATCTTTTTATTCTTCTGAAAGATCAAATACTTTTCCAAACTCAGATTTCATTCCAGAAATAGTTGATGAAAGTAATTTCTCATCTAAGTCTGAAATGAAACCTCCTGATTTCTCCAATTTAAATATTATTACAAAAGGTGGTTTCCAAATTGATAAACCTATGCTTTCCAATGATTTTGAATCTCCAGAACATCGTGAAAAACGATTTTGGTTTTTCTCTAACTTTGATAAACCTGCTACAGAGTTTATTAGAGAAAAATACTATTCCAAATTAAATGAGTTATCTGCTAATATTCCATTTTTCACTTGGCTTCCAATTTACTTAAGTAATTTAAAAATTCCTTATCCATTTTCTGATTTATGTGTTAAGTCAAATATTGCTCAAAAATGGACTCTCAAAAATGGTGAACTAGTTTCATCCATTCATCCTCCATTAACAGGTTTACGAGTTTCTCTTGAAGAAGGTAAAACTTGTGAAGCTGCTCCATATAAAGTAGGAAGGGAATCGATGATAAATCAATTCCTACTTTAGGGGACATTAAAAAGGTTTATGAACAAAATAATTTTTCCAATACTATTTTGCATACTATTTCCAAACAAGTTCAACAAATTTCTACTCAAATTGATACTTTATCCCTCAAAAATCCTGACCCTAATTATTCCAAAGATTTTGATGATTTATCTAGAAAGTTTAACGGAATTTCACTTCGTGAGCAACCATCATCCAGTTTTCCAAATGAAATTTCTAGACCTATTATTCATGTTCCAACTCATTTTCCAAAAGGTCTTGGACCAACTAACAAAACCCTTCTCAAACAAATTTCTGAAAAATTAGATAAAAACATCACCTGTTTAGACAAGGACAAAAAGGCAAAAGAAATTGCTAAAGTTTTTTCAGATGATGAACTTCCAAACCAAATTAATCGAATTTCCAATAAAAATTGGAACAATAATTCGATGCGTAATTATTATTCCGAGACCTACTCCTCCCGGATCTCCGGTTTGAAGAACGAGGAACTTATGGTCCTCAAAATGTTTATTCTGGTGACCAACTATATGACTGGAATATAGATGGTAGATCAGACTTTGAAATTGCAAAAGTTCTTCATGAAATGTGTATTGCTGCTAATGCTTATACTTCCAATGATATGACTAATGACCAAATTGCGGGAACTTATTACTAATGGTTTTACGGAGTCGACTCAAGTATTGGTGGGAAAATCATTTAACTCGTCGAACAACAAAAAGAAATTTGTTCTCATGAAAATGAGAAGAAAGAAAAAGATGGGTTTATTCTGTTAATCCAAACCATCAGTCTCCATTTTCTAGGATCTAGTACAAAGCATCTTAGTTCCAATTCTATAATCCTTTCCAATCTTCGTTGTCCAACCTTAAATGATTATCGTTGGTACAAAGATGTTTTCCTTTCCAATGTTCTTGCCCGAAATGATTCTTCGCAATCCTTTTGGAAAGAAAAATTTATTTCTGGACTTCCAAATTTATTTGCTCAAAGAATTTTCCAAAAATTAAAAGAATTTTCAATTGACTATGGAACGTTAACCTATGGTCAATTATTTGGTTTCATTAAGACAGAAGGATTATCCCTTTGTAATGAGCTTAAAATCCAATCTAAGTATGGTAGAGAAAAGGCTCAGCAAAGAAAAGAACTTGGATCTTTTTGTGAAGCCTTTGGCTTTGAGAAAATTCAAGCTCCTTCCTCCATCGAAAACAAAGAACTCAAACAGACTCAACACTTTCGTCAAAAACCCATTCCATCTTCGATAAGTTTTACCAAAACAAAAGAAATACTTTTCCAAAAGTGTTTTCTCGAAATGATTTCCAAAAGATTATTTGCTATAAATGTGGAAAACCTGGTCACAAAGCAAATAATTGCCATTTCAAAAATAAGATTAATGAAATTTTCCATGACACTCCAAATTTGCGAGATAAACTTTTACAAGTTTTCCAATTACATCAGAGTGAACCAGAAGGATCTAATCATTCTGACTCTGATCATGCCATTTACCAATTAGATTGTGATCAGGATTCTGATGAATTTCATTCTGATCATTCTCTCCAATTTTGTTCTCAAGGACTTTGTGTTATTTCCAAAAAGGATAAAGAAAAGGAATTACTTCTTGATATTATTGAGAAAATTCCAGATAGTAATCTTCAAAAACAATATCTTGAACAACTTCGAGAGATTGTTTTAAAGTCTTCTCCATTAATGGAAAAGCAAAAACCAGTTTCTTTTAGTCTTCAAAAAATTCTTGCTGATTCTCCATTTCACCAACCATCTCTTTCTCCAATAACTACTCATGATCTTCAAAAAGAAGTAACTCAGTTAAAGTCTCATATTCAAGCCCTTGATCAAAGCATTTTAAATCTCCAAACCAAAGATTTAGAACTAGAAGCAAAAATTACTTTGCTCCAAAATTTCGGTTTTGAAACAAATGACACTACTTGCAGAACCTCCCATATTGACTAATTCCATTCGGGTTTTCGATACTCCAATTGACAATGATAAATTTCTTCAAATTATCCATCGATTTCATTTTCAAAAATGGTTTTGTCCAATTACATTAGTTATTGATGATGATTTCCAAATTAATGATGTTGCATTATTTGACAAGTGGTCTTGATCTTAATTGCATAAAGGAAGAATTAATTCCTCCTCATTATTATGAACATGCTACTGATCATTTAACTATTGCTAATGGTCAAACACTCCATATTAAATACAAATTGTCCAATGCGTCCATTTTCAATAATGATTATTATTTTCACACTCCATTTACTCTTGTCAAAAATCTTAATTATAATATTATTCTTGGTACTCCATTTCTCACTCAAATGTATCCATTTTCTGTCAATGAAGTTGGTATTCATGCTATCATAGATGATAAACCAATTTCTTTTAACTTTTCTACCAAATTAAGACATTCTGAAGTCCATACTCTGCAAACTAACTCTATCTGTAAACAGATTAATATGATTTCTGCAGGGATGAACAGACTGCAACATTCCAAAGCTCATGCCTCCAGGCACCAAAAGGAAAAAGGTATAATAATTCATTCCACAGAAAATGTGCCTCTTTCCATAAACCAATCCTCCAATTTGACAAATTACCCTCCAAATTCCTACACTCGAACACTTCCAAACACAGCTCCTCAAATTACCCATCCAGATACTACTGATATTTCATATCACCTCAAACAACATTATACCAATCTATTTCTAACCAATTTTACCTCCAACACGTTTTCTTCTCAAGAAGAGTTTAATCACAAAATATCCAAATATGTCAAAACCAAAATTCCAGATGGTTTCAATTGGTTTCCTTTTGAAATAACTAAACCAATCCAATATTACAGAAACATCCTTCATGACACAAATTCTTGTTTCATTAAGGATAATATTAGCTCCACAACAAATTATTCCAAATGCCTAATTTTCCATGTTATTACTGATATTGAATGGAAGAATCTTCATTCTTCTCTTTCCAAAACCAAAACCTTCTCTTCCAAATATATTGATCCAGAACTTCCACAGACTTATAATTTCCATGATTATGTACAAGCATGGCATTGTGCATTCTTACTCCAAAGCTATAACCATTCTTGGTTTTTTAGCTTTCATCCCGCCTGTCTCCGGGAAAAATGTGACATTTCCAATATGGTTCCTTGAATGGTGGGATAGTTATGGAGCAATTCCTGACATTTTCCCAGACAACCTTCAAACCACTTTCCAACATTAGCATTCCAAAGCAACATTTCCAGAAGGCTTTGAATTTTCCAGTATTATTTATTTCTGTCAAATATTTCGCATTTCATGGATTATGTGCTGGAATTATTCCCTTACCAGACTTACTGAATCCAGACCTTATTTTTTAACTCGTGATTATCGAGTCAAATGGTGTAAAAATTTCAAAATATATCCAAACATGTTAGATTGTGTTTCCCAGTATCTCCAGCATGGTCCATCTGCCCTCCATGAGTATAATGACTGGACTAAGCAGAGTTTCCAGCAATATAAACAAGTCCAAATCACTCCTCCACCAAACACATTACATTCACCATCCTCATCTACCAAATCCAAAAAGAAAAATAAACCAGCCATAAATAAAGATGAACTATTTGATCAGTTCCTCCAATTTATTAACCAAAATAAACAAGTTCAATCTTCCGGTTCCGGTTCATCTGCTTGCTTCCGGCCGAGACTTGTATGGTGGGCCTTGTGCCCAAGATCCTTTTGATTTCTAAATAAAAGAAAAGATCCCGCTAAGTGTTTTACACTTAGGCAAAAGTTAGGGACATAATTAGTCCAGATTACAAAAAATGTTCAAAATCAAATTCAAGTAATTTCTCAGCAACTTCCAGGCCATTTCCAAGCAATTTCCAAGATTTGTCAAAAGTGAATAGTGACTGATGAATAGTGACGACGATGAATAGTAGTACTATTCATATTCTTACGTGGCACTATTCATATATCTATTTGGCACCTTCTCCAACATGGTCCAAAGTTACAACAGTAGTGGCGAGACAAAGCATCCAAGCTGTTACAACGCACTACAAAAGCAATTCCTGCGACAACTTTCGGTTTGTCCAAGCCTTGCATATTTTGTCGTTTTAGTTTTCTTAATGCTTGTAACCTTAGTACTTTTACTTCTGTATTAAGTTTTTTACTTCTGTATTAAGTTTCTTAGCTTATAAATAGGTGTGCTTAGTTTCATTTCAACTCAGAGCTTGAAACAAGCAATAGAGCTTGAAAAAAGAAAACTTACATTGTAAGAGCTTCAGAGCTTAGAAAAATTATAGAGTATACATTGTAAGAAAGAAAGCTCTCAACTTCTGAAATTCCAATTCTGTAAAATATTCCAAGTATTAATATAAGTTTCTTCAGTAAGTTCTTACTTCTTACTTCCTTTAATTATGTTTCCATCTTATGTTTAGAATTACTCTTTCGGTTTTAGCTAGTTTTGTGTACTTCCTCTACAAACAAGGTCTGTCTTTAGGGTTAGTCTCCCCTTCCCGTCCGGGTACATACCGGGGAATGTACCCAGGACAGGGGAAGGGGAGACTAACCCTAAAGACAGACCTTGTTTGTAGAGGAAGTACACAAAACTAACTAAAACTGAAAGAGTAATTCTAAACATAAGATGGAAACATAATTAAAGGAAATAGGAAGTAAGAACTTACTGAAAAAACTTATATTAATACTTGGAATATTTTACAGAATTGGAAATTCAGAAGTTGAGAGCTTTCTTTCTTACAAAGTATTTTCTCTCTTCAGCTCTGCTCTAAGCTCTAAGCTCTTACAATGTAAGTTTTATTTTTTCAAGCTCTATTGCTTGTTTCAAGCTCTGAGTTGAAATGAAACTAAGCACACCTATTTATAAGCTAAGAAACTTAATACAGAAGTAAAAAACTTAATACAGAAGTAAAAGTACTAAGATTACAGCATTAAGAAAACTAAAACGACAAAATATGCAGTGCTTGGACAGCTGGAAAGTTGTCAGCAGGAATTGCTTTTTGTAGTGCGTTGTAACAGTTGGATGCTTTGTCTGCCACTACTGTTGTAACTTTGGACCATGTTGGAGAAGGTGTCAAATAGATATATGAATAGTGCCACGTAAGGATATGAATAGTACTACTATTCATCGCCGTCACTATTCATCAGTCACTATTCACTTTTGACAAATCTTGGAAATTGCTTGGAAATTGCCTGGAAGTTGCCTGGAAGTTGTTGAGAAATTACTTGAATTTGAATCTGAACATTTTTTGTAATCTGGAATAATTATGTCCCTAACTTTTGCCTAAGTGTAAAACACTTAGCGGGATCTTTTCTTTTATTTAGAAATCAAAAGGATCTTGGGCACAAGGCCCACCATACAAGTCTGGGCTGGAAGCCTCAGATGAACTGGAACTGGAAGATTGAACTTGTTTATTTTGGTTAATAAATTGGAGGAACTGATCAAATAGTTCAGCTTGATTTATGGCTGGCTTATTTTTCTTTTTGGATTTGGTAGATGAGGATGGTGAATGAAATGTGTTTGTTGGAGGGGTGATTTGGACTTGTTTATATTGCTGGAAGCTCTGCTTAGTCCAGTCATTATAATCTTGGAGGGCAGATGAACCATACTGGAGGTACTGGGGAATACAGTCTAACATTTGTGGTCTGGATTCAGTGAGTAAGAATGCACAATGCCATGCTTGTACATAATCATGGAAATTATAAGTCTGTGGAAGTTCTTGATCAATAAATTTGGAAGAGAAGGTTTTGGTTTTGGAAAGAGAAGAATGAAGATTCTTCCATTCAATATCAGTAATAACATGGAAAATTAGGCATTTGGAATAATTTGTTGTGGAGCTAATATTATCCTTAATGAACCAAGAATTTGTGTCATGAAGGATGTTTCTGTAATATTGGATTGGTGTAGTTATATCAAAAGGAAACCAATTGAAACCATCTGGAATTTTGGTTTTGACATAATTGGATATTTTGTGGTTAAACTCTTCTTGAGAAGAAAATGTGTTGGAGGTAAAGTTGGTTAGAAATAGATTGGTATAATGTTGTTTGAGGTGATATGAAATATCAGTAGTATCTGGATGGGTAATTTGAGGAGCTGTATAGGAATTTGGAGGGTAATTTGTCAAATTGGAGGATTGGTTTATGGAAAGAGGCACATTTTCTGTGGAATGAATTATTATACCTTTTTCCTTTTGGTGCCTGGAGGCATGATCCTTGGAATGTTGCATTCTGTTCATCCCTGCAGAAATCATATTAATCTGTTTACAGATAGAGTTAGTTTGGAGATCATCATAATGTCCCTGCAAAAATTCACGAGTGAGGAAATCAGGAAGAGAATTATGTTCTCCTCGTATAAATTCAATATCAAAATCAAAAGCAGATAGAATTGCCTGCCATCTAGCAAAATTTTGTTTGGAAACAATGTTTTGAACATCTTTTTGAAGAATTTCTTTGGCTGATTTACAATCAACACGTAAAAGAATTTTTTTACAATAAAGATCATCTTGAAATTTGGAAATACAGAGAACTATGGATAATATTTCTTTTCGAACAGTGGAGTAACCCTTTTGAGCACCTATCCATAAACCAGAATGGAAACGAACTAATTGTTCTGTTTTAGATTCTAATTTTCGCTTGAGGATACCACCATAACCATCATCGGAGGCATCGGTTTCTACAATCATAAAGGCATTTGGATTGGGTAGACCTAAGCATGGAAGTGTTTTGACTCTAGATTTTAGCATACGAACAACATTAGTATGTTCATCTGTCCAAGGACAAGGGTTATTCTGAAGACGTTTGTATAAAGGAGCACAAAACGTTCTTAAATTTGGAAAGAAATCAGATATGTAATTCAGACAACCAAGAAAACGTTGTAATTGAGTTTTATCTTTAATTTCATCTGGAAATTTGTCAGCAAACTCAATTGCTCTTGCGATTGGTTTAATGGTTCCGTGATAAATGTCATGACCAAGAAATCGGATTTTTGTTTGGAAAAGCTTGATTTTTGGAGCAGAAACAACTAAACCATTTTTCTTGATGACTTGGAGAAATATGTGTAAATGCTTGAAATGTTGGTCAATAGAATTAGAAAACACAAGAACATCATCAATATAGACAATAGTAAAAGTAGTATATGGAGTAAAAATATCATTCATAATGTTTTGAAATTCTGATGGAGCATTTTTTAAACCAAAAGGCATTACATTCCATTCATAATGTCCAAATGGGATCTGTAAATGCAGTTTTATAACGATCTGTTTCAGCAATTTGAATTTGCCAAAAGCCACTTTTCATATCAAATTTGGAAAATATTTTGGAATCATAAAGTCTATTAAGAAGATCTTTTTTATTAGGAATTGGATAACGAATCCATTGAAGGACCTTATTAAGAGGTTTATAATTAATAACTAATCTTGGTATACCTCTTTCTTTTTCGGCCTGATTCATGACATAGAAAGCAGCACAAGACCAAGGGGATTTAGAAGGGCGAATTAACTTTTTATCAAGAAGTACTTGAATTTCTTTCTTACAAGTTTCAAGTAATTCTTGGTTCATTTGAATTGGTCGAGCCTTAGTAGGAATCTGTTGTTCTGAAAAATCTTTTTCATAAGGAAGGAAAACAAGATGTTTTTTTCTTTCCCAAAAAGCATTTGGAATATCAGCACAAACTTCATGTTGGAGTATTTCTTGGAAATTCTTTATTTTTAGTTGAATATGAGGATTTTGTAATTGTTGTTCTATTCTTTGGAAAGACATTTCTTCTTGTAAAAAGGAAATCTGTTTTCTTTTTGATATAATCAAATCAGTTTGGAGAAAATGGATTTCTTTATTTTGTAATGGAGTAGAGAAATGGAAAGAAATACGTTTTCCAAAAATGGAAGTATGAATGCCAAACTTATTTACTGAAAATGGATAAATTTGAGTTAAAAATGGAGTACCTAGGATAATACCATTATTAATATCCTTAACAAGAGTGAAAGCAGTTTTGAAGCAATAATTATTATTACAAATATAAGCTTTGGAAAGTTTATACCTGATTTGGAGTCGTTGTCCATTAGCACTGGACAAATGTTCTGTAGTTTTCTCATAGTATTTAGAAGGTATTAATCCTTCTTTAATACAATTGAGATCAGCACCACTATCAAATAAAGCAATAGTAGTTATTTGGAAATCATGATCAAGAATTAATTTAACTGGACAATACCAACGTTGATAATTAACATGTTGACTAGTTGGAGAAGTTATTGGAAGAGGGGAATCAAAAGTTTGTTTTGGAGAATCATTTTGCTTAAGATTTTTAAGTTGAGACTTTATCTGATTAATCTCATGTTGAAAATCCTGGAGTTTAATAGCTTTTGGGGAAAAGCTTTTATCATAGGTTTTGGAAAATTGACAGTCATACTCTTTTGAAGATAAAGAATTAATTTGAGGAGAAAGAGTATGCAAAATTGTATTTGAAAAATTGTTTTGTTCATAAACCTTTTTAATGTCTCCTAAAGGAAGATCTGATTTTTCATCAGCATCTTTTCCTTTATTTGGAGCAGCTTCACAAGTTTTTCCTTTCTCAGGAGGAATTTGGAAATCTGTTAATGGAAGATGAATGGATGATACTAATTCACCATTTTTAAGAAACCATTTTTGAGCAATACTGGATTTGACACATAAATCAGAAAATGGATAAGGAATTTTTAAATTACTTAAGTAAATTGGAAGTCAAGTGAAAAATGGAATATTAGCAGATAACTCATTTAATTTGGAATAGTATTTTTCTCTAATAAACTCTGTAGCAGGTTTATCAAAGTTAGAGAAAAACCAAAATCGTTTTTCACGATGTTCTGGAGATTCAAAATCATTGGAAAGCATAGGTTTATCAATTTGGAAACCACCTTTTGTAATAATATTTAAATTGGAGAAATCAGGAGGTTTCATTTCAGACTTAGATGAGAAATTACTTTCATCAACTATTTCTGGAATGAAATCTGAGTTTGGAAAAGTATTTGATCTTTCAGAAGAATAAAAAGATCTAATACCTTGAGAATTATAAGTAAAGGAAGATGGAAAGTTCTTACTTGAATTAAATCGAATAAGAATGTTACCACCTGGTTGCTTATCCTTAGACTCTGTCAGATTCGTTGGAATTGGTATTTCCCAAACAAATAGATTATCCTTTTGGGTAATCTGCTTCTTCTGGACTGAATTCACACTGTCACCAAAAACCTTAGAAGAAACACTACTAACCTTACCTTTCACCATGTTTACTGATCAACACTACTAGACTCCAGCTAGCTTGAGGGACCACTGAGGACCACCTGAGGGACCACCACACCTGGAACACCTACCCACGGCTTACCAACGGCTTTACAGGCTGACCAAACCCAGGCTGACCAATCAGCTGACCAAACCCAAACTATAACTTCTAGTACTGAGGATAATAACAATGGCTACGAGTAACCTTAGAGCACTTCGTCCTTGGCTCTGATACCAGGAATGTACCCAGGACAGGGGAAGGGAAGACTGACCTTGTTTGTAGAGGAAGTACACAAAACTGCCTCTTTCCATAAACCAATCCTCCAATTTGACAAATTACCCTCCAAATTCCTATACAGCTCCTCAAATTACCCATCTAGATACTACTGATATTTCATAAATCCATTCATGTTGTCTAATGGATTGTAAAGTGGAAAAAATGTATTGCTGAAATTTGGAGAATTCTTGAAAAATTGGATCTTGAGGATGTGGAGTATCGTAAAATTTGCGAACCAAACCATATCGCCATGTAAGGAAATATGGATTGATTTATGTGTCAAATCCAGTATTGCTCAAAAATGGTTTCTTAAAAATGGTGAATTAGTATCATCCATTCATCTTCCATTAACAGATTTCCAAATTCCTCCTGAGAACGGAAAAACTTGTGAAGCTGCTCCAAATAAAGGAAAAGATGCTGATGAAAAATCAGATCTTCCTTTAGGAGACATTAAAAGGGTTTATGAACAAAACAATTTTTCAAATACAATTTTGCATATTCTTTCTCCTCAAATTAATTCTTTATCTTCAAAAGAGTATGACTGTCAATTTTCCAAAACTTATGATAAAAGCTTTTCCCCAAAAGCTATTAAACTCCAGGATTTTCAACATGAGATCAATCAGACAAAGTCTCAACTTAAAAATCTTAAGCAAAATGATTCTCCAAAACAAAATTTTGATTCCCCCCTTCCAATAACTGCTCCAACTAGTCAATATGTTAATTATCAACATTGGTATTGTCCAGTTAAATTAATTCTTGATCATAATTTCCAAATAACTACTATTGCTTTTTTGATAGTGGTGTTGATCTCAATTGTATTAAAGAAGGATTAATACCTTCTAAGTACTATGAGAAAACAACTGAACATTTGTCCAGTATTAATGGACAAAGACTCCAAATCAGGTATAAACTTTCCAAAACTTATAATGATTATTGCTTTCACATTCCTTTTATTCTTGATAAGGATATTCATATTATCCTTGGTACTCCATTTTTAACTCAACTTTATCCACTTTCCAAAAACAAATCTGGTTTTTATACTTCCATTTTAGACAAACACATCTTTTTCTATTCTCTCCAAACTCACTTAATTACTTCCAAACAGATTTCCTTTTTACAAGAGGAAATAAGTCTTCTTAAAAGATTTTATGATTCAAAAATACTTTCCAAATTTGATAAAAAGAGTGGCTTCGGACAAATTCAAATTGCTGAAACGGATTATTCTACAACTGCATTTACAGTTCCATTAGGACATAAATGGAATATAATGATTATTGGTTTACAAAACACTCCATCAGAATTTCAAAATATTATGATTAATAATTTAACTCCATATACTCCATTTACTATTATTTATATTAATGATGTTCTTATGTTTTCCAATTCTATTGATCAACATCTTAAACATTTACACATATTTTTCCAAGTTAACAAGAAAAATAGTTTAGTTATTTCTGCTTCAATAATTAAGCTTTTCAAAACAAAAGTCCAATTTCTTAATCATAACATTTATCAAGAAATCATCAACCCAATTGCCAAAACAATTGAGTTTGCAGACAAGTTTCCAGGTAAAATTGAAACTAACACTCAGTTACAGCATTTTCTTGATTGCTTGAATTACATCTCTAATTTCTTTCCAAATTTGAGAAAGTTTTGCACTCCATTTCATAAGCATTAATCCTTACCTTTGGACAAATGAACATATTAGTATGCTGAAATCTAGAGTCAAAACCCTTCCATACTTAGGTCTATCAAATCCAAATATCTTTATGTTTGAAGAAACTGATAATGATTATGGTGGTATCATCAAAAAGAAATTAGCGTCCAAAACAGAACAATTAGTTCAGTCCCATTCTGGTTTATGGATAGGTGGTAAAAAGGGTTACTCCACTGTTCAAAAGGAAGTTTTATCCATGGCTCTCTGTATTTCCAAATTTCAGAATCATCTTTATTATAAAAAATTTCTTTTAAACGATGATTGTCAATCAGCTAAAGAAACTCTTCAAAAAGATGTTCAAAACATTGTTTCCAAACAAAACTCTGTAAGATGGCAATCAATTCTATCTACTCTTGAGTTTGATATTGCAGATATACAAAGAGAACACGATTGTCTTTCTGATTTCCTAACTCATCTTCTTGCAGGGCCATCCAGAATGAACAATCCAAAACAAATGAAAATTTGGCACCCACTTCCAAAATTTCACCTCCAACCTTTTACCATTACCAGGCTACATATATACATATACATATATACATATATACATATACTATTTATATACATATACATATACACATATATACATATACATATACATATACATATATACATATACATATACATATACATATATACATATATACATATACATATACATATACATATACATATACATATATACATATAAATATATACATATACATATACATATATACATACATACATATACATATATACATACATACATATACATATATATACATACATATATACATACATATATATCCATATACATACATATATATATATATATATATATATATATATATATATATATA
>CANSNZ010001473.1:4470000-4782500 GCA_947646795.1 Beta lomatogona
GGGGATCCACATTGTTCTTTCTCGAAATAAACCAACAAAAAGGAATTAACTTGTAAATTAGCAGTTGGCATAGAATCAATTGTACATTACTATTATATCATCAGCTATTAAATACTATATATCTACTCTACTTGTAAATTGTCAGTTGGTAAAGCATCAACTGTAAATTACTATTATATCATGAGCTGTTAATTACTATATATCTACTCTACTAGTAAATTGTCAGTTGGCAGTTTATCAACTGTAAATTACTATTATATCATCAACTGTCTACTTGTAATTTAACAGTTGACAGCAAGAAATTACAACCTCCCAGCATCAAATTATAATTACTATAATATCAACTTTACTTGTAAATTGGCAGTTGGCAAATTACAATCTCATATCACATGTTAATTATTATTATATCAACTTCTAAATTGACATGCAAGATATTACAACCTCATCAAAATTTATATCAACTTCTACATTGGCAGTTGGCAGTAGCAAAATTACAGCCTCGACATCATTTCCAATTACTATTTTGAACAAAAACTAATACATGCTAGCCATTGGTTGTCAGACAGCTTGTACTTCACAATGACATTACTCCAACTATCCTCAAATTCTTGAGGATCCAAGCTGTCATAAATGGAATTAATTAATTCATCCCTAAATTTATGATAACCCTCACACATCCCTAACATGGCGCCAAATTTGTCTATTGTGTACCAAAGACACCAACGATGGTGGGAATCGGACATGAAGGTCAACAAAGCTTTGTGCATTGCCGCATCTTGGTCCGTAAGAATATCGGCATAAGCCTTTCCACCCATAAGAGCTAATTCGTGAATACCACTCTCGGTATTTTTATGAGACAAAAAGGCACAACCTAAAAATTTTTCTGACCATGATGATTAACCCTTACGACATTCAAGAAAGGAAGCTCATATTCATTAGTCAAAGAAAATCACGTTGTCGAACTCCTCATACGCTGCTCTACTCCGAGAATCCATCCACATAATGTCCTTCGAAGTACCTTCGTCATCTAATCTATGCATATGCAAAAAGTTCTAATTATTCGCGATCATTTGATTAAAACTCTCTAGCATCTTGTTGTATCACCATCCTTAAGTTTCAACTTTTTCACCTTGCTCACTTCGTAACAACCCAATTCCCAACGTCGTTCCTTTCTCTAGCTAGGCAACATGTAGTTGTGGTATCTTTACTCCTGAAATATAGTCATCATTTAACAACTTTCTCCTTACATGATTATACAACTCCTCCTTGCACTAGTGGAAAAAACATCAAGTGCTCCGGTTAAAAACCGTACAAGTGCTCCGTATTTGACCCGTAGCAGACGCCATACGAGCACTTGAGCATTTATCAAGTGCTCCGGTTGAAAACCGGAGCACTTAGATTCACAAGTGCTCCAGTTGTGTTAAAAACCGGAGCACTTGTGAATTTTATATGTTCAAAATAATTCAAGTGCTCCGGTTGATAAGAAAAAACCGGAGCACTTGTGAATCAAGTGCTCCGGTTTTTTCTTATCAACCGGAGCACTTGACTTAACTTTTTTTATAAAAAAAATCGCTGCTACAGCCAGCATGCAAGCTAGCAACAGCCAATGGCGTATTACAGTAATAAAATTCACTAGCTACTGGGTACCTTCATGGCATTGCATAAGTAATCAAGACCAATATATTCTTGAGTCGTTAAATTCATGACTTCAGGTATCAAAACACGTTGACACTTACATTGGTAAATACACAACGAGAATTAATCTACAAAATACAGTTTCCAACTTACAATGAACACCTCCACAATGAGTTTAGTTCATTTTGTAACCTTTATTGCAGCAACATCTGCCTCAGCTCCATGAAACCAACAAGGTCTGTCCGATTGTTTTTTTGAACCCACATGATAGACTCCGCTCTTGAGCCGCTCTCTGTATTCAAAACTATTGTAATTAAAAAAGTTGAAGCAAAAGTTGTGAAGAAAAAAAAAAAGAGATAACTCACCGACGATACTGATTTCGTTCCATGCCTAAAGACATTATCCCCAACTGCATTTGAGCCAACTTTACCAACTCTAGCACTGCTTTTCGGGAATGACGTAGTAGAAGTTACTTGAGCAGCGAGGGAGTCAAAGAGAGGGAGTCACCTAAAATTCGTGAAATTAATAAAACAAAACAATAATTTTCATATTCACCACTAATTTAATCTAACACGCTCAAGCGCTGTAGATCTGACAATAAGCATTGATCATCCAAAAATTTAATATAATGATAAAATGATGTCATGATCACAAGCTTTGAAGATTAAAAACTAGTAATTAGCGAAAGAAAAGGAACAACAAAACTGTTTAATAATAACAATCTCATTGAAGTCCTACAAGGTATGATCCAAGGAGTAACAGTCCCATTAAAATCCTCTCCTCAATACCAGTTTGAGATGGATATATATGAAACAGATAAATTTTTATAGAACCAATTGATCACATCACAAAAATATTCGAGAGAAGGTAACTTTAAAATAAAGTTAGCATCAACAACTCACTAGCTTAAGCTATCAATTGTTTTCCCAACTGTCTTTAGTTTGTTGTGAAACCTCTATGAGTGCAATAAAAAATAACAACAGCTGAAATTAGTAAACTTCAAATGACAAAACATGTCTTAAAGTGCTCAAGACAAGGAATAAAAAAAAAGGAACAAAAAAATACAGTAGAATCAGGTTAGAAAAAGATTTAGAGTAATTGATCAGCAAAGGGTATGTAAAGCAAAAAATAGCCATTGCTCATTCTCAAAGATCTCAATTCAATAACCACAATGCTTAAAGACTACTCTACTATATTTGTAAATATAACAACACACAAAATGATCAGATATACTGACCAATGAAAATCCCAGTTGCCCCGCCATTCTCACCACCTTTAGGGTCAATTACAAATGTGCTCTGACTAACTCCTCCCATCACAACATCATCTAAAGCGCCCCAGGGAAGATCCTTTAATAAATTACCTAAAAACATTTAATTGCAAGAATCTTCATGTAGATAGAAAGACGGAAAAAAATACAGAAAAGGAAAGCTAGCAGATGTGATCTTTCCTCAACCCAAATACTTGATAGTGGTTCAGACGAGAAACACTATTCTTTTCACAAGACATAATTAGATGAACATTCAGTTATATGTAATCCCATCCCGACCCTAACTCAATGATACTTCAGAGAACTAAATTGACCAAGAATGGTCTTATCTTTTTCCATATTCCTTAATGCATTAATTGCCAGACAGATTTGCTACTGAACTACAAAGGTATAAGGACATCCTTTGATTTAACTTCAGGATTGACATTCAACCAAACATAACGATCAGATTATACACTGCCTCATTTTCTCTATGATCTACTTATTACAGATGATGACCAGAATGTAAAATACTTGATCCCATGGATAGCAAAGAAAGAGAAGTACCTTCCAATCCAAACAACAACTTTCCTTCCTTTAATCCAGTATTGCCTCTTAAAGCATTAATCAAAATTTTCATGCCTATATACTCCACCATTTCAGGTGAGTCACCTTTTATCTATTCTTGTCAATTCAGTAAAAACCCAATGCTTAAAGTAGAATATTTGAATGTTATAAAGGGAAAACTGATATCCATGAGACAATATAAGACACCAGATCCCACCTCTGGTTCAAAAAACTTGATGCCCTGCACAAGGAAGGAACATTACATATGGTAAAGCATCGGAAAATTTGAGATACAAACAAAGTTTGTGCCTTCTGACAGCAGTATGTGGCAAATAAGAGATAGGACAGGATAAGTGATATGGAAGATATCATAGTTTTGAAGTGATTGAAGATGTGAAGAACATTACACAGAAAGATTATCCTTACTTGGCTGTATTTTGCTCTATCAGGAGTATCCCCCTCTTTAGGGCCAACAATGACAGAGGCAGCATTGATCACTTTCTTTACTCCTTTAAAATATTCAGGAAGTAGAGTGCTTTCCTTGGTGATATCCCCAACAACCTGAAGGGTGAACCAAATTAGCAGGATTCATAACTAATAGAATATGAAGGGAAATATACCTAGAAAAAAGAATTGCTCCTCTGCATTATCATGACTTTTACATTCTACATCTACGAGCGTAGAATGATCTAGATTAATAGAAATCCATATAAACATGTAAGGATATAAAGTCAGAGCACCTATTACAATTCACTTGTCAGAATCATAGTGTATTGGGAAAAGGATTCACACCACTACGTAACATTCAACCTCTAAAATTTTGTTTGCAAAATCACACAAAAGGTTTGTAATTTTTGGAGGACCAGATTCTACCAAGAGAGTATTGACCAATATTTATGTAACCAATGGACCATTGTTATCACCAGGCGAATGGAAAAGAATGAAATTAATGGAGATGGAAAAGAAACACGAAACGAGTCCAAAATATAGAATCAAGATGGAAAATCATCTTTAGGTATTGGCGAATAAAATATTCATTCGAGTGCTACATCTTTTGCAACACTTTGTCAACGAAACGAAAGCAATATTGGCAAAAAGTTAAGAGCAAGCAAGAAATTAAAACTGTAGATGCATTAGTCCAGTCATAATTATTACCAAGTCAATATCTGGGCCTAACATCCGTCTTGCTTTTTCTTCATTCCTAACCTGGAAAAAGGTGTTTTGAAGGAAAGGTTATGTATGAGGCCGGCACAGTGGCAAGCTGGCAACTTGACCAAATAAGCAGATAAATTATTCTAACCAAAAAAAATTAAATACTGATGTTGGCTCATAATAATGATTTTTAAGTACTACTCTCTCAACTCCCACTCCCTACACTCATTAAACTAGCAGATATCATACTCGAGCATTCGCACTTCTTTGACTTCTTCACAGACACCTCATCACTGACCATGAAATCAGTGATCATCCAGGCCCGGCCCTGGGGGCTGGCAAGAGGGGCAACCGCCCAGGGCCCTTACTATGAAGGGGCCCAAAATTGAAAATCTAAACCTGACTTGGTTCATGGACACTGGAGTGTGACTGGATAGATGAACCTAATATGGTTAATCCCGGGACCAGGACAATGGTTACACCAACAGTAAAAAGGAAGGATGTTAAAAGCATAAAAGCCTGCAAGACCCATGACCTATACTACTACTGTACAATACTAGACTGCAACATTTACAGTAATACTTTAATAGGAGCATTCACTACTCTCAAATAATCTCAATAATCAATGACGTGGAACGGAAATGCGGCGGGCCCCATAAACTCTGCTAACGCTGCCTGATGCTATATAAAGCGACTGGCGAACAGGTGAGTTCGCTAATTTTTGTTAATTTTTCAAAGTTCTTTTTTTTTTTTGCTTTCAGTAGATGTTTGGATTTTGTTCTTTGCAGATTTTCGTTATTTGTAATTGTTAGTGTAGTTTTAATTTTTGTTTAATTAGACAAGATTATTTATTGGCGTATTACTATATTTGATCATATATTTGTGTTATGTGATTTGGAAAATAGGAATCAAATACTAATTTGTTATTAAACTAAATAATATCACAGAAATTTAAAATTAGAATTATCAATTTGTTGCTTAACTTTATAAATGGTATAAAGCATCAATAATTTTGTCGTGTAATGTAATAATCTATTAAAAAAATGATAGATTCTGAAATAAAACAAAATTTGTCAGTAATTTATGCATTTTTGTTTTTTTTTTAAATTCTCATATACTATGAGGTCGATTATTTCGAGGACCCCCCAATATTAAAATCCTAGATCCGCCAGGTCTGACTGATAATGTCGTTCTAATCTAAGTACATGAATGGTTATATACATTTTTCTCTATAAATAGACACCATCTAATGCTTTTTATCTTTGAGTTAATTTTTGCTAAATATTATTTAATTACAAACATAATAATTATTTGAATGCAATAGTCATAAATCAATTTTTAAATAATATATGATTATTAAAAATATGGGATGGAGAGGAAAATGAAGAGAGAGAATATATGGTGCCTAATTGTCAAAATCGGACTTGAATGTAGGACCAACAGAAGGGCCTCTAAGTCTCATCTCGTCCTGGGCCCATAAATTGTCAGGACCGGGCCTGGCCCTAGGCCCATAAATTGTCAGGACAGGGCCTGTGATCACCCCTCTGCCATTCACTCTTTTCCTCCTATCGGACGTAGCAAAACATTCATGACCTCTTACATCGTTGATTTTCCTGATCTGATTTCTGTTATATGTATGTTGAAGAAGCATGCACTATGCCAAATTACCTTCCTGGCAAATTGTTTATAATAACTTTCAACGCCTTCCCAATTAGGGAACACCATACCAACAAAAGGGAAAGATAGATCCACCGGCAAACTCACCAATTCAACACCATGTTAAATGAAGTCACTGGAACTATCTCATTTCCCTCTAAATGTACTGCTTCAACAAGAGAACCATCACCAACATACATTTCCCCATCCAATTCATACAACTGTGGAGCCTGAAGATTTTAATGACACTGACCATATCATGATATATAAAATAAAATATTATAAATAACACATCATTTTCTAGATTACAGTAAATTACAGATTGCAGAAATACTACGTCCAACAAGTTTGAAGATACTTCAAACATTTCAGTTATATCACAAAATAAGAGCAACAATGATTTAAAAAAAAAAAACGAAAAACAGAGAAGGCAGCTAGTTTGCAAGATAGCAACAACATCACCAACTTATTGCAACGATAAAAAGTCCACCATTTTTAAACCATAATTCAGTCAGTTAAAGCACCAAGTTTTTTCATCACAAAAACCTGAACTTATTGCAACAAAACAATTTATTGCGAGCCATTTAATAGATCAAATCATGGAGATTAAACCAATTAATTGTGCATTTATTAAGTCTAACACCCCAAATTTCTCTATTTTGGAAAACATATTTTAATAGAAAACTCGAAACTTGAGAGTATTACCGCCACGTGATAACGTCAAAGGCTTTAATACTAACTACTAAGGGAACTTTAAACTAATGCAGCGGAAATAACTGCAATAACTTCTCTTTATTGATATAAATTTTATTGTTCAACTATGACAATAATGGAAATTTAGAGAAAATAAAGTAACAACTCCTAACTTAAATATTATTCCTCACTACCTCCCCCATTTGAAGTATGCATCATATCAACATGTAAACTCTGCTCGACAAAATAGGATCATCACATGGACAAAACAAAACAAAACATATACAAAAGCATGTTAGTTAAAAATACTGAGTACATGCATATGCGGAATATTAAAACTTTATTAAACATTTGAAATTTTTAATATTGAAAAACCTTCTTTGAATACTTGATAATACTTATATAACATAAAGTATATACTTTAATAAAAAATCCTTTTTCCTTACCTAGGTATCTTTCCTAAAGTGTGCACACCCCCCAAGTTTAGTATTCCTTACTGAGTCTATTACAAGGGGTTACTACCTTGTCCATATGACTTATACCAAAAGTACATGGGTAAATAATATAATGGCTACCGTTCTTGCTAATAAATCACAAGCCGTTACCTGAGTAAATAATAGCAACTGTTCTTGCTAATTAATAACAAGTCGTTGCCTCTTTATAATCTCGATCATAAAAGATCATATATCTAATAAATATCTTTCCGAAATAATCCTCCTTTAAAAAGAATAAATTCTTATAAAACTTAGCCATACAAAGACATAAATAAAATAACTCGTCCAAGGGGTAACCTTTGAAAAATAATAATTGTTCAATAACACTCCTTTGTTAGCATTTAAACATGAATTTAAAGATCAAACTCCTTCAAAAATATTTGAATATAGATTCAAAAATCAAACTTTATAATAATAATAAACTAAAGACATGATTCAAAGTTCACAAATAAAATTCGTAAACATTCAAACTTGTTCATACAAAACACATGTAGTTCATAATGAAACTCATAAAAACGTGAACTTCAATCCAGAATATTTTCCTAAAAACATGATACTACGCTTGCAAAATAATTATTAAAGATATATATATACACACACCTTGAAATTAAAAGACTATTAAAGGAGAAAGAGAAAGGGGCAGGCTAAGAGAGAGTTTAAACTTGAGAAAAAATATGTATTTCTCAAATTTGGTGTGAAGAATATAATGGGTGGAGGCCCCTATTTATACTAGTTGGATAGGTAGAGTTGGAATAGGACTAGGAAACGAAAAAATGGATTTAAGAAAAAAGATAAACAAAGCTAGCTAGGATCTAACTAATTTTACGATCATCCCACTAAGATTGGCGAAAAATATAAATTATCCCATAATACATAATTCTAGAAGCTATTTAACTAAAAGATAAGCAAAAAGGTAAAAGTAACAAAACTTTATCAAACATATAGTCAACGGCGTGAGTTGTTTAGCTGCGCTGGAATTTATTTTCTTTTTTCTTTTTTTTTGTAAATCTTTTTGGATTTTTTCCTTAAACATTTTAAATTTTGTTTTAAACAAGGTATTCAGATTTAAAAATTAGTAAACTTAGGTCTAAAAACCATTCCGGCTTAAAATTCAATTCTAAATATCCATAATAATTTATAAAAGTCTTTTTAATAAATAAAAGTCTTTTTATTAAATAAAACCTTTTTAAAATTATAAATAATAACTTAATAAAAATACAGAGTATTGCATGTTAAAGGATAAAATATATCAGCTTGCTCAGTTAGTTGTACTTTTGGAGGGAAAATGTAATCAGTTAGAGTTTGTTATTAGTTTGTTATTCTGTTACAAACTCAGTTTCAGCTCAACTATAAATACTGAAGTTAGCTACTGTAATAATCATGAAATGAAATAATATTCTCTTTTCTCCTCTCTCAATTTGATTATCTCTCTCTATATTTCTCTATATTTCTCTCTATTTTCTCTCTTTCGCTCTATCTCTATTTCTTTCTTTATCAAACATTTTCTTGAATTCTCTTGCTAGGACATCAGTCCTGCAACATTGGTATTTGAGCCAACTGCTGCTCACTCATAGAATTTCCATTTTTGTGAAAAAAAACTTCAAGCACTTAAGGTGTTTGATTAAATGAATAGTTGAAAAGTAAAGATCAATAGAATTTTGTTCTAAAAATTCAAACATTATGACACCTCTTTCTAGAGCTGTTAGCAAGAAGTTCTCATATATGGAAGAACAAGTAAAATTGCTGGAAAGCGTCTTGAATAGCAATCTAATAACATGCTCCTTTTGATGCAAATGATGAAGGAGATGAAGGATAGCACCAGTTCTTCTGAAACCCAAAAAAATACTTCTAATAATGAAGTTAAATCTAATAGACCTCAAGGTATGATACCAAAACTGCAATTTTCCTACTTTTGATGGATCTAATCCAAGAATCTGGATAAAGAACTGCAGTAGATATTTTGCTTTGTGTAAAATTGCTGATGAATGTAGAGTAGATTTGACATCTTTATACATGATTGATAAAGCAGAATTGTGGGTTTCGAGTTATTTGGCTGTAAGGAAAAATGTAGATTGGGATGATTTTATTCTTGACTTAACTGCAAGATTTAAATATGGGAAGGGAATTAATGCAGTACAAAGTTTTAATAAACTTGAGCAATCTGGAACTTTAGAGGAATACATTGATGAGTTTGAGAATTTGAGGTCTTTGCTAATGCAAAATGTTCATGTATTAATTGATGAGTATGTGTTAGAAAGTTTTGCGGGAGGTCTAAAATCTTATGTTAAACCAATGGTGAGAGCCTTTAACCCTTCATCTATTTCTGAAGCTGTGAGATATGCAAGATTGCAAGATGAACAATTATTAGTGTTTTGTCCTCTACTTGTCCAACAAGTAAGCTGAAGGCTGAGCTTTCTTGTCTAGCAAGTAAACGAGTATCCCTTAGATGTTATTCCTTGGAGACTTATGCAACAATGTCTGAATCAACTTAGTCCGAGCCGGAGCTTCGTTCCCAAACCTGCAAAAAGGGACCCACCCTGGAGGTTTGGGTGGTGGTTCCCCATCCGAAGTTTAAGTCAGATACCAGGAGTTGTAAAGAGAAAAGTAGATTTAGAGAGAGCAAGTGAGAGAGTATTTTTACAGAGTAACTTTGCAATGTTTGCATTGAATGATCTTTTCTCCTGATTTCAGGGGTATTTATAGTGATAGCAAGATGACAGCTATCCTTAAAATCTACCCTAGAATAGTGGCCTCTGATTGGCTAAGGAATCAGAACATGACACGTGGCAGATCATGATTTGTGAAGGTTTATCAACCACTCACTTATAGCCACATCACAGGGCTGGGCTCTGACCATCTTTTGGGCCAGAAAAGTAACCTTTTCTCCCAACTGAGTATAACCCAAAGATTAAACCTTTTTTTTTCTCTATTTATTAGGAGATGACACGTGTGCGGCCTTGATGAGCCCAAGTGTCTTCAAAGGAGCCGTAGATGTCAGGCTACAACATTTGCCCCTAAAAGGGCTTTCACTGTTGGCCCATCTAACGGTTAAGGCCTTTTTCCCAAGGTAGTTTTATTCAAAATGAAGGAAATGACGCACCTTTTTCCTGACTTTCACCGGTCATAATCGACCGCTTCACTCTTTCTTCGGTCGTCCTTGACCGGCTCCACGGGTTTCTTACCCCTCTATAAATAACTTTGGTGCGAGGACATTAAATCATTTCACACCTTGAACGAATTTTTCTAGAGAGAGAAACTCCGCAAATTTTTCTAGAGAGAGAGAGAGAGAGGTCGCCCAGCCTCAGCTTTCTTCACCGACTCGTCCAGGCGTTTTAGCAGGTATCTTTTCTTTGTTCTTTTTACTCTTCTTTATTCTTTATTTTTTCTTAGAAAATCAATAAAATGGAATCTTCTTCGTCAAATAATCCTAGCCGACCAAGAGCTTGCCTTGACCCTAGAACCGATAATTCTTCTTCGGCACATTCTAGATTTGGGCCTCTTATGGAGTATATATTCTTTTGTGGTTTTGGCCGAGAAAGTCAGACGACCCAGTCTTTACCTGTGCTGGGTAATCTGGCGCGCGTCAAGCAAACAGCCCGTCTAAGACGAAAGGTAATACTACCCTCTTATAGTTCAGACATGGAGGAATCTACTGGACGTGTTCCAGATGAGACAAGGTGGGCCCAAAGTGCTGAGCCTTTAGGCGGGCCTCCTTCTCCGGACCACAATTAAGAAGACCCCGAAATAAACCCTCAAGCCAGTACTTCTGGCAGGGACGTCAATATGGAGGGAACCGGCGAAGATAATAACGGCAGTGATTCTAACGTTGCCGAGGAATCGGACGAAGCCTCTACGACCTCGTTGGAAATTAGAAGACACTTAGGTCCCCTTTCTGACCCCGGCTTCATTTTGGTCAATCGTAAATGGCTAGAGAAAATAGGACCAGACCCTAGTTACTTATCCTCTTGCATGCCCATGCCGGGCTTCTCCTTTGTCATCCCAAATTAAGACGCGACGATTCTGAGTGCCCCAAAGAACCACTTCGCCGTCTACAAGCTGGCCTTGGACGCGGGATTAAGGTTCCCTCTCCACGAATTTATAGAACAAGTGCTGCAGTATTACCACATAGGCCATAATCAGCTGGCTCCAAATGCTTGGCACAACGTCCTGACATTTATTGCCGTCTGCGAACTGCGCGGCCTAGTTCTTTCTTTCCAAGCCTTTACCCATATTCACTACGCGGCTAAGGTACCTGGGGCCTTGGACGGGGCATGGCCCAGCATCTGCAACCGCCCCGGCTTCATGACTGCGTGGAGCAAGCCGTCGAAGATGCACGATTGGAAGGCCGACTTCATCTTCTTATAGGCGGCCAACGACTATGCCACTGAGAGCTATAGATTTTACCATCGATCCGTCACGAATACTGGACGGAAGTAGTCCTGGCTGGATTTGGAGGACAGCTATGACGAAGAGGTTGTGGAATACTTTAGGATAAAGGAGTACTCCAGGCCCGGCCAACGATCTTTTAAGGGGCCAGCTAACTGGATACCCTTTAAAGAAATGTTTTACCATGATGACTTCCTAGTCGCCGCCGGCTTGCGGCTGGCCGAAGATAAAGGTATACATTGGAATTCTCCAAGTAAAACTCTTCGTCCATAGTATACATCAGACTAATCCTGTCCCACTTCTTTTTTGCAGACTCGGCCAGAAAACGTCTCAGGGCATCTTGGACGGGAGATATAAGTATGTCTAAATTCACAGACAACTTATGGAAGGAATATGCCAAGAGTAGCGCCGAGAAAAGGGCTGAAACACTGGTAACATATATATATATATATATATATATTATTTTTTTTTATTTTTTTTGGACGAGGATCATTCTAACTCGTCAAGAATTTGCATCCAACCATTGGCACGAGAATCACCCAAAGAAGGAAAACGTCCAAGCATGGACGTCCACCTTCGTTGGGCCATTCTCGTCTGAGAATTTGAAAATCCTTCCCTGGACGAGTACCATTTGGACTCGTCCAAGACGTTGTTCCTTTCACTGGACGAGAATCACCTGAAGAAGGAACGCGTCCATACTTGGACGGCTACCTTCTTTGGACCATTCTCGTCTGAGAGGCAGAATGCCTTTGGACGAGTACCATTTGGGCTCGTCCAAGTCATTGTTCCTTTCTCTGGACGAGAATCACCTGAAGAAGGAAAGCGTCCATACTTGGACGGCTACCTTCTTTGGGCCATTCTCGTCTGAGAGGCAGAATGTCTTTGGACGAGTACCATTTGGGCTCGTCCAAGTCATTGTTCCTTTCTCAGGACGAGAATCACCTGAAGAAGGAAAACGTCCATGCTTGGACGGTCACCTTCTTTGGGCCATTCTCGTCTGAGAGGCTTTAAGTCCTGATACTGGTCGAATGGTTGATTTCGTGGCCTTGGACGGGAGTCATTTAGTCCGTCCATTTTTAGGACGGCTTCCTTCTTTGCATCAACTTCGTCTTTATTCGGAAACATTTTTTTTTTTGGACGAGGTTCCCTTAGGAAAGGAGGTGTCCATTATAGGACGCCTTCCTTCTTTGGGATTTTCGTCTGAAGCCTTGCAAATGATTTATAACTTTTGTCCTTTGGACGACCAGTATGAAAACTTGTTTATTTTTTGCAGAAGAATGTTTCTACAAACAAACTTCCACCTGGGAAGTCGTCCTCGTCCAAAAAGAGGCCTACAGCGGCCGCGGAACAGCCTCCAGCGAAAAAGCCTAAGGGCTTCATAAGGAAGAGGGCAGAGAAGACGACTCCTGCTGGTGAATTTGGGGAGAAAAACATGCCTCCCCCAAAGGACAAGGCCCTGAAAAAGGAGCCTTCAACTGCTGCCCCTGCTGAGGGGGAAATGAGGGCGGATTTTGCTGGTCCGTTGGACGTTCTGCCAGCAGACTCTGCTGAGATCAACCCAGAGTCGGCCTTGGCTTTGGTTGTTCCAGAGTCGGAGACGGCTGCTGAGAACTACACGGGCTTCAGCGGCTCAGTGGCCAAGCTGGTGTCGTAGATGTCGCTAGCTGTTAGGACGGCCTCGATCTCGTCTGGTGAGTCGTATTATCCAAATATAGTTAGGACGGTGCGGGTCGGCGGACGGTCTATGAGTCCGTCCAATAGACAAGCCATCGTCTTTCCCATCAAGATAACTGACTCTCCCCCTCTTTCAGATAAGGGCAAAGGCCCTGTTTTACCCTCAACTACTCCCACCATAGACTCGGACGAGGAGTCTTCTCCTGCTTTTGCCAAAATGTCAAAGGTAGAAAAAGATCGGCTTAAGCAGGAGCTATTCAAGTGTTACCCTGAATCCTATATTAAAGGGTTAAGGGTATCATTAGCCGGGCATGTGGGCTACATGTCTCAACTTGCCGCTGAGGTATAATTTTCTGCCGTTTTCATTTTATACTTGAACAAAATTGCTTGGTTTAATACTTGTCTAAGGACTTGTTTGGTTTTCATTGTGTCCAGCTTTTTGCTCGCAGCATGCTAACCGAAGAGTGGGTGAGGGATCTTAGAAAGGAGAACAAGAAGCTCGTCCATCTTGCTACAACGGCCGGCGACAAGGCTATCCATGACATTGAGATGGCCAACACTCTCCATCGTCAGTCACTAGACGCCTTAGAGAAGAGATCAGCAACCCTGGAATCCGAGAACAAGAAATATCATGTTGCCATTAAAAAGCTGTATACGGAGCAAGATCGTTTGAAGATGGTCATATATACCGTCTCTGCTGAGTTGAAGGGTGAAAAAGATGCTGCTCTTCTAGTTGTCGTTCAACTGATAAAGGAGAACATCCTCCTAAGGGCGAAGACTGCCCGTCTGGAAGGGGAAGCGGCCCGGGCCTTTGACGATGCCAAAGAAGGCTTGGCTCAAGTTGTCGAAACGTCTAAGGACTGGGCCGTCAAGGCCTTTGAGATGCTGGCTGAGCCTTCTGAGGTCCCCATCTTCATTCGTCGTTTGGAATATCAACAGAGTGTTCATCGTGCTATGGTATGTGCCGAGGAACCTCCGGAATATTTGGACTCAGACGACGAAGCTGCGGGTGAGGAGGAGAACCCTGAAGACAACCAAGAAACTCGCGCTAAAGATGATGCCTAGCTTTAGGTTTATTTTCCTAAGTTTCTCGGCTTGTTTGCCGTTATAGCTTTATCTCTTCTAGTCTTAAGTTGTAAACTTTTTGCCAAGTATATAAATGAAAGACTTTTTGTCAATTGCTTGTCTCTTCTCCTCTTGAATTACAATTCTGACTAAGTATAAAATGTGCCTCATCCTGAATGCTGGACGTTCCGCACAGATTTTTAAGGAAAGAGCAGCATCCTTGCCTTTAGACGATCATAAATCTTTTCAAAATGCATCCAAGTACAAGAAGAGATTCGTCCTGAACTTTTAGACGGTCTACAAAATTATAAATAGAGTAAGCTTGCCAACCCTGATCCTTGCCCTTGGACGGTCTAGAGTCTTTACAAAATGTAGCCAAGTACAAAAAAAGACTCGGCCGGGTATTTGGACGATTTGCAAAACACACATAGGAGAAAGTTGCCATCCTTGTCCTTGGACGATTATGGGTCTTTCCAAAAAGTATCCAAGTACTTAGTGACATTCGTCCTGGAACTTTGGATGGTTTGCAAAATAAATATAGGGGAAGATTTCCATCCTTGTCTTTGGACGATTGTGAATCTTTCCAGAAAGTATCCAAGTACTTAGTGACATTCGTTCTGGATCTCTAGATGGTCTTCTCATTCAAACGGGTCTCATCCCAAGGGGGAAAGCGGCCAATACATATGGTTTTGTGGACTAGCCACGTTTTAGCCGTTTTTCTCGAGTTGGTAATACTCGTCCTGCAGTATTTATTGCCTGGTTCATCTGGTTTTTTGGACGACCTTCCTACCTTTTAGCTCGTCCTATAGGCTTGTCTTATCCCCCCCTTCTTGGGCTAGGCTCAACCATATCTAGTGAACAAGCCATAGTCCAAGAAGGAGAGCGGCCAACATTGGCCAAGCCTATTGAAACAGCTAAGGACGAGCTTTAGATACATGGTCTGACCATGTCTTAAATTAGCCGCTATGGAAAGAAAAGTCACGAAAACCAAAGGGATAGGATTTCGTTTTAGCTTTACTAGAAACATCTTGCTTCTCTACGTCTTCCTTCTGACAAATCCTATTATTACGTAAGAATAAGGCATGCTGCCTTACATTACTTTCAATTCGATCAATCAAACTTGCTAGACTTACTGAATTCTCCAAGTTGAATAGATAGCTTAGAGTATGGACGTCTTCCTTGAGGGAGCGACACTCGTCCGGAAGTAGTGATCCCTTACTAGGGTCTTTACTACTTAGCTGTCCGTGTATGTGAAAGTAAGTATCCTTTACGAAGGGCTTATTTCTGGTCAGCATTCTCTTAGAGACCTTGACGTTTCCCTTACTAGAGATTGTGTCAATTTGATTGCTATTTATGTATTGTCAACCTTTAAGTTGTTATACTTTTGGCCGGTCTCCTCGAGGGAGTGATGTTCGGCACAGAAGTGAGTATTTTTAACGCTCTATTGTTTTTTGTGTTTTTGTCCCAAGTTATTGTCTCTTTTAGACTAGTAACTGATTTAATGCCCCAAAGAGAAATTACTTGGTGAAAGTAAACAAAGGCGATAAGAAAGTAGGAATTGTATTATATGAATTTTGCTTGACTAAATGCCAAGATACATGTATACAATTCTTTTTTTCTAGCATGTGCCGTGGCACTTTGGACTTACTACAAACTACCAGCTAGATTCCTGACGATGAATTGAGTTAGACGTGGTACTTCTTCAGATTATCTGAGTTCCAAGTGCGCTGTATAACTCGTCCATCCAGACCTTGGAGACGAAAGGTTCTACTGTGCAGCTCTTGGATAATCAGATAAGACCCTTCCCAATTTGGTGTTAGCTTCCCCATCTCTTTAGCTTGTCCAACCGCCTCCATCTTCCTTAGAACCAGATCCCCCACCTTGAGTGGTCGTCTAACGACTCTCTTGTTAAACTCCCGAGCCATTCGTAGCTTGTACAATTGCATTCTGAGCAAGGCATTGCCCCTGACTTCTGGTACTTGATCCAAAGCCGTGCGTAATGCAGCCCAGTTGGCATCTTCTGTGTACAACATGACTCGCAGGGTGGGTTCTTCAATTTCAATGGGCAAGATGACTTCAGTGCCATAAACTAACATGAAGGGTGTCTCCCCTGTAGAATTTTTGGCGGTTGTTCTGATGGACCATAACACTAGATGTAGTTCTTCAACCCATTGTCCCTTGGCATTATCCAACTTCCTTTTGATTCCATTAGATAGAATTTTGTTGAAGGACTCTACTTGCCCATTGGCTTGTGGGTGGCGACTGCAGCGAAGTGAGCCTTGATTTCTCGTTCTGCCAACCAATCTTTCAGTTTAGGTGTTTCGAACTGCGGGCCATTATCAAAGACGATGGACTGTGGCATGCCAAAACGAGTTATAATGTTTTTCCAAATAAAACCCTTGACGTCGTTTGTTGTTATACCTCGCATGGCTTCAGCCTCTATCCATTTAGTGAAGTAGTCCACAACTACTATCACAAACTTCTTTTGCCCAGCGGCCACAGGGAAAGGTCCTAGGATATCCATGCCCCATTTGGCAAAAGGCAGAGGGAACAAGATAGGAGTTAGGTAGTTGGACGGCTTCTGATGCAGATTTCCTTGCTTCTGACAACTGTCGCACTTCTTTGCATAGACGAGGGCATCTTCCTTTAAGGTAGGCCAGTAATATCCCGTCTTTAAAGCCTTTTCTCCCAATGCTCTTCCCCCAATGTGAGATGCACAAGCTCCTTCATGGAGTTCCTTCAGAACCTCTAGACCTTCTTCCCTGGTGATGCACTTGAGGAGAGGATGATTGAATGACCTCTTATAAAGAGTCTCATCCCATAATTCAAACCACTTGTCTCTAGCCTTCACATACTTAGCCTCTACAGGGTCCGGAGGCAACCGTCCCGTCTTCTTGTATTCTATGATAGGCTCCATCCAGACTGCCCCTCGGCTAAGAAACATGATTTGTTCTTGGTCAATGCTCTTTTTGGGTTTGACTTCCCAAAACACTGTTCTTGGCGCATCACCTTCAGCCGTGCTGGCCAATTTAGAGAGAGCATCTGCTTGATGATTTTCTGACCTTGGTACTTGGTCGAGAACAAATCGTATCAAAGGCTCAATCTCATCTTTGATCAGACGCATATATTTGCCCATCGATGCTTCTTTACATTCAAAGTCTCCATTGACTTGACTGACGACCAAGAGAGAGTCCGATTTGGCCTCGATCTCTAGAGCTCCTGCCGCTTTACACATTTTGATTCCAGCTAGAAGTGCTTCATACTCAGCTTCATTATTGGACGCTTGGAACTGGAATCTTAGCGCATATTCGAACTTGTCTCCTTCCGGGGATTGACAAATGATTCCTGCCCCACATCCATTGATAGTGGACGACCCATCAACCATGAGCGTTCAATGCTTCCTTCCTTCAGCTGGATCAGATATTGGCTCTATAGCTGGCCGAGTAAGTTCAACTATAATATCTGCCAAGGCTTGCCCCTTAATGGCTTTCCTTGGTTCAAATGATATATCGAACATGTTAAGCTCAACAGCCTATTTTAGCATTCGTCCGACGACTTCCATCTTTTGCAGAACTTGCTTAAGAGGATGGTCAGTGTAAACGATTATGTTGTGCGCCAGGAAGTAGGGCCTTAACTTTCTGCTAGCCATGACGAGGGTCAATCGAAATTTCTCAACTGGAGTATACCTATTTTCCGCATCCTTGAGCACATGACTCACAAAGTATATTGGGACTTGCACGAATTCTCTTTCAGCAAGCAGAACAGCACTCACAACCTGAGTGGACACAGCCAAGTATACAAACAGTTCCCCCCCCCCACAGCTGGACTGACCAACCTAGGCAGCTGCCGAAGGTGATCTTTGACTTGCTGAAGCGCTTGCTCAGCCTCTGCTGTCCATTCAAACTTGGCCTTTTTCTTGATAGTGGCGAAGAAGTGATGGCACTTGTCACCTGACTTGGACAAGAATCGTCCAAGGGCAGCCAAGCAACCCGTCAGTCTCTAAACTTCCTTTATCTTTGACGGGGATTTCATGTCTAAAATAGCTTGGACCTTTTCTGGGTTGGCTTCTATTCCCCTCTGATCTACCAAGAAGCCTAAGAACTTCCCAGACAAGACTCCAAATACGCATTTGCCGGGGTTCAATTTTAACTTGTATTTTCTGAGAGTCTCGAAAGTCGGTATTGATCAATCTTTGAAAGGTGGCCGGAGCATTGCGTAGGCCGAATGGCATTCTCAACCAGCCATACAGTCCCTTCTCAGTAATGAAGGACGTTTTGTCCTGATCCTCTGACCACATGGGGATTTGATGAAAACCTGAATAGGCGTCCATGAAGCTTAACAAAGCATGGCCGGCTGTGGAGTCTACCAGACGATCCAACTTAGGCAAAGGGAAGCTGTCCGTAGGACAAGCCTTGTTGAGATCAGTATAGTCCACACACATCCTCCAAGTGCCATTAGGCCTTGGCACCATGACCACGTTTGCTATCCATTCTGGATAATAGGTTTCTCTGATGAACTTTGATTCCAACAACTTCTGAACTTCTTGATCGACCGCCTGATTTCTGGCCGGTCCTAAATGCCTTTTCTTCTGACGAACCGGTTTTAAATTTGAATCAACATTCAGTCGGTGGACGGCTATCTCTGGATCAATTTCAGGCATTTCTTCAACACAATAAGCGAACACATCTTGAAATTCCTTCAGCAAGCTTATTAGAAGGCCCCTCAAATCAGGAGAAAGGGAAGAACCAATCTTTAAGGTTCGCTCTGGACGAGCCTCATCCAAACAGACATCTTCTGGAACTTCCACCGGCTCTGGACGGTCTATTGCTAGTCCCATGATGGCCATCACTTCGTCAGAGGAAGGAGGTTCTTCCTTGACGGGCTCATACTTTCTTTTCTTGCTGGGGAGATGTTCAGACGTTTTCCTTGAGGGGGCGAGAGGCGTTTGAGGACTTTCAATTGCCAGCTTCAACGAGGCCACTTAGTCCTTTACACTTTCAGACGTTTTCCTTTCACCAGCAACCTTCGTCTTATCTTTCCCAATTTCAGACGTTTTCCGTTCGCTACCGATCTTCGTCTGGTCTTCATTACATGCTTTCCATGATGACGGCTTGAGGGTGGTTAGGTAACATTCCCTAGCCGCCTGCTGGTCTCCATACAAGGAGCCAATCTTATCATCATCACACTCATACTTCATAAGCATCAAGTGAGTTACTATTACAGCTTTAACATGATTCAAAGTTGGTCGTCCGAGTATGACATTGTAGGCTGTCAAATCTCGGACAACCAAAAACTTGATGAACAAAGTCCGCGAGGCCCTTTTCTCTCCAACTCGGACGGGCAACGTGACTGTTCCCATGGGATGGATGACTCCTCCCCCAAACCCTATGATGGGATGATGGACTGGAACCAAGTTCTTTTCATCAAACTTCAATCTGGACAAGCAATCAGCACTAATGATGTCCGTCGAGCTTCCGGTTTCAATCAAAATTCTTCTTACTCTCAAGTTTGCTATTTTCATCTCTACAACCAAAGGGTCATCATGGGGGGTCCTCAACTTGCCCCGATCTTGCTCACTAACCACCACTTTTGGGAAGGGCTCGGCCTTTGTCGGTCAACAAGACTTGGCCGAGCTCCCTGAGGTAGTTTTTATGCCCTCTATTGGTTGGCCCTCCGGCAGTAAATCCTCCTGAAATAACGAGGACGACATCTTCGTCAGTGCTTTCACTCTCCTTCTTCTTGCTTTGACGGTCATCTCTCCTCTGAAACTTCTTTCCCCCTTAGGGTAAGTATGAATTCATCTTTCCTTTTCGGGCTAGATCCTCCAAAGTTCTCTTAAGGTGTTTACATTAATTGGTTTCATGACCGCAGTCCTTGTGAAAATGACAATACTTGCTTTTGTCCCTATTCCTGTAAGGAGTCTTCATCTCAGCTCGAGCCTTCAGCTCGTATTGGTCCTTTATCTCCATGAGAATGGAGTATTGGTCCTTGCTGAATTCGATGGGGTTGGATGAAGAAGGCTCAGATTCTTTCCTCTTGCTTCTTCCGAACGAAGTTGTGGTAGAGGTTATGGCCCAAGTCTCGGCCTTTTTGTGGTTGTTTTTCTTTAGCTGGGCCACCTCTTCAGGCTTCTTGGACTCAGGATGATTTGCCTCAGCACATACTTCAGTGGCATGTATAAAAGCTCCAGCTTCCTTTAATGCCTCGGCAAGAGTATTGATTTTCTTCTTCACAAGGTCAAACTTAAAACTTCCTGGCCTCAGACCCCTGATAAAGGCGTCAAAGGCCACTCCAGCATTGAGATCTTGAATTTGAAGGGCTTCCAGATTGAATCTCTTCACAAAACTCCTAAGAGCTTCTTTTGGTCCTTGGACGACCTTGCCCAAGTGCATGCTTGTCTTTTGTTCTTGACGATTTGCAACGAAATGACTAGTAAATAATACACTGAGTTCGGTGAAACTATTGACTGAATTGGGGGTAGATTATTGAACCACTTCTGAGCTACACCATTTAGGGTAGCCGGAAAATTCTTACACCAAGTAACATCATCTACTCCTTGGACGTACATATGATGTCAAGTCTTTTATAAGGGGGAAAGTATGTTAAAGGATAAAATACAGGTAGCTTAGTTAGTTGTACTTTTGGAGGGAAAATGTAATCAGTTAGAGTTTGTTATTAGTTTGTTATCCTGTTACAAATCAGTTTTAGCTCAACTATAAATACTGAAGTAAATACTGAAGTTAGCTACTATAATAATTATGAAATGAAATAATATTCTCTTCTCTCCTCTCTCAATCTGATTCTCTCTCTATACTTCTCTCTATTTCCCTCTTTCACTCGATCTCTATTTCTTTCTTTATCAAACATTTTCTTGAATTCTCTTGCTAGGACATCAGTGCAACATTGCATTAAGTTCCTTCACTCAAATAAAACAATCTATTCAATTCCAACACTCAATTCAGACAATATATTCAATTCCTTCACTCAAATTCAAGTTCGACACACCTAGTAAATGCGTAATATGATATAGAAACTATATTGGCTAGTAAATTTTAAGGTCCAAACTTACGACTTCAACATCTCTATCAACATTAACTTCATTTGCACAGAGCCCGTCCACTTCCTGCTTCACTGGGCAACTCTTCTTTCAAAAAATCTCTATTCTGCTTTCAAGAAGTTCTTTTTCAAGAAGTTCAGCAATTTCGTTGTTCACTGGACATCAAATTTGCTATCCGACTTTGTTCACTAATTTCGTTCTTCAATACAACGAATTTTGTCTGATAATGCATGGAGTCTTGAATTCGTCACTTCTTCTCACTCTAATGTCTCTCTCCTCTGTCCTAAAACCCTTGCATTTTCCCGGGTTCCAACGGAAATATAGCTGCTTAGTTTATTGCAATTTGCAAAATTACAAAAATACCCTGGTATGGGCAATAGTTGTCCAATAATGGGTTTGCGACAACACTTTCTCTCTTAATTAGTACTTTGTGCTAGGTGAGGCTACTGCAGTGCAGGTTAGAGTTTGGTGCTTAACTTCCTTTATGTACTAATCGTCTTTTGAAGTTGCCAAGAAAAATCGTCTTTTGAAATGATTTACATAACACCTTACCTATTTTTTTTCCTTTACTATTTCCATTGGTGCTCATTTGCATTTGTGTTTGATGGCTTAACTTAGTTATGACTAAAAGTACACGCAAACTATTGGTTATTAACATCGGTGATAATAAATTTATAGATGTCTTATAGGATTCCCATTTAAAAGGGTGCTCTTTTCACTTTAAAAAAATATGTTTCGCTTCTAATAAGTTCAAATAGGTTTAGATAAGTTCCAATCAATTGAATATGGTCATATTAGTTTTAATACCTTACAAATAACATTGAACAAGTTTCAATAAGTCTAGATAAATTTCAATAAGTCCAGATAAATTCCAATAAGGTTAAGAGAACACACCATAAAAACACGGTGCTACTATTTCATTATTAGTCCATAAGATTGCTTATCATGTTTTAGTAACAAACCATCCATAATATGTTTGTGCAAAATTAAAAAGATTAGCTTAAACGTTTCGTCCCATTTCTAATTTATGTCTATTGTTCAAATATGATAAGGGTCCTCTTCTAATTAAACGCCGCCTGTTTATTTATACTGTAATTTTCTAATATTCAAATCTAACCTACGATCACCATAACCACAACCCACCACCACTATCACCGCCACTACCATCGACACCATTGCCGCTGCCATTGCCACCTCCCTTCTCTTGTTCCTCTTCCTTTTCTTCCTCCTCCTCCTCACTCTTCTTCTTCCTCTTTTTCGCCTTCCTCCTCCCTCTTCTTCTTCCTCTATCTTGCTCAATGCCCAAAAGTTTTTAAATTTTTTTTTTTTGAGATAAAATAAGTAAGAAAAACACATATTACATATAAAATTATGTGTGATTTTAGTTAAATACAGACAGTTAATAAAACTATGCCTTTTTTTTTTTTTTGACAACGAGAAATCGTGCATTAATTAAAAGCGGAAGTACACCCTAATGCTATTACACCCAAAGCTAAACCAAACAAAAGAACCTAGATGAGCTTTATGAGCTCGTACATTCCATCTAAAAACAAAAGAAGTAAAACTGATAAAAAGTCGCGTAGGAAGGGGGGCGTCGCTGGTCATTACTTGCGATGGTAGGTTCAAACCTCAGATGGCTGACGGATGAGGTAGAAGAAGCGGATGACGTTTGTGGGCCGGACAACGAACCAATGGCGAGCGTCGCTTCTCGCCGCATGAGCAATCCCAACAACCTGCTATTGCTTGGGATTTTAGGCTCATGATCTTTATACGAGTCACGTTCCGTTGTGACTCATTACTCTCGCTCGAGAGTATTTTAGGTTTCTCCAGAAGGTAGGCTATGATACTCGGACACGGCATTTCGGCCGGCGTACCCGTGTCGATACGACCCGACACGGATACGGGTACGAAATACGGGTCGGATACTTAGGGTTACACTCGGATACGGCAAAAGTAAAAGGAGAGAGAAACCCCACATATTTCTGGAAAAAAAGCTTGCTTTCCATGGCTTGGTTGGAGAGAGCAGAGGAAGAGGGTCGATTGAAGGAGAAGACTGTAGACGTGTGAGAAGAAAGAGAAGAAAGGATTTTCTCCTTTTTTTTAAAGAAAAAGTCACGTGACTTTTTCTTTCTTCTTCTAATTATTACGTGCTGTAGAGTGTACTTTTACAGCTGTGAAGAAAGAGAAGAAAGGATTTTCATTCTTTACCTTTTACAGCTGTAGCCTGTAGAGCAGTTTTTTTCTTTTTCTTTTTTTATTTTATTTATGCAAATGAGGCAAATCCAAAGTACTAAAGAAAGAAAGCACGCACAGCTGTAGAACAGTTTACTACTCTAAATTTTAATATCTGCGGCCATTATCTTTACTTTTTTTAAACCTTTCATGTATCTTTTTACTTATTCTATTTACTCCTTTTTTTTTCCTTTTGTTTTCTATATGCCCCTAGTGTACTTTGTATTTTATTTTATTAACATATGCTCTTACTAATATATGAATATTGAATACAATGTACTACACTACACTCTACAGACTACTCTATATTTATTAATTAACTCCTTATTAGATTTAGTGTAGTGGTATCTCAGCACGCACAATATTTCCACTGAAAATAAAAACATCAGTCAATTACTTTAGGGAATTAGCTAACACATATATAAAATACAAGTAATAATATATAATAAATTCCTGGTAAAATATATATATATATATATAATAATAATAATAATAAATTTAAAAATGCCGTATCCCCGTACCCGTATCCAACATTAGGACGGTGTCCCCGTATCCTAAAATTTCAAAATTACCGAACCGGATACTCGGATCCGTACCCGTATCCGATACTCGTACCCGTGTCCAAGTAACATAGAAGGTAGGAGAAACGCAAATGAGTGGGCGTGCTGAAAACCCTCAGATGTAACTGAGGTGCCGCCTTCAGATTTGAAATTTTCAAGGCAAAGACCATAAAGATCAATGCCAAGCTAAAAAGAGAGCTAAAGCTATGCGCAGTCATGAAAATATTCCTAAAAGTTATCACAGTATTTTATTAAATGCATAGAAATGCTCCTTTCCATGCCTAATATTGGAGATAAATCCATTTGAAGTATTTTATTGCATTACTTTAATAGAAAAAAAAATAATTTTTTTAATAATCACAAGAAAGGAAAAAGAATAAAAAGATTTTAAAAATTAATTATTTAGAAAAACAACATTATAGCAATTGGCACGCAACACGAATAACTACATAGATGTGGTGAACATATGTCACATTGGCGCTCAAAGCTGCATAATACTTTCGAGGGAGCACCAAGAACTAGATACTTCCTCTCACATTTATTTACACATTTAAATGTGCACATAATACATTTTGCCCATATGAGTAAAATATGTGACGAATGTGTAAAAAAAAATATACTTGAAAGCACATAATTCTAGGTGATAACCGAAAATACCTAAGAATTTGTAATTGGAGTTGATAGGATAACATAGTAGTAATTTGGTAAGGCATTGGCAATTAAATTGGATGTTATAAGCAGTGAGCTAGTCACATTGATATTTACGAACCAATTATGTAGAATACAGATAACCAAATTTTAGCTTAATTAATGAGACTATGCATAGTAATAAAAACCTGTAATTTCTGCCTATTCACCCTAAAAGTTACAGGAATCATCAACGGAGGATACGAGCGTAAGATCCGCTCATGTGGGTATATCGGTACATAGTAAAAGGGTCTACCATAAATTATGTACCTTCAAATAAGCTCCTTGAAGATGGCGTTTTCTGCATAATGCACTCCAACAAGTTTAGTTGCGCCTGCGAGTATCTACTGAAGTTTCAGTCTTGTGCACGGGATATTGGGATCTCTAACGGCACTCAGCAGGTGTCAATGTGTTAGAAACTATGATACTCGGACACGGCATTTCGGCCGGCGTACCCGTGTCGATACGACCCGACACGGATACGGGTACGAAATACGGGTCGGATACTTAGGGTTACACTCGGATACGGCAAAAGTAAAAGGAGAGAGAAACCCCACATATTTCTGGAAAAAAAGCTTGCTTTCCATGGCTTGGTTGGAGAGAGCAGAGGAAGAGGGTCGATTGAAGGAGAAGACTGTAGACGTGTGAGAAGAAAGAGAAGAAAGGATTTTCTCCTTTTTTTTAAAGAAAAAGTCACGTGACTTTTTCTTTCTTCTTCTAATTATTACGTGCTGTAGAGTGTACTTTTACAGCTGTGAAGAAAGAGAAGAAAGGATTTTCATTCTTTACCTTTTACAGCTGTAGCCTGTAGAGCAGTTTTTTTCTTTTTCTTTTTTTATTTTATTTATGCAAATGAGGCAAATCCAAAGTACTAAAGAAAGAAAGCACGCACAGCTGTAGAACAGTTTACTACTCTAAATTTTAATATCTGCGGCCATTATCTTTACTTTTTTTAAACCTTTCATGTATCTTTTTACTTATTCTATTTACTCCTTTTTTTTTCCTTTTGTTTTCTATATGCCCCTAGTGTACTTTGTATTTTATTTTATTAACATATGCTCTTACTAATATATGAATATTGAATACAATGTACTACACTACACTCTACAGACTACTCTATATTTATTAATTAACTCCTTATTAGATTTAGTGTAGTGGTATCTCAGCACGCACAATATTTCCACTGAAAATAAAAACATCAGTCAATTACTTTAGGGAATTAGCTAACACATATATAAAATACAAGTAATAATATATAATAAATTCCTGGTAAAATATATATATATATATATATATATATAATAATAATAATAAATTTAAAAATGCCGTATCCCCGTACCCGTATCCAACATTAGGACGGTGTCCCCGTATCCTAAAATTTCAAAATTACCGAACCGGATACTCGGATCCGTACCCGTATCCGATACTCGTACCCGTGTCCAAGTAACATAGGTTAGAAATAAGCTGAGTCAGAGATGGAAGTTCACCAACAAAATGTGGAGCGTGTCATTATGTTGACTGTGAGATCGAAATCAAAACCCAATCAGATGAGAAATGCTTCACGAAATCTTGATATCACCACTTGTGTGCTTCAAAAGGATGGTGGAAGGATTTCCAGACCTGCACCACATTTAAGAAAGGGAAGTCAAATGGGGCATGTTGTACAGTACGTGATGCGGAGACAGCATATGATTAATATGAATCAAAATCTCGAGCATCCTGTGGTTCATATCTACATGAACGAGTCCGCTTAGAGTAATAGTAGTGATAGGAGGAGCTAAAACCCAACATGTACGTAGCATTTTGTTGGCAAATCAAATCAGCTCCCAACTACACGAGCTACCATGATACAAGACAATTGTCAGTTGTCATAGATTTACAGACAGTTAAATGGAAATTTGGTCATATAATGAACAGTAAGAGAAAAACCAATCAGGCACCAGTAGCTGGGAAGCTATTAATTGATCCAAACATGATAGACCAATACCAAAGGCCAAGTATTTAAGAGTAACCAGAAAAATTAGTTGTCAAATGTAGCATGTCAAATGTAGCACTTCCTCACTTTATGATGTCTCATCAGCAATTCAGCATCAGTGCAAAATGTCCAAAAAAAGATGAATTTTTTTTATAGTGGGACGGATGATAATACAAGAATATGACTAGAACTGAATTGTTGTACTCCCTTTCCATGGGGAAGCACCAATTTGTTTAGAATAGCTATCATTTAAGGGTGAACACAAGTTTGGGAACTTCTAATATATTGATACCTGACAAACGAAATTATGTCCAATGTTCTGGGGAATGCTGTAAACAGCATGGACACCTCTAACAGATGTAGCTGTTCTTTTTAACTTTACGTGCAATGGACCTGCCCATACGAAGACGTCGGACAGTAAGACCCTCTAGCAAGGCATCCAACGCATCTTCTATAGCTTCAGCCTGTTTATCCAGACAATATGAGCAAAATTGAGGAACAAGTTGCAATTCAGAAAGAAGGCCAGCAGCCGCTGCTGCTGTGCAGGTCCGATCCCATGATGGTTGAGGCCTGCACTAAAAGTAAAATGAACAGTAAGCAAAAAGAAAAAAGAGGAAAAAATACTAGGTACTCTTAAAGTAGTGAGATAAAGGAAAGAAATATTCAAAATAATGAAATTGGAAAAAAATCAGAAGGCAACAAAGAGGGGGAAAAAAGATAAAACTAATTATTCCCAGCTCACCTAAGTTTGTGCATTGCTGAAGCACCTGTTGCAACCGAAATGCAAGCAATGTTATCCTCCCCCCACACTAGTTTTGCTCGATCCTGGACAATTACATAGTTCTTAGAGATAGTTAAAAACATTATTAAAGAGCCATAGAGTATAGGCAAATTGAAAACCCTAGGAACAGAAACGACTGAAAGAAATAATAATCTATTGCAGCAGTAAATAACTCTCAGATACACAAAATACAAGTATTTAAGAGTCAGAACCAGCCCACATAACGAGTGTCACATATATTACAGAATAATGAATAAAAATATCAATCCACAAGCAGAAAAAGAAATTATATATCAAATCTATGCTAGATTGCACATACAAATAGCAATACTTTCAGGCTTGGGCAGCACGTAGTGTAGCCACGAAATAAATTTCATTCCTGGTTTGGGTAACAGTTGCTGATTCATTGACCACATCTCCCAAGTCTTACATGGACAGATGGACTATAACTTTTATCATACACCCAGGTCTACCATGAGCATCGTACACTAAGGCTTTCTTGCTCATTGTTCATTTGAAGAATTAAAAATGAGCAAAAAATTCGCAGAATGGTGAAAGCTACAAATGAGCAAATGAGCAAAAAGTAGCCCTGTAGTGAATGCATTCTTGATGAAATGCAGCAACGACTTTATAATTTTAATCCAATATTGATATAGTACATCAGCTTCACTTGAAATCTAACTTTAATACTTCCCTAATAAGGTAAAAAGAAACAGTTCAGATCCATTGAAGTTGAAGGAGACACTATTCTGTAGCTCTCAGATATACTCCCTCCGGGTTTTTTCTTGTACCCTCTTACCTTTTTGGGATATTTTTTTTTTTGTTCCACCCCTTTTTTAACCTCGCAAAGCATACCCATGTAACTCCCCTGGCCTCATCATACCTTGGTATCGTAATGACCTGACGTAGCTATAGCCGATTAAGTGAGAGGATTAGGAAATGAAATGGACTTTGGATTGATAATTGGAAAATTGCAGAAAATAAAAGGGTTAATACAAGCTATCGAGAGGCTTGCTCTCTCCAATGAACTTTTAAGAGTTCCTCTTAAAACTTATCGAAATTCAACATATCTTTTTCTTTCTAATCACCCATATAGATAGTTTCCCTTACTAACCTACCTAGCTTATTCCCCAAGCTACTAATAGAGACAATACCTAAATTACCCTCCCCCTATAATAAAAACGTACTTCAATTTACAAAAAGCATATTCGTAAAAATATTTGGAAAAAAAGGGATAGTGAGGCGTTAAAAGCCTTTTCGTTAGCAAAATCCTTTCTACCGGGAATTCAAAAAGTTCTTTTATAGGTAATCAAACCTTGGAATAATCGAAATCGACCTGACTCAGAAAAAAGGTATAACAAATTCTAAATAATTTGCATTTAGAACCAAAATATCTAAAAATAAACGATTTAAATTGGGTTGAGGTATGAATGGAATAAAATAGTATTCGACTAAATCAAAGTAGCGTGTTAAACATTCTGCTTTAAATTTTAGAAAATAATACGGAGAACTACCTTTTACTATCACTTTCTACCAGCAACTACCTTTTAAAGTTATTAAAACAACTACCATATCAGATAACTTGTTGAATTAACACAGGACAGATTTAATGAGTTTCAAAAATAAGTATGACCCACAAAACCAGGCCAAGGAAGGGGGAGGAACATATTTTATGAGTCAAATATTTAGCAAAACTAAAAAAAGACTGACCATAGTTTAGTTACACAAGTTATCGCATAAGGCAGTTGATTTTAATTAAAAAAATTAGAAGGGTAGTGGCTCGTAGTAACAAGTAAGAAATGTAAAAAAAGCATGAGAATGAGATGAGATAGAGAGAGTATAGCATGAGTCGAAATGGCTATTAGGGTACCCCGTTCCCCCCACCTACGAGGCTACGACCATTTCACAAGATGTATACATGACACATGCCACACACCCCTCCTATCATGGTTTTTTACGGGTACTTTTTGTTTTGAAAGTAAGGACTATATATATATATATATATATATATATATATATATATATATATATATATATATATATATATATATATATATATATATGGGCTCTACTGAAAGAAAAAAACAATAAAAAAGCAAATAAATAAATGGAAGAATTAATAGGAATAATCCCATCTTTGGCCGGTCTACTCGAAATAGTCCTACCTTTGGACATTCTGGCAATGATCCCAACTTTGGAATATGTTGCCTCAAAATGAGTCATTTTAACATGTGACTTGTTTGACCGGTAAAAAAAACTTGTTGACTTATTTTTCCCTCCCAAAAAAAATTATTATTTCATTTAAAAAATATAAACAATTCCTAACCCTCCCCCTTTCCCAGCCTCCCTTGCACAACCCCCACACACCCTTCCACACCCCCTACCCTTTACTGCCCTCAAAACTCATCACCTGAACCATCTAATAATCAGCTGAACCATCGTTTTACCCCACTCTATCCCTCACTCTCATTCTCTCCTTAATCTCTCCTCCCTCCCTCACCACCTCCTCCGACGTTGTCGTTTTCGCATGTAACGGGTCACCCCCGAATAAGACAACTTGGACGCCGGACCAAGTGAGTTTGCGAGCGAGTTCAGGGGTGGCAAAAGCTAATTTCGGGTGGATTACAAGACTTGCTTCGATAGTTCGTGGGTCGTAATTAACGGGTTGGCGCCTTGGCAGTCATGATGACGGTGCCAAGTGACATGACAGAGAAACGAACAATGGGGAAGGAGAGAGAGCTGGGGAAAAGAATGAGGATGAGGGAGAGGGTTTCGAGGGTGGCAAGGGGGAGGAGGAGGAGGAAGGGGAGCAAGGAGGAGGAGGAGGAAGGGGGGAGGGGAGGGGGAGGGGGGGGGGGGAGGGTGAGGGGTTAGTGGAAGCGGAGGGGTGGTGGTTTAGGCTTTTAGATTAAGGATTTAGTTTTGAAACATACTACCTCCGTTCTTTTTCTATTGCAACAATGGTTTTAGGCACCGGTTTTTAAGGAAATGAAAAAAGTGGGTAGGGTAGTTTAGCATAAAGGGAACCCTTTAATTAACTAGAGTAAGAGAGAAATCAATTTTTAATAAAGTAAAACCAACTTTATGAGGGAAAGTGAGTAATTAATGATAGTTTTAGTAAGATAAAGTAAGGGCAATATTCTCAACTAAAGTCCATAAGTGGAATTGTTGCAATAAATGTGAAACTACCCAAAGTGATAATTGTTGCAATAGAAAAAGAATGGAGGTAGTATTATATTAGTTCTTAATTACATAATGAGGGTATTAAATCTTCATTCGGAGGTTACTAACAAGTAATGACCCATTTTGGGCAGACATACCCCAAAATTAGGATTATTGCCAGAATTTTAAAAAGGTGGGAATATTTTAAGCAGATTGGCCAAAAGTGGGATTATTCCCATTAATTTTTCCTAGATAAAATTAAAAAAGAAATAATAATGTGCAAACCTGCGGGAAGTGTGCCTAGGATCCATAGATCCTTTGAGCCTCTGTGCGCCTCAACCAAACCTTTTAATTACTAAGGGAGGATGTGAATGCAGCGGTAGGGAAGGTCGCCTAAAGTGGAGGTAAAAGAAGAGAAGGTGATGTGGAGCAATATTGGGTGTTGATATCAGATCTACCATGTCGAATTCTTCTACAACCCTATTGGATCCAACCCTACCTGTATCTATAGAAAACATTCATTTCAAATTCTTAAGAACTGCAGTACTTTCGCACACCAAGAAAGAGGCCTTCTTCACCACTAAAGAATTTCTTTTAAGCAAACTAAGGTCAATGGCCGAAAAGAAATTACAAAACAGAAAGGCTCAGCAGAGCTGGACAAGTTTATCCTCTCGGATGAGTGGACATTCAACAATTTGGTTATCCTGTAATGAATGATGACGATGACAAGTTGTGAAGCAGAGGTACCTTTAAGCGCTTGAACATTGCTCCAGAATTGTTCCATGTACCATCTATTAGAATGAAATTCAAGACATTGTCTCCACTTGTCTGTGAAGCAGCAAAGACATGGACAACAAATTTAGTCTGGTGGACTCAAAAGAGTAGATCATGAGTGTAATACATCAAAATACAAATCACAAAAACAAATAACACTTTGCTGTGCTTTACGAATCGTTCATAGAAAAAGACAGGTAAACATAATGTGCTTAGAGATGAAAGACGAGAATAAATCAGAAATTATTGTGCAAGAATAAAAGTAAAAATTAGTGTTCCAGTTTACTTTTATTCTTTTTTAATAAAAAAAAATAAAGACATGTAGGTTCTCTTCCTCTCCTATATATTTTGGTTAAAAGAATGTGTAGTTATGCAGAGGTTTGACTTGTATGAAACATTACTCAGTTCTTACTAGAGCGTAAAACGATATAAACTTGCTTAATTTTCATAAAATGCAGACTGTGAAGTTTCAGCACAGCATTTTAATAAAACATGACAAGCCAGCGTTTTTACACTACCGCAGAAACTTATACTTCGAATACATATAATCAGATATACCTCCTTATTCCATAAGAACTCGAGGGTATAATTACGTTGACCAACAATATGGAGGAGAAGAAGCAAAAATGAAGGTTCAAAGCTCATTAAGGCAATAACCCTAGATTCAATATTTCTTTCTTCTTCTTAGTTTTTTTGTAGAAGGGGATTTAAGAGATATTTCGTTACAGAAGAATTAAATCAAAGTAAAGCAGGAGACAACTTGGAGCCCTTGAAAAAACTAGTGAAAGAAAACGATGTGCCAACCAGGTTAAAAAATCAGTAAAAGCATCCCCGCACTAAATATTTTTGGAAGCTAGAATAGCACGAAAGGGAGGCTAAAGACACCATGTCCCAGAAAGCTCAATGACCCGTGATCTATGCGTCAAAACCATCAATGATTTCCACCACTAAAACCAACATGACGGCCAAGGACATAGACCTACACATAAATCTCCTCCCATTCTTTCTCACAAAGTAAGCACAAACCCCAAACACTTCAATATTGACAGTGAAGAACCCATTGGATTCTAGACCTCTTTTACAGAGCTGGGCACTTTAGAAAGCAAAAGAAGATGGGTACCAGTCTTACAGTAAAGCATATGATATTAAATGAGGGAAAAAGCACCTAGTTGGCCAATGAATCAGTAGATTGAAATATTTTTTTAACAAAGTAAAAGGATTGTGGCTGGGCCGGCCCTATCTCAGGGATTGAGGCCCAAGCCACCACCCTTCCACCCCCCACTGCCCCTTCCCTTAACTGCTTAACCCCACGAGAATCGATCCCTTCCCACAAGTTACGGAACCAATACTGTTTACTCCTATTATCCTCTCCATCTCCTTCGCTACCTCTAATTCTTCCTCTTTTGTTCAAACAACCTCCTCTTAGTCTTACTACCTTCTAACATCAAGTTTGGTTTTACAGCAATTCAATCCCTTGCACTGCTGCTAACTGACACTCAACCCCGAATCAATCCCCATGCCAATCCTTAGTGAAAAACTCCAACTTGACACTATCTGCAGCCATATCTGTGGACTGACACTGGTGAATCATACAACTTTGATTCAGTTTCTGAGTTGGATCCCTCAGTTCCGCTTCCCTATGTCTGCTTCTTCCTCCTTTCTTCACTCTCCACTACTCAACATAGAAATTGTATTAAGTACCATAACAGCAATCAATCATCTGTAGCCTATAGGTGCTTAGTAATTACTTGAAGAAATTATGCATGCATCAGCCAAGGCCTCCAATACATTTCAATTAAGCAAGGTACAGCGAAAGGCAGGGCAATTCGGGGAATGAAGAGTACATTCTGTATAAAAAAGTATGATGAGGTGGGCAAATTGTTATTAAGTCAGAAAGTGCAACGGAATTGTATATAATAAGAGAAGGAGAGTAGAGAATTCAGACAAGTATTGTGTGAGTTTGTTCTCTTGGGAGTGACACTGACACCAGACCACTAGAATGTCTGGAGCGTTGTAATTAGCTTTCTGAGCATGTTAGTAAATATCTCTCTTCTTCTCTATTCCTCTGTTATTTTCTTCTTCTACTCTTCCATTATCTAAGTAAAACTTTTCAGTTTAGAAAATATAAAAGCATGTGTAATGATAAAAAAAAAATATACCTTACTCAAAGTACAATCTTCATCACTTGGCAAATCACTTAGAAAATAGTCCTTTGCAGACTTAGGAACTCCAGACTTATTAGGATATAGACACCATACCTTGTTTTTTCCTGGATATGTCAAGATTGAGAAATTTAGAGTGGCCTCATGACAAGCAAAGGACATAATATGAAATCCACATACTACCATTCAAAGAATACAGAGAAATTATCTATGTAAACTACTGGAGACCTTTCGCTTTGAATGTAGCTAGGTTCACACTAGGGGGGCTGATCGAGCGAGTTGATCGCGAGCAACGGCCTGCGACTCGACTTGAAAACTTTTCAACCTTGCTCGACTCGTGCTCGTTGCTCGTTAATCTCGCCAAACCCCTGCTATACTCATACTCGTTAAGATTTGGTGTAGCTCGACTCGAGCTCAATCCCAGTTTGCTCGAACAACTCAACTCGAGCTCGAGAGGCTAGTATTCGAACCCAACGGAGCTAATGACAAAGTGAGTCCAAGGATTCAAACCAATGTCATCATTTTAAGTTCATAACTTAGGAACGCCCATAAACAATAGTAGTATACCAGGCCCATAAGGAGACTTGAATAAACTGCTTGGGTAAGAGCAATGTTTTATAGACCTTGATAGCTCTCATCTCATGATAATTCATCGATGAAGGACTAATACTTCCCCTGCTTTGTACTTTGTCAACGATTTTGCTGCCTCCTTCATCTCTCTTCGTTTTTCTTTTTTTCCAATTTGTTGCTTCTTTTGTTAATGAGTAACCTAATTTCATTCTAATTTTTTCGACATTATAGGTATGGAAGGACTTTATATTTCTACTTGTAATATTTAGCTAATACGAATATAAGTTTACATTAAATAAAATAAATTCCTAGACAAAAAATATATAAAGAAATTTATCGAGTCAGGGTCATGATTAACTCGTGCTCATTAAGATCCCGAATCAAGTTTTGACCAAGAATTGACGGGGTCAAATTCAAGTTGCTCGCGAGCTGCTTAACTCAATTAGCACCCTTAGTTCACACAAATTTAAATGGCATTGGGCCTTTTAGTACATCAACACCTTAATACTGCAAATACGTTTGTCTGGATGTAGTCATCATGCTACCTATTCAAATTGCATTGCCATAGTGACCAAAATAGAGGGACACACAGAGTACATAAACTACTTTTCTAAAAGACAATACTTTACCAATCAACATTTTATAAATCATTTGTAAACTTTTGCTTGGACGAAGATATAATGCATATGCAAAAAATAATCTAGGATTGAAATTGATGAAATGATAATACAAAGTAGTAAAGATGAAAAATTATCATCAATATATGAATCTCACTTACCATATCTCTTCAATAGCCCAACAAATGTAAGACCTAAAAAGCCTAGACCTAAACTATTATATTAGGGGTGTAAGTGGATTGTGAAAAGTCCATAGTCCAATCCAGTCTAAGCATGTCGGACTAAAAAAATTATGGACCGGACTAAGACTAACATTATCGTGTCCAAATATCGTCGAACTGGATTTGGACTCACCAAGTCCAAAAAGTCCAAACTAGTCCACAAATATTATATCGTATAATATATAAAATTTTCTTTGGTCTTATTTTTGAAGTTTTGGACTTTTCAACAATTGCCGCTGTAAATTTTGTTAGTTGGCGCCAGATTTTTCAATACCTTCAAAGTGAAAAGTCTAAACTTACCTTACCCTTTTGGCCTTTTGTTAAATAATATCATAAATGATAAATCTCTAACTGATGTGATTTTGTTGGCGATTTCGAACTCTTTTTGTATTTTGTGATATTATGGACGAACAACAATGACAATAAAAGGATAGTGCTCTTAAATCTCAGTTTAAGAGGTTCTCTTGTAAGTCTAGGCACCAAGATAACACAAAGTCTCGGTTTGTGTAGTTGAATACTCAATTCAATGCAAAGCACAACGCTTAACATTTTAATTCTTAAACTCAAAACTGATTTTATTTAATAAACACAAAGCCTTATATAGGCATGAAAAGCATAAACCCTAATCATACTAGAACAAGCTCAACTTCGACGCCTACTATTACTCCTACTTCAATTAGACTCCTAATGTGCTTAAAGTAAGAAAAACCTATTCCAAACATAATAGTAAAAACTTACAAGGAAAAGACTCCTTCTACTACTATAATTCTACTCCAATTAGGAATTCTAATCCAACTAGAATTTGGATTTCTAACTCAACTAGAATTACAAACAAACTAAAACTTTTAGACTCCTAACAGAACTAGGGGTTCTAATCCTAGTAGGATTAGGATTTTAAGAGTCCTATTCCTACTAAAATTAGGAAAACAACATAAATCCTAACAGAACTAGGATTTGTAGGAAATGACCATTTCTCATATGGATCACCACCTCCCTCTTGAAAACATCCTTTGTCCTCAAGGGTCTTCCAAGCACGGCACCAAATCAACTCCAAGTATTGCACAAATGCCACGACCCAATAGAACCTTGTATGTGTCGAACCCAAGCCTTTTTGACAATTGTGAAAGGACCCTCATCCATAGGCGCATCATTCTTATGATCAATATGCAGTTTTTGAGCACTAAGAGAAAGCCACACATAGTCCCCTGCACTTAGGCGCGAGTCTTGTCGAAGATGCAACAAATTAGCCCTTATTTCCTTCTTGTTGCCTGCGGTCTCTAGCACTTCTTCTCGACATGAGCGTAGACAAACATGGCCGCTACTATCTCGTGCACTCGATGCACGATCCTTAGGCACGGGCAGCAAGCTTCTTTTAGGCGGTAATGGCTTGAGACCCACACAAGCACCATCCACTAGCACTAAATACACATTCTCTCGACCATGGTGTAGTACTTGCCAATCAGATTGCAACGAACGCCCTAAAAGTAATGAGCAAGCAGTCATTGGAACTACATCAAACCACATTTGATCCATGTAACCTCCCACTCGAAACCCTACCAAGGCCCTCTTCTTAACCCACACACCGCCATCATCAGTCAACCAACTCAACTTATACGGCCTCGGATGATCTTGCGTAGGTAACTTTAATGAATCCACCAAGGAACTAGCTACAACATTGGTGCAAGAACCCGAATCTATAATGAAAGGATAGGTCTTACCATTGATCAAACACCTAGACTCGAATATTGTCTCACGTTGCTCGAGTGTTGCTTCCTCCCATGTTGCTGCCACAAAGGTCTGTCGCACAATCAACCCCCTCTTTTCTTCCTCCGGTTCATAGATAGGAGTCTTAGCCCATAAGGATGGATCTACCATGTCATGTAGCGCCGTTTCAGACTCCTCTTATCCTCCATAGATTTCTCTCCCGACGCTTCCTCCATCTGTTTTGTCAACAAGGCAAAACGTTCCTCCAAAGTAATCAACATCCTATCAGGACATTGTTTTGCAATATGTCCTTGACCTTACACTTGAAACACACCCTTTCCTTCATCCCCTTTTGACCAGCCGTGAGATTAGTACGAGTTTTGAAGTCCTCTTCACCTCCCTTCCCCTTGTCCAAAGTTTCAGTCTTTACGGAAGCAAAGGAATTTTCAGCTTTAGAAACGAAAGAAGAACGTATCTTTACCTTTAGCCTCCTTTTGTTACCTTTCTACCTTCGTGGCTAATTGACACAGCTCATCAAAGTGTTGTAGGTTTGTAGTTCCACGCAATTATCTATAGGTTTAGCCATTCCACTAAGAAGTTTCGCCATCTTTTGCTCTTCCTCCTCCTTGTAACCACAAGCCAAGTAAAGCTTCTCAAACTCCGTCACATACTCCTTAATGGAACGGTGGTCTTGTTGAAAGAAATTTAGTCTAAGATAGAATTCTTGTTTATAAGATTTGGGAACAAATTGTTTCCTCATCTTCAGTTTCAATTCAGCCCAAGTTTTAATATTTTCTTTCCCCTCTCTCACTCTTTGTACTTGGAAAGAATCATACCAATCCGAGGCATAATCTGTGAGCCTTAGAATAGCATGAGAAAAGCGCTGCAACTCATCCATATCCTTATGATCAAACATCCTTTCTATCTTCCTCTCCCAATTTAAATAGGCTTGGGGATCTTTCAATCCATTAAATTCCGGAAGATCTCCAATCTTGATCAATCCACTCTTACCCTGACGTTCTCCTCTCTCCAAGTTGAGTTTCTCAATCTCCCCATGAAGTTGCAGTATGTGTTTGGCATAATTATCACTCCTAGCCTCATTCTTTTCAAGCCTTTGAAGCAAAGCATCCAATTTTTCCATATCCAAACCCACAACAATCCGCCAGGAATTTTCGTCAAAAGTTTTCGATCATTGTGACTTCGTTACTAATCGGATTGGGCTGAAATTTTGATACAATGTAGCCCTGTATGTTAGCTTTCCAACGAGCCAAAAATATCATGATTTGAACACCGCACGCGCCCTCACGCGCAGCCGCAATGACCCTGCGCTTATACCACTTGATTGGCGGTTTCGAACTCTTTTTGTGTTTTGTGATATTATGGACGAACAACAATGAAAATAAAAGGATAGTGCTCTTAAATCTCAGTTTAAGAGGTTCTCTTGTAAATCTAGGCTCCAAGATAACACAAAGTCTCGGTTTGTGTAGTTGAATACTCAATTCAATGCAAAGCACAACGCTTAACACTTCAATTCTTAAACTCAAAACTGATTTTATTTAATGAACACAAAGCCTTATATAGGCGTGATTACCATAAACCCTAATCATACTAGAGCTAGGATAACAAACTCCTAATCCAAGTAGAACAAGCTTAACTTGGACGCCTACTATTACTCCTACTTCAATTAGACTCCTAATGTGCTTAAAGTAAGAAAAACATATTCCAAACAGAATAGTAAAAACTTACAAGCAAAAGACTCCTTCTACTACTATAATTCTACTCCAATTAGGAATCCTAATCCAACTACGATTTGGATTTCTAACTCAACTAGAATTACAAACAAACTAAATCTTTCAGACTCCTAACAGAACTAGGAGTTATAATCCTACTAGGATTAGGATTTTAAGAGTCCTATTCCTAATAGAATTAGGAAAACAACACAAATTCTAAGAGAACTAGGATTTGTAGGAAATGACCATTTCTCATATGGATCACTAACCCAGTCCCTAGTAGTCGACTTAGGCCATCTTCCTCACTGGTCACTCCTCCATTCTCCTCTGTTCTCCTCAGCACTCCCTTTCACTCTATCTCTACCTTGCATTCTCTTTCCGTCTCTCTGCCTCCTATATATTCTAATTCATAACTCATGTCATTATATAAATTTCCTTTTCCCAGTTTCCTCTAGATTAGGTTGTTGTTATCTTGGTGGTTGTTAAGAACTTAAGATTTAAATAAGGTTTTTTAATTATTAATTTAGGTTGGGTCTTGTACTTTGCAATTTGCATCTTATTATACACTTTAAAGATGGATATAACTTACTTTATATAATGGCTGTAATGAGTTCAATTTTAAAATTTCAATCATGACAAACATTGTGAACCTAATAAATTAGGAAAAGGAGTTACTATAATATTCGGATGAGACTGGATTCAGACTCAAGAAAAAAATTTATGTGTTCGAAATCGGCTGCACTCAAAAAATGTTTGGATCGAACTCAGTTTCTCGACTCCAAAAAACTTTGGACGGGATTGGACTTGGCAAAGTCCAATCCAGTTCAATCCAGTCCAACACCCTTAGATATGCCAATGCATTATCATTTATTACTTGTCAATTAAAGTATCAACAAAATATTAATAAACATTTTTTAATACCAATGCAAAAAGTAACAAATCCTTGATCTATGTACAAATCCTTAAATGAATTATATAATTAAAGTTCAAAACGAGTTGATCGCAAGTCATAACTTCTAATTTGTAATAGTTTCATAAGTTTGTAGCAGATCTTGTACACAATTATTCTTTTTTGTGAAATTTGTCAGAACCAAACAGCCTTTTAAAAATTTTCTCGCAACTTAAGACCTTAAACATAATTTTTTTTATTGGAACCAACCTTACTCCACTTTCCAACGTTGACCAGCCAAATTCCGGCGTTGACTGTCGTTTTTTTCCTATTTTCTTCCCTTTCCCTCCAATTTCCCCTAAAATCTTTCTCTCCTTCCCCTTCTCTATTAAACCACTTCTAATACCTTGAGAATGACTATAGATCTAAAATGAAGATCACCATATCTTCCTCCATTAATGTACCTTAACCAAAGTTCACATTTTTCGATTTATAAACTGAGCAACAATGCAATAATCGCTCCCAACAAGTTCTATAAATACCGGGTGATTGTCCATCATCTATCCACAAGCAAAAATCAGAACAATTACTTAGCAATTAGCCAAGAATTTCTACTTTCTATCTCCTTCATTTTACCTTCTTCCTCCTCTGTTTTGGGCGAGCTACCCGCACCAACACGACGCCACCACCACCTGCATTGTCGTCGTGCACCACAGCAAGACGTTACCCAGCCAGCCACCAAGCACCCACGGACCCCCACCAGCCAGTCACCTTTCCACCCCGCGCTCGAACTCCGTCCCCTCTCGCTGCACATCTCTCTCTCGTCGACCCACCTGCGTTGAACCTCCACCACGAACCAACCACCTCCGCCACCCCGAGCCCCATCAAGTGCCACGCTGCAGCCACCAAGCTCGGGCGATGCACTGTTTTCCCTAAATCACAGTGGAGAGCTCCAATTGAAGAGAGAAGAGGAAGGAGTGAACTGGGTAGGAGGAGTGAGAGAGGAGAGAGATATTTTACGTGAAATTGGAGGGAAAGGGAAGAAAATAGAGAAAAAAACGACCACATGTTGCGCACGTGTATCACTTAAGTGAGTCAACGCCGGAATCCGGCTGGTCAACGTCGGAAAATGGAGTAAGGTTGGTTCCAACAAAAAAAAATTGTTTAAGGTCTTAAGTTGCCATAAAATTTTTAAAAGGTTGTTTCTCGCAAAAAATGGTTTTTAAAAGGTTGGTTCTGACAAATTTCGCTTATTTTTTTGACAATGGGTTATCTTCTACACAATTAGGTCTTTTCTCTTTTAAAGTACAGCAAGCCTAACCGAAATTTTCAAGAACGGATACTATGGGTTGTCACAAGTTGAGTTCCTAACTAATTTCAGCTAAATTATAGGATGGACAGAACAAAAAGTTTTCTTTATGCAGGGACGAGTCAGCAGATTAAAAAAAAAACCTAAGCTAACCAAAAAGGTGAAAATTTAAAAGTTAGACAAAAGCAAATGGACTACCTTAAAGTTTAAACATAGCCTGTAACAGTAACCGTGCTATATGAAAAAAACCACACAAATTAAGGAAGAAGAAAATAGTTCCCACATAAATATGAATTCTTTGGTACCAAATTCAAGTGCAGAGAGAAGCAGCATGGCACACAGGAAGCAATTCAAGAGCAATAACATGGTGCACTGCAATGACCTAACCCAGAAAAGTTAGGAAAAGAAGAATAACAGACAGAATTAGGAAGCAATAAGATAGATTGTATTAGATCAGGGAAATCTAATACAATTCTCACATTCAAGAAGTGAGATTTCTCCCAAGGGGGGGTCACTTTTCTCTTCTAAATTCTCAATACCTCTCTTACTGACCTCATCTCCTTATTTATTACAAAGCTCTACCACTCATTACTATCCAGCTCTCACACAGTGGATTTGACAGAGAATCTACTAACAGAATAAAATAACAAACTGATAACAGAATGTCAGGGCTACATAGTAGAAAACTCTCATGCCCTCATGTTGGCTGCTCATTCCCCTTTTACCCTTGCTTCTTCCTTCTCTTGTAAGTTATCAAAAATAGGAGTGTGAGGCTGATTCATTGCATTCGCTCACTATAAAATCTAGACACTTGATCTAGTGTAAGCACCAAAGCACACATCTTTGCCTAGATCAAAAGGTAATCACTAACATTCATTATGAACAATTTACCTATGAAGAAACCATCAAACAAGCTAGTAGATTTAAATAAATGCACAAAACAAACCTGCTTTCTTTAATTCATTCCACATAATGTCTTCCTGTTCAACAATACCAAAGAGGGATAATGTTGCAGCCTGCACACCAAACACTTGCCATAACAACTTTCCTGTGTTGTTTTGTCGCAGAAAATCCTATAAAATAAATGAAAGAGACCATTAGTCATAGAGAGAATGCTATCTGCAGTTGTGAAGTTCCCAAGAGTGTTTATTAAAAGCAACATGAGCATATACCTTAGGATGCATGTACAACCAAAACCGTATACCACGCCAAAGCGGGCAAGGTTTGACTTTCAAGCACATACAATCTTCAAGAGGAAGCCAACACTGAAAACAGAGATAGCCATTAATAACTAGGTAAAATGATTGGTAATGCCAAAAATGATTAACCTATACCAGTTATATCATACTCTCCAGTAATCGTGTCACTGCATGCAAACTTGTACAAGAAAAGGGGGAAAAAGGCAGAGAAAGAATGTAATCTAATTACTCACTACCAAGCCAGCATGCAAAAACCACAAAAAATTATAATAAGAAGTGAAAATAAGTACCCTTTGACAGAGGTATCCTCGACTTCCAAGCAAACGACAAGCTATTTGTCGGGCTGAAAAAAATTGAAGCTTCATTTCTGAATCACTCAGTGCCCGATAGGCTGCTCTATGTTTCTTGTCCTCCTCGATTCTAAATTCACCCTGAAACTTAGATTACATAATCAACAACAGACTAACCTCGACATCAAATGTGGAACAAGTAACAACATTACAACTTCACCATAATTGAATTTTATAATGGAAACATCAACTATTATTAGAGAGGATAATAATACTGATTTCTGAAAATGAAAGAGCAAAGTGCATGACACAAGGTACTGGATCAGGAATCGTCTCAAAAGTCGAAGAAAGCAATATTACAAGAAAAGTTATTTACCAAACCGCTCTCCACAAAACAAGAAGTACATTGACATGTTTACCTTTGTTAAGTGAAGTATGGTATTGCCAGTAAGTGCAACTGTGCAAGAATGTCATCATGCCGCTGTTTGGCTGGGAACAAAGTGCTTTCCTAGAATACCATTTCCCACACTTTCCCCTCTTTGGTTTGGGCCGGAATAAGGAACGACAATTTTGGGCTGAATTTCATTTTCCAAGAGTCGAAAACCATTTTCCAAGGAAAACCCAACTTTCCCCCACTCTTTCTATCGCAAGACACGCACATCTCTCCTTCTCTCTCTTACCATTACACTGATTCTGGTTCGCACAACAAAGGGTGAAATCTCACCATTCCATTGATCACGTTAGCGCTGTCTCTCTCTCTCTCTCTCTCACTTATCTCCTCTCTTCTCTTTCCATTGTTAATTTGATATAGGGTTTGAATGCTTCAGAATTGGTCTAATCTTTCTTAAAAAGTTCGTCTCATATAGGGTTTTGTGGGGGAAAATTCCATTAGATTTTGAATCTTCTGAAACATAATTTAGGTATTTTTAATTTAGGAAGAATCAATTGATAGTTGTTGTGAGTGAATTCTCAAACACTGCTTTGATTCTTGTGTTCTTAGTTTATGTATTATTGTGGACACCAGGTGTTTGTTTTAATTTCGTTTTAATGTCTCATAGAGTATTTGAAGAATTTACATACCTTGGTACTTATGAAATTGGATTGATTATCATATAATGCCTTCTTTGATATTTGGAGGATTTTAGTACTCATAAGATCATTGTTATCTTCGTACCAATTTTGGGGTCATTAGTACTCATCATAATGATAGCTTCAATTTGCATATTACTAAGGTAGAAGAATCAGAGAAAGGTTTCTGAAATATTTGATACTGTAGTAAGCTACGCAGACTACTAATTTATTGGTTAAGTACTTTATCCATAATTGCTTTGTGAGCAAGGTTTTATTAATTTGATGATCATGAATCTCGGTCATTCATGTATTTCATATTATTGGGTGTTGGTCGATTTCATGTTTAGTTTGTTTCATGATTGGTGAATTTTGGTTGATCAGTGAAGGTTTTTTTTTGTGATTTCGTTAGTATTTGACAATTTTTAGTTGTTTAATGTTAAAAGGTACACATTATGTGAGTTTATTTCTTAGAGATCCAAAAGGACTCTGAAAGTTACATGCTTAAGTTTCATCTCCTAAAGTTGAGTTTACCTTGAATTAGTTTTCATATTATGTAGTTTGGTTTGAAGGCAGATTATTTCATTGCAGGCAGATTAGTTCAAGCTAATGTGATTGGTTCATATTGCAGTGCATACACAAGCTAATGTGTTTTATGGGTTTGACAATAAGTCGATAATTATTATAAATGTATGTATGTGTCACATATATCGATTGACTCCACATCATCCTATTCACCACTATGGAGCCAAATAATGGATTATCTGCCAGGAAACTATCTAAGGTATAATGCTCTATATTGCTCAATTTAAGTTGAAAGTTACCTTATTTATTTAAGCAAATTTTACCTATTTGGATTGAATTATAGATGACTAATGATGCTATTAAAGGAATGATTGTCGGTGCTGTGGCTTCCATTATTGCTTTGTTCTTGCATTACATGAAGAATATAGCTCTAGTACTAGAAATCCTAGACTAATTAGGCATCCTTATGTAAATAGAGATAGCTTGAGGGAGGAAAACATCAATAGTGTGTTATATTATGGTGACACATACTGTTTAGGTCGGATTCGTATGAGGCCTATGGTTTTCTTTAACTTGTGTAACATTTTAATTGAAAGTGGACTTGTGAGAGAAAGTATACAAATGAGTGTAAAAGAGCAAGTGCTAATATTTTCTATACATTTTGGGGCATAACGTAAGATTTAGGGCAGCTGGGGGAAAGTTCATTCGATCAACTCGGACCGTACATTATTGCTTTCATAGTTTGCTTCAAGCTATTCTTAAAATGTACCCGGAGTTTGTGAAACCACCAAACACTTTCACCTCAACCTTAAATTCAGAATAACCCCGTTTTTTCCCTTGGTTTGAAGATTCATTGGAGCAATAGATGGGACACATGTGCGTGTATCTGTTCCAATGGAGATCCAAGATCGATTTAGTGGTAGAATCATGACTCAACGGTCTTGAGTGATGCACTTAGAAGGGGGTCCAAGGTTCCATAAGGTACCGTATAGGATTTTCTTGTTGTCTTTAATACGTTGTGGAGTGGCTGATATCTTGGTAATTATTTGTGATTTTGTTTACAAATGTAGGGAAATATTACTGTAAGGTATGGTGATTGTAAGGGGTTCATGCCTCCTTATCAGCGTACTCGTTACCACTTGAAAAAATATGCCAATAATCCAGCTGAAAATGAACAAGAATTAATCAATCTTCGACACTCCTCACATAGAATGTGTATGGAGAAGGCATTTGTAGTTTTGAATAAGCGATTGCACGCTTTGGGTGCCAGCCATTTTAGGCATATGAAACCCAAGTGGATGTGGTTTTAGCATGTTGCGTGATACACAACTATTAAAGAGGTGTTGATACAAATGATGTTATTATAAGAGAGGCAGAAACACAAACTCATAGTGAAGAGCGAGAAGAAACCAAAGAGTGTGTAAGGAAGCGAAATGCTATAGAATTAACGATGTGGACATCGTACAAGAAGCAGCGGAACTTAAAATTTTGTAGTAATTAGCACAAGATACTTTAAATGTGCTTAGCATATTCTACTAAGTTTATTAGGAGTTGCATAACAAATGGAGTATTATGTACTTCAATTTTATAGTTTACTAAATTTAATACAAGCATTTTAAAAGCATTATGGGTTATTAAAATCCCACTTGTTTTTCATTCTTTGGATATTTAATTTTGACATTATCATAACTTCAAAACAATATGATGTATGGGGTGAAAGGAGAGAACCCTCTGTTTTTGTGGATTTGATGAAATTACTAAATATTGTTACTTTTTTTGGATATATAATGTTTTATCTTATGGTATCAATAATGTGTTACTAGAATTCTTGATGAACTTTTTTAATAGGACTTTTATGTATTTTTGCTTATGTGGTCAATAGTAATTATATTAGTACCATAGCATGAGATAAGGGTTCCTAATCAAGTTTTCCTTTCCATCCGATCAAACAAAGGAAAAAGAGTTCAAAGCAAAGTTACTTTCCTTGCAACCAAACAAAGGAAAATCGATCTATAATTTAAGTTTTCCTCCGTAAAATGGTGTTCATGGAAAGCCAATTTCCATTGTAAATGTTTTCCGTCCAATCAAACGGAGCCTATATCTCTTTGTTATGTAGTGAACCATTAGCTAAATAGTGTTACTCGTATTACAAAACAAGACGCAATCTAAAGGTTGCTGAATGAAAAGGCCTTAAGAAGATCAAGATAGGAAAGTTCAATAATCTGTTTCTCTCCCTGATGATGAACTTACCAAATCAACATAATAACAACATTCTGACTATAATTCAACACCCTTAAACTTTAATGGAAAATGAGATAATTGATTTATGAGTACTATAGTAAGAAAAAACTGCAATTAACAAATGAAGTGCAAGCATATCTTCAAAACTCAAACATAAACAAAACTACTCATAAGTTCAATTCCACTGAAGTAACCTCAAATTGAGGAATGCATCTAAATCGCGCAAATTCATGCCATTCAAAGTTTCAAATTGAGCAACCAACCACAATAAAAATTGACAAAAACTATCCAACCTCCCTTAATATGAGGTCTAGGGTCACTTTCTATTTATGCTACTTTTCAAATGATTCATTTAGTTCATACAGTAAGATAAGACCGTCTTTTTGTAGACCAACTAAACACACTACCACATAGCTACAAAAAACCCATCAACAAAAACTACAACCTCCCTTAGTAAGGTCAGTTTTTGGTTACACTACTTATTAAGTGACCCATTTAGTTCAAATATTAAGATAAGACAGTCTTTTTACAGACCAACTAAACAAGCAATCACATACCCACAAAAAAAAAAACCATCAATAGAACTCAGAACTGAAAAAAAGAGTGAGAATGAATGAATTAACCGTGAGTCTACCACCATTGCCCCCAAAATTCATCTGAACATCAGTTTCAGTCTCCAAATTCTTCAAATAAGCAATGGCGTCAATAATTGAAGCAGGGACAGGAGAAGTGGTACCCCACCCCTGCCATTCTTGCAAAGTGAGGGTCCCATCAACTGGCCCATTTCTGGGAGGAGAGAGACAGAAAGAACTTGGTCTGGAGAAGGAAGTGATGAGATGGAAGGGACGACAACAACTTCTGCTTCGACTGCAACGGCTAGTTGTGGGTTCCATGTGAAAGAGGGTTTTGAAGCTGGATGATGCGGAGGAAAGAGGAGAGAGAGTGAAACTGCATTTGTTCTTCAAGCAGAAGGGCCCCACCTGTGAGAACAACATTGCGTTTTTAGGTTCCTGTTTTCAGTTATGGCTTTTGGACTCGATGACTCGGTGTTAATCACTATGGCTTGTGCCTCTTGCTAATGGAACTGTGACAAAAGCAAGCCCATACATACCCATAGGAGCTATTCGGTAAGAGTAGATATCGGAGTAGCTGTTAGCCATCGGCTAGTATCTGTTAACTTTTAGTTGTGAAAGTAGTTGTTTAATATATAAATGTTTGGTAAAAATAACTGTTGAGATCATATAAGATAAAAATGATATATTGTTTAGTTATAATATTAATTTCAATAATATGATTAATTATTGTATGGTTAAATTAAATGTTAATATTATGATATTTTCTTTGTATAATAGATAAAATATCAATTCCAATTTAAAATGCATTGTTATAACCTTTGTTTATTTGAGGGAAATAAGTTACCTTATACTTCCTCTGGTTGTACCATTTGCCCTTTTGGCACTATTTATCAACCAACTTTGTTAAGTTTTCTCGCATCATTATATAAGTAAAAAAAAATCATTAAGTTGGGTCTTATTAGATTCGTCTCAATGCGAGTATTCCAAATATCAAAATTTTATAATTTTTACTTATACGCAATTAGAGATAACAACGTCTAGATTAAAGAAGCATCTCGGCAAGTATGAAAAAACAAATGGTGTAACTAAAAAATACAGAGGAAGTATGACAGGAATCGAAAAAAGGCATCTTATCCCACAAAATCCTATATCTAAGGAGAGAGGCATAAGAAAGAAGGATAAGGATTTTGGAGAAAAAAAAAACACATTTGTCCTTTGATGAAAATGAATGAGGGGTAGAGTTATTACTGAATTGGTAAAGGTCTTTTAGTTATTTTGTTATTTATTATATATCTATTCCTACTAGATACCAAACAAGGAACAAGTAATATTATATTCTTCTCCCCCTTATCAATTCCCAATCCTTATTTCTTCCCTTTATCCTCATAATCCCTGTCCACATACCAAATACTCCAACTTAGTTGGTGCTCAAGAATTCAGCTACTTTACTCCGAATTTATAGCTGTAAATTTCGAATCTGAGTGCAACGGGCATGTACTTCACTTCTTAATCTAGTTCTGTTTTCTATAGTTGTGCTAGGTATGAGTAAGTTGTTTTCCTTCTTAATCTATTTGGTAATTCTCTTCATTTTTGGTGGATATCCTTAATTTCAAAAATGTTGGCAATTTTATTTGTAGTTGGTTATGGGTTTCGGATAATTCTTGCTAGTTGGGCAAGAGGGTTGTTTGTTAACTTTAAAAAGGGTAGATGGTGTAGGTTTCATGGAGTTGTTGGTGAAGGTTATGTTGAATCAAGAGGAAGAAAAATCTTTTAGGGGTATAGACTATAAGCGCCTTCATGCCCCCGGTCCTCCTAATCTCATAGGACTGGATCTTACAATGATACTAGATTAGGCTATCTTGATATTAATTTAAACAATTGTCAAATTTAAAGGTGAGTAGTTGAAAAGGGTTCCAAAGTAACATACTAAATGAATGTAATACCTTGGAACACCTATGGATGAAAGATGAAAGAGGGGGTGCGTTTAGGATCCTCAGTTGTATAACTAAAAGTGTGTGAGCATGGAAGAGGACAGGAAAGCTTTTCATGGTTGGGACGTGTATTCTCCAATTCTGAAAATCAGGGTTGTGTTTGAGATTTAATAATGTTTAGATCTCATTTTGATACGAGGCTTTTTTTAACATGTGTCCTCAAACACAATAAAATCCTAAATCAAACACTATTTGTATTTTCACCTAAACAAAACCTAAATTAAATAAGTAAGTAGCATAAGTAGAGGGTCGGGTAGAAGGAAAAAGAGATTGAAATGCTCAAAACTCGATTAAGGTCAATTAATTAAATTTTTCGATTTTTTGATTGATATGATTAAACTAAGGTAAGTAAAGTAATGGATTAAGAACACTGAAGCAAATTGAACAATTTATTATAATTCAAATAAGGATTATTTGCTAAGAAAGAGCTCAACTATTCCCCATTTACTTTTATAAGTCCCAATTATTGATAATTCTCTGTAGGACCCATGTTTCATATTTTGTGATTATTATAAGTCATACTTTACTGATAACCTGTTGAGAAGGTAAAAAAAATTTAAAATGTGGGACCCACCCCTTTAATGATTTTTTTTTTTATTTTCCCAGCTGCTGACTTAATTGGTTTGTAGGTTAAATATTAGTGTAGTTAAGTTAAGTTGGTGGTTTTTCGACTTCCCCAAAAACGAAACCCCCATTGTCTTCTTCCTCTCAAGCTCTTCCTTTCTGCTGCCACCATTAACGAAGCTGCGCAAGTTAATTTTTTTTTTTAATTTATTCAAGTGGAGGCGATTCTTTACAAGCGAAGTTGAGGAGATTTCTTCCGAGGGTTTCTTCTCGAAGAAGAAGTAAGTTTTCCTCTGCTCATTTCCCCCCTCACCAAATGATGATTTTCTCCTTTTTTTAGAGTTAAATAGGTTTCTATTTAACTTTACGGTGAACTTTAGTTCTGTTAAAATTGAAATGTGAAAGTGAATTTTGGGTTTTTTTGTTGATTATTGTCTGCGCATTTCTCCCTCCCCAAATACTGAATTTAATTGTAATTGATGAGTTGCTCTGGTTTGCCCTTGATATGTGTGTGTTGTAGTCCATGGATAGCGTTTGTTTGCGTTCTTGGCATGGTGGTTTATTTAAGGAGAATGGAAGGAAGATGGAGTACATTGGTGGGGCTGGTAGGACATTTGCAGTGGATCCTGATGAATTGTGTTGGTGGTATTTGGAGGAGCTTGCTAAGAAATGTGGTAGTTATAGGACAATTGAGAAGGTTTATTACTTAATTCTTGGGAAAACTTTATCTGATAGGTTGAAGATGGTTTACAATGACTCTGAGGTGCTTGAAATGGGTGCAATTGTGATGAAGCCAAAGTGTATTGATCTGTATGTATTACATGGAATAGAAAAGCCTGTAATTTTGGAAGATGGAATCCCCCAACATCTCCCACCCATTCCCACAGACACAGCAGTAGGGGTTATTAACACAGTCAACACAGCCAAAAAGGATGAGACCCCACCCAAAAAGTTGACCCCAGTTAGATCAAGTCAAAGGTTGAAGGAATGCCAACTTATTTTCCCTACAGACCTACCTCCCCCATATAACCCTAGCTTTTCCACACCTGTCATTAACACCCCAACTGCTGAGCACCCCTCCCAACCTTCCAGAACATATCACCCCTCCACAACAGATCAGCCCTCCCAACCTGACACAACAGATCAGCCCTCCTAACCTCCCACAACATATTAGTCCTCCCAACCTCCCACAACAGATCACCCCTCCCAACTCACTGTTGACAAACCACCAACACAAAACTGCAAAAATCCCTCCCTTCCCACTGTAGAAAAACCACCAACACAGAACAGCAAGAAAACAACAAAAAAACCCTCCCATCCCACTGTTGATACAGGGAATAGCAACAAAACAACAAAAAAACCCTCTTAACCCATTGTTAACAAGCCAGAAGCAGACAACACAGCAACCAAGAAACAACTTGAATCAAAAAATCCTGGTGAAAGTAGCAAAACAAGGCAAACACCTCCTGTACCTCATGAGGCCTGCATATATGACCAAGAGACCTTTCCACATGATTATTACCAGTGGTATGACTGTAGGCCAGAGAGCCCCTTACTTTGAGTGAATTACTAGGTTCAAACCAGGAGTTTTCTGATGATACATATCCTGGTTATGAGCCTTCAACTGGTAGCTCAGAAGAAGAAGAAGATATAAGGCAGGTGGTTGATGATCCTGAAATTGATGTGGAGGAGTTGAGAAATCTAGATAGACAGAAGGAACAAGAAGATCCAAAATTTGAGGTAGAAGGTGTTGAGTGTGGTGAATATCCAGAGACCAGTGATGATGAGTTGCAAACTGCTAGGAGGAGGGTGAAAGCAGCAAATCTAAAATTGTTGCAACTTGCTTAGCAGCTACAGAAAGAGGCAGAGGAGGGTAGGATTGGAGGTGCAAGGAACATATCTAAACAACAGGATGTACCTAATGAGGGAGAGTGTGTGAGTGATTACTATGACAGTGAGGATGACCTTGAGACACCAGAGGACAATGAAGATGAAGAGTATAGTGGTAGAAGAAGGAAGGGTAGGGGGATGTTGGTTCTTGAAGACACAGATTGGTCAAGGTTTGTCTGGAGAGTAGGACAAAGGTTCTCTAACAGAGAGGCTTTTAAGAGTGCAGTTGCACACTTTGCAATACAGTGTCGGAGAAACTTGTACACTTGTGCAAGTAATACTAATAGGCAGCAGAGAATTGAGATGAAGTGTAAAAAAGGTTGTCCATTCAGGTTGTTTGGAAGCTGAGACTCAAGGAGGGAATGTTTTGTGGTGAAGTTAGTAGATGGTGAGCACAACTGCACTAGAAATATGGAGGCTAATAGGCAAATAAAATCAATTTGGCTTGCTAAGCAATTTTTAGAGATCTTTAAAGCAAGACCCCATTGGCTAGCCAAAGACATAATGGAAGCTGTGAGGAGGTCCTACAGAGTAGTCATCAAGAGGTCTATGGCTTACAAGGTCAAGTACAAGGCTCATAGGCTTTTACATGGCTCAATGAAGGAGCATTATTTCAAATTAGGAAGGTACTTGCAAGCTATAAAGGACAATTGCCCTAACACAGTTATCACCTTGGTGACTACAGGAAGAGGTGTTACACTAGTGTTCCAAAGGTTGTTTATTTGTTTTGAAGGGATTAGAAAATGATGGATGGAGGGGTGTAGGAGATTCTTGAGCATTGATGCCTGTTTTTTGAAGACTTTTTTGGGAGGACAACTGATGGCAGCACTGGGCAGGGATGCAAATGACCAGATGTTCCATGTTGCATGGGCTATTGTGACCAGATATTTATTGCTTTGAAGTTACTAATAATTTATTTCATGATATAGATCTTTAAGTAATAATCGTTCTACTGTATATTCTAACCCCTTTTCTATACTTTATTTTATATTCATATTATTATTATTCTTGCCTTTGTATATTATATGCTTGCCTGATCATTCCATTCTTATTATTATGATTGTCCTGCATCTCCCACATGTTATTTTTGCTAAACAAGACCTAAAGAACTATTCTAACATTAATCAGATTAATTTGGACAACCTGCTAGGAATCTTGTAATTTGATTGCATAAGAACTTGTCACTAAATAATTAGTCTTTTTATGTTTTTTCTTGAACCAATTTAGACTAAATATTTTTAGGGCGCTTAAAACATTATGTGGTTATTCTTTGGCATAAAATTTGTTGTGAATCGATATTTAGTAGTGGCCAGCAATGGGCAACATGGTTCCTGACTGTGTTGTACCCTCACCCCCGAACTCAATCTTTGGTTCATTTTGACCATATATGGAGTCAGGACGGGAAAATCTACATTGGATAATTTGTCCCTACGGTTTTCCCATATCCAATTAGGTTTATTATTCTTCCTAAAAAGAATTATTGGCGACTTCTTTCAAAAACATATTTTTCAATAAATCCTTAACAATGGGGTAGTCAAATCAAATACGTGCTCAAACCGTGTAAGCGAAATAAAAACACGCCTACACTTACCTACATAGTGGACAAAAGAAAGCAATTAAGAAGCCCAAATGCACAATATTAACTTGAAAATGGGTCAAAAAACTAAATATTTACGAAAAGGACCATAAAGGAAGAAGATTACAAAAAATAAGGAAATTAATGGGAAAATAAAGGTTAAAAGGAGAAAATAAAAGTGAGAAAGGGACTAAAGGAGCTTAATCACATTTCAACTTGGTATGATCTTGTCAATCATTAACTGGAAAAATCCATATTTGGAGGCGGCTCCCTAGTTGGAAAATTTGCAAATTCACAGCGTGTTAATTGAATTGAGGTTATCCCGTCAAAAGAAGAAACCCAAAAATACCAACTCAAGAGGGTATTGAGTCATAAAGGAATGTGGTTCTTCAAGGAATCATGAGCTATGAATTCCAAGTGACATCACATTACTATGATTGCTCATGTTGCAAGTTCCAAATATAGCTTTTAGTTGTTAGTTTTTCCAATCGTGAATGAAATTCACTTCTCCCACCACTTCCATCAGGCATGATTTACCCTTTCAATGTAAGTTTTCCTCATCTGAGAAGCTACAATCTCTTCTCTTGTATCCACTATTGCGAACTAGCAATTGTCAACTACACACACTAGAGTTATGACATATTCATCCAACAATGATGACCTCCAAAGCAATGAGGTCACACGAGTTTTAGTTGTTCTCTTTACTTTGTATGCTTTATAAGAACTAGTGATGCTGAATTTAGTGTTTCTTAAATATTTTTTTATATATTATGTATGAATTGAACAACCCATGTCAGATAAAAACACACAAGCCATAACTTTTGCTTCTTCTTTTTTTCTCTCCTTTAAAAAACTTTTTTCATGTAATCCATGATGGTTAATCTTATTGAAAGATTCGACTTAAAGTACGACACATTACCCATTAATTAAGTAACCTCATCAAAGTTCTTCTCGTGTTTCCCTCTTTTAACTTTCACATTTTTGGTTTTGTTAATATTGTAAACACTTAGGTTTTTCCTCAAACTAACTGATTTTATCTTCTTCTTTTCTATTTAAATTCTACTAGCTTATTTTCTCCTAACTTGTTTGTTTGTTATTCAAATTACATGTCCATATTAAATTTGGATCCGGATGAATATATTTTCATATAACTATTTTTACTTTTTTCCTCCATGAGTATTCATCTTGTATATTTTTTAATTTTGGCCTTTTCCATGTTGATTCAAAGATTATCTTATGTTCCCTTTACTTGTTACATTGTTGTTCAAATTTCAAGTCCAATTTTAGGGTGTGTGCTCGCTTCAAATTATTTTTCGTGACCTTATCTTAATTTTTATAAACTTTTTGTAACTTCTCTTAATCTAATCTGTTTTTCTTATTTTTCTGATCTTTTCCTTCTTATTATGATTTTTTATTAGCTTCTTAATTTTTCAGAAAATAAGTCAAAGAGAGTAAATCCTTATTTTCTTCATCTTGCCTATTTTGTCCTTTTTCTCTTTTACTATTGTTGTTTTGCCAAAACAAAGATGATAGTGATGCGCAAACTCCTACATATTTGTGAGATGTCTAGCATTTAAGATTTAGGATAGTACATAATATGTAATACATATGAATTAGGAGTCTATGTTACTAGGAAAAAAAGTTTATGAGTTAATTGGATTTGAAGACATGTGTGATTTTAGATTTAGATCATATAAAGTTGAACGTATCTGTTTTCGACTAGCTTTTCCTTTTATGTTTTTACACTTTGGGTTTTGGTTTACTTTGAAGTGCTTAAGCCTCTTGAATGTGATTATATTTGGTTTTAAATACCAAAAAACAATTTGGAATAGAATGAAAAGTTTACATGTGAAAGAATAGAATATTGGATTCTTTTGTTTTATTTTTGATCATTTTTGTTTTTGGGGATTTTGCTTCTTATTTGGCATTACACTCGCTATAAATATAGAGCGTTGCGTACTTCTAAATTGTATATTAGAGGAAGTTATAATAGAGGAGTACAACAAGTATTGCAACTGAATATATTTGAAACGTTGATGCCTTTGTTTAGATAGACATACCAATCAATCCTTTAGTGAGGAGTGTCATTATATGTATAATGGGTTGAGATTTATCTTGGGAGTAGAATATGTTTGAGCATGACGATGAAAAAAGGTAACACAAGTGGATTAATAAATTAAATGCTTTTAATGTAATGATAAAAGTTTGGTTATTTCTCACTTTTGTGATTAATGTCTCTTTGATCTTGTCTTGTTTTACCTATGATGATTACATTCATCTATATTTATCATATAATATGTTATTTGTGTAGGTGTATATGATTTTTTCCAATAATAAATAGTAGTTATTGGACCATAACTTGTATGTATTTAATTGTTGCCTTGGTTCTTAAAATTGTGACCTTTAAGTTTGTACTTGTGCTCTATTATTTGGCATTGGCCAAACATGCTGTAGACAGATAATCTTGTCTCCCCAATTTAGTATGCAATGATGAATGAAATATATTATTGTACTACTTGGTCCGGACTGAAGAGTAGCAATCAAAAGCCCTACCCAAAACCCTTTTTGAATCCAACATACGTTCTGAACTCCGTTTAAAATAATATCACATTTTCAGGCCGAATTAATTATTCTTGATAATTAATTAATTTTAAATTAAATATTTTAATAAAATAAGATTTTATGATTTGAATCTGTTATTATTGATAACTTTTAATAAAAGATAAGTCAAAATGGTTATTTAAGATAAAAAGTGAACTTCGGGAAAAAAAAGCAGAAATGTGTTGCACGCAAGGACAATGCGCTCGGCGCGACGCGCGACACGAATGCGCTAAGTGCACCGAGATTGTGCGGAGCGCAACCTTCTTTTTTGTCCGCAACTTCTATATTCCGAATTCTAATCGTATTTTTCACTAAAAATATCCCGTTTTGACTCGTACTTTCTAACGGACTTGACATATATACTTCAACATATCTAAACACTTACAATTAAACATAAAAACCTCGCAAAAACACTCTCGAACACATTCGAATTATTCAAACACATTCACCCAAGAATATTGATTCTTCTTCCTCCATTGAATCTTCATTCAAGAACTCACTTTTCAAGGCTAAAGATTGATTCCTTCGACATCCGTGTGATCAGATCTAGGCGACAAAGTAACTCCCGAGGGTCCGTAATATTTCAATTCCAATTCAATTTCTTAAAGTTACTAACAAGTTTTTCATGATGTATTCTTGTGTATTCTAATCTCTAATCTATTCTTTATATTTATATTTTTATATTATATTGTACGCACGGATATGTGTTTAATGATTTCATCACTTCTTATGTTTATTTTTGCTAATTAAAGACCAAAATTAATGTTCCAATATTAAAGTCAGATAATTTGGACAATTGAATTAGGTTCCTTGTAATCTAATTGCTTAAAGAACATATCACAAAAATAAGTATTTTGCTTGTTTATTAAACCAACATAAATTGATTTATAGAGTGCATGAACATATTGCTTGGTTGTTTATTTGCATAAAAAATATAACATGAATCGTATTAGGTAGAGGCCAAAAATGGGGGAACTTGATTCATGATCATATTCGCACCCTCACCTTCGAACTCAATATTGGTTCATTGACCAATTATGAACTTATGACGAGGAAATCTACATTGGATAAGTCCCTAAGATGTCTCTATGGTTTCCCCAAAATCTAAATAGGTTTATAAATCTTCCTTCAAAGACTTGTACGACGACTTCTTCAAAACAAATTTTCAAACAAAAACCATTACAATGTGGTAGTCAAATCTGCACTTATCCAGCGTAAGCAATAAAAACCTGCCTACAATTATTTGGCGACTTCACTGGGGAGGATGCAAACTTAATTTTTAATGAGTGGGTGAAACTCGAAAAATGCGATTCATACTTGTTTTACATTTTTAAATAATATTAAAGTTTTGCATATGCATCGCTATTCTACAGAGCCACTATAAGTTCTATGTCCTTGCTTCATTAGCGCATGTTCTATGCGTGAGACCAACCCCGGTGGTTTGCACTTTATCCCTCCAAAAAGCTGCCTGTGCGATAGTGTTGGATCTTTGTCATAAGCAAACCTACCCAACCATGGCATGGCTCTCTTGTTCCAGACTTGAGACTGGAGTGCATCTTACACGTGGCCATATTTTTAAGTAAGGATACGAAGCGTGGGATCAATTTCTTCGTCATGGACCCTTTTAAGCGTAAATTGAAGCCTAGCCATAGTATCAAACATAAATCTTGACTTTAGGGTGGAATTGCATACTATTTCTTGCCTATTTGACATTATTAATTGCTTATTTTTTTTGTTGGCAATTCAAAGTTGTTATTGAAAATCAAAAAATAGTGTTACAACCTGATCATCAACTAAGGATAAGGACCTTTTAGTGTCAAGCTCCCCCACCTTCTAGGAAGGGTTTGAGAACATGACACACCAGGCCTAAACGACCCAACAAATTATATCCCTGAACACACTCAGGGAGAGCAAACCAAAGCTAAAGAAAAGGTTCACAAAATAACTCAGTAAAGAGTAACTACAACTAGATTACAAACAATAATGAACTAAAATAAAAACCTCTAAACTATAGATTACAGAAGAAGCTTTTGGTTTAATGACTGATTGCTCCTACAAGCAGCACTGAAAATAATACTCCTAATAACCTGCTGAGGATTGAGGAGCTTATCTTCAAAAAAAATTATGTTCCTTTGGATCCAAATGTGGTAAGTACTCTCAATAAAAAGCATGTTATAGAGCTGATATTCTTCCCTAGTCTTCCTACTTAGCTTAGTAGCCAGATCAATTTCACCTACCATATGTTGAATATTTCTGTTATACCCCAACAGATGAAGATAAAACCTTCAAACTTCTTTACTATAGCTGCAATTGAAGAAGAGATGATCCTGAGTTTCTCTATCTCCATTAGAAAGCACACAAGTTTGATATTCAACCAGACCCCACTGAGCTAGTCTTGCTTTTCTAGTAAGCCTGCCATGAAGCATAATCCAGGTGATAAAAATAGCTATTAGGCTAGCTTTACTCTTGCAAATAATTCTCCTCCATGGAACCTTAGGTGTGTCTCCCCTCATAAACCAATAGAGTTTTTTAATAGAAAATTTATCGTTATAGATAAATTGTTGACAAGTAGCATAATCAACCACTATGCTTCTAGCTTCAAAGATCTTCTTCAAGGCCCATGAGAGTCTGTGAGGTATATTCATGGACTAAACATCAGCATGTTTAATGTAATAAGCATGCAGCCATCTTATCCAAAGCATGTCCTACTTGTTAGCCAAAGCCCAATAGTGCTTAGCAATAGCAGCTTTGTTCAACAATGTGATGTCTTTGAAATTTAGATCACCACACACCTTCTTATTATATAAAGTATCCCAACCAATAGGACTTTTCATGGAAACTGCATCAAGACCAGTCCATGAGTAATTTCTAGAAGTTGTCTGAATGTCTTTTAGAATTCTCTTGGGTAGGATAAAGATCTGACACCAGTAGAGCTGAATGCCTTGTAAAACAGAAGCCACTAACTGAGCTTTTCCTGCATAAGAAGGCTTCTTAGCAGTCCATGTCTTGATTCAAGCAGTGACTTTAGCCAATAAAGGTTTGCATTCCTTATATAATAACTTCCTGGAAGCCAAAGGAACTCCCAAAATATTTAAAGGGAAAAGTTCCAGTGGTCATTTGCAAAATATCTTGAAGAGATTGAATATCATCAGTATGAATGCCAAAAGTAAGCACCTACTTTTATCCAAGTTAGCTTCCAAACTAGAGGCAGTGGAGAATTTTTGAAAAGCATCAAAAAGTAATTGCATTAAGCTAACATCTCTCTAGAAAACATCAAGAGATCATCTGCAAACATGAGATGGGTAACGCCTAATCTCTCACACCTTGGATAGAAATTGAAGTTAGGAATAGTCTTCAAATTAACTAAGCATCTTGGTAAATATTCCATACAAATACCAAAGAGGAAGGGTGAAAGAGGATCACCTTGCCTAAGACCTTTTATAGCTAAAAAAGGACTAGGAAGCCCATTAATAAGAATGGAATAGGAAACAGATGTAACACAATTCACGATCCATGAGACAAACTTAGGAGGAAACTCCAACTCAGCAAGCATAACATTAAGGAAAGGCCACTCAACATAGTCATAACTTTCCTTGAGTCTATTTTGATCATACATCTAGGGCTAACATGCTTAGTAGTGTAGCATTTAATTAACTCAGTAGCAAGCAAGATATTATCTGAGATAAACATATTAGGAATGAAGCCAACTTGAGCTAAATCCACAACATCACCAATAACTTTTTGCATTCTCATAGTAAGTATTTTAGCAATGAGTTTATATAAGGTTGTGCAGCATGCAATAGGCCTGAACTCCTTGACAGAATAAGGATGGGCAACCATAGGGATCAATGTGACAATAGGCAATTGATATCATCAAGAGGAATACTGTAATCCCCCGTAAATTTATGGATTTTATAAATATAATTTAATATATAGTTATTTATATTTAAATATATTTTAGTATTTTAATGATTTATTACTTCAAACGTTGACTATTTGAAAGTCAAAGGAATAATTTTAATGATTTATGCAAGTCAAATATTTTATTAAAGTCATGCTTTGAAAAGTATTTGAAATGTTTGAAACACTTATTGGATTTGGAAAAGGATTTCTAATTGGGTGTTAGGAGCCAAAACACTCTTAGATTTGGAAAAGGATTTATAATCCTAGCCTATTTACCTTTTCCTAAGCCCACAAAGGGGAAACTATAAAAACCCCCATAAACCCCTAATTTTTCCCACACAACTTTATTTTCTCTCTCCTCCTTCCTCTCACATTTTTAGGCATTCAATCTTTTCTTTCGGTTTTCGCTCTCCTTCGGCCCTCTCCTTTTCCGGCCAGCCGCCAGTCCGGCCACCGCCGCTGCTACCTGACGACTGCCGCCGCCGCCGCCTGCTGCCCTTTGGCCGGCGTTCGTTCTCCCTCCTTCCTTTGCTTTGGTTTGTTTCTTTTCTTCCTCCTCACACTAGTATAAAAATGCGAATTTGCGTCAGTCAATGTGCGTCGCACGCTAGAAGCACTGACGCAAATAGCCTATTTGCATCACACATTAGAGAACGTGCGGCACACAAAATGACAGTAGATGGGTGGTAGGGTCATTTGCGTCGCACGGGGATGACAACGCGACGCAGATGACGAACATGATTTGCGTCAAACACAGCTATTGTGCGACGCAGATGGCTGGATCCCATCGTCTAAAAGCTGATGACTTGGATGCCTATTAAGTCATGTGCATTGGACTCAGCTACAGTGCGACACACATGGCTGGATCACCATGATTTGCGTCACATGGTAAGGTGATGCGACGCAAATCATTAGCTGATGCCACGTCGGACGTTGGGTCCCATCCGACGCAAATGATGCAGCCCAGAATTAGCAGATCTCGACCCACCTCCTAAAGCCCAATCAAACCATACCTAATATATAAATCTCGCCTAAGGGCGTGCTTCTCATCCTCCAGCCGTTTTTTCTTTCTCTCTCCTCATCTCTCTTTCATTTTTAAAGCCTGCTTCGAATTCCTTTTACCACCACTTCTCCTCATTCTTCGTGTTATGTGTGACGCAGATGAGTGAAGGCTTGCTGGCTGCTGTGGCTTGGAGCCTTCCCATCTGCGTCGCATGCTGCGCCATTTGCGACGCAAATAATAGATATTTACGTCGCACGCAGCGCAGCATGCGACACAGATGGGAGACGCAAATGACCTTTTTATACAAGGGCGAGGAGTCATCTGCGTCGCACGGTAGGCAAGGTTCGACGCAGTTAGCTAATCATCTGCGTCGCGTCGTTGTCCGACGCAGATCCTTTATCCTCATCTGCGTCGAGACTTGTGCCGTCGGACCCATGTCCGACGCAAATGGGCTCCTCGCATCCGACGCAAATCGTCGATTCTGTACTAGTATCAAGTTTTATTCAAAGTTTATATTTTTAATCTTTGTTTTAATTTATTTATGATTAAAAGTTATAAGTTGATGATTTATTATTGAATCTAAGTTATATAATTTATGTATTGATGAAATAAAATTCAGATTTGCATATTTGAGTTTAAATTAGATTTTAATTATCAAAGCACGAATTTTTAGGGTTTTGAAAGTTAGAAAAACATAGTAGCTTATTATAAGTTATGAAAGTTATTACCTTTATGTTTCTAAGCATGTTTGAATATGTTTTAAGGGAGTTTTAACTCATGTTACAATGCTGGAAATTTAAAGAGATGTTTTCATGGTGTTTTATGATGGATTTTAACCACTAGTGTAGTGAGAATTATGCTAGCAGGTTTAATAACCAAGTTTTATTATTGGGAAATATTTTAAACATGTGCTAGAGGGATTTAAAGTATTTTATCATTGCTGTAAATTCATGAAGGATTAATTATGAATTTATATTGGTTATTTTAGGCGGAGAATTCTCTCTAGGCAATTTTTAAGACTGTTAAAGTGGCCTATCGGTTTATCTACACAAGGTACTTACATACCTATGTGTTGATTGATGTAGTATTATTATTTTAAGAAGGAAAGTTATGTAGTATCATGTATAGGAACTCTGTTGAGTTCATATATGATTTCTATTATGTTGGATTTTGCATGTTTTATGCTGTTGTGTAAACATGTTGATTATGAGGTTTATATCATGTTTGTATGGAAGATTGATGCAAGCATGTTGGTTGGGAACTTTATTTTATTAATTCACATGGGTGAATTAATATATTTATTAGTATTGGATCATGATTGATCATTGTTCCCTTTTGATTATTTCACTGCTTTATAAGGACCGAGGGCCTTATTTGGTAAGTTGATATTTTATACCTGTAAAAGGTAGTTTGGTTGTTGGCTAGGTTCAACAAATAAGAAAGATTGAATTAAAGTTGGTATTAATTAATCTTGGATTGTTAAGTTATGAGATCACTTATCTAATCCTAAGATAAAAATGGAAGTTTGTGATTGTTGATTGATTATGATGTTTGTTTTACTTGTGAGTCATAACAAGTAATAACTGGTAAATCATGTGAAGTGAAACTGGATAGCAATAGCTTTAGACTGGTGCATGTCTGAAGTGTTGGAAAATTACGAGTTAGGGTACGTGGTGAGCGTGCCATGGCTTTTTCTGGGGCCGGATTGATCACCATGTCCTATTTTTATTTAAAAGGTTCCTCGATATCGTAGGTCATGGGAATACGGAGTCGCGCCCGTATTTCGTCTTCCAAAGGGAAGGCTGGTTTTAGTTAGACAACTCGGTCCATTGACTATTCCTTTTAAAGTAATAAGAATGTTGTTAAAGTTTAGTTTAGTAAAAGTTATCTGCAAGTTATTATACTATTATTTAATCCTGACTACTATTTATTTGTATCATGTTAGGATTGTTTACTTGTTTAGTATGTAGTACTCAGCTTTGCTGATTATGTGCTTTTGTTGTGTATGTTGATCATGGCTTTGCCTTATTGATCCTGTGATGACCCATTTTGGTGAGCAGTCTATAGGGATCAATAGTGCATGGTCTATCTACAGGTTTGAAGATGATGCATCATTGGGATTGGGATTTTGGAGAGCTTGTGTAGTTTATTTACAGTACTTTGAGTTATACTTTTCATAGTTGATTTGGTTTGGTTTTAAGTTTGACTTTGGTTTTGTTGGCTGGTTTTAGAGTTGACTTTGTTGTTGACTCAGTTTTTATTTATAAAGTTTGTTATTATGTTTTCCGCTGCAAAATTCTGAATAAGCCGATACGTTTTCACATGGGCGATAATACTTTGATAATTCTCTATGTTTTATATTAAAAGGAAATTCCCACTGGTAACCCTGTACTATGGAATATTTGCAATGGTGAACCGTTTTTTTTTCAGTTTCAAAAATAACCCTATACTTAGTAATATTGTACAAAAGTGACCTTAATGATAGTAAAACCGTTAATTCAATAGTTAGTTTTATTGGTTTACCTAACCCAGGTTAACCCCAACCCCCAACCACCACCCAGCCCACTGACATCCCACCCAACCACCATAGTTTTTACCAATAAAACTAACGGTTGAATTAACGGTTTTACCATCATTAAGGTCACTTTTGTATAATATTACTAAGTATAGGGTTATTTTTGAAACTGAAAAAAAAAACGATTTACCATTGCAAATGTTCCATAGTACAGGGTTACTAGTGGGAATTTCCTTATATTAAAAGGTATTTTAGAAAAGAGAGAATTGTCGGGGTGTTACAAAGTGGTATCTGGGAGCTTTAGGTTTTTATTGGTCTTTCGTGCCAACTTTAAGTTTTTAGGCGCCTAACTAGCTAGTTACTCAAAATGAATTTCTTAGATTTGAGCTCCTACTTATTCATGGTATTTAAATTACCTTTGAAAAGTCTTTTTCAAAATTCTAATATTATTTCAAGTCGAATTTTTTTTAAGGGGGTCCGAAATTTTTTTTTATTATGAGGTCCGAATTTTAATTTAATTTATTTTCCTTATTATGTTCGAAATTTTCGAACCATATTTTATTTCGGTTCCTTCCAAATTCGATTTTTTTTTATTATTTACTTTAAATTATTTTCAGTACTCTGGTTTATTTTAGGGAAATTCTACATGGTGGCCTCTAACTTTCAATTTTTATATATGGTGACAAAGCAAAAAAAAATATTATACAAAGTGACTCCCAACTTTGACAAATTCAACCTGGTGATCTTATTTCATTAATTGGTGGCTAACCAATTAAACCTAATTCTTTCACTCTCTCCCCTTTCTCTATGTACAATGCCACCCAGGCCATCGAAGGAACGCCAATGGGTCTAACCATGAAACCACCACGACCAACTACCAATACACTCTGAAACACCCATTATCTCTCTCTCTTATATCTACCGCCTCTCTTTCGCACCTCCACCATACCCTCCAACAAGGCGGCAGATGGCGATGGCGGTGAGAATGGGCATCAAAGTGACAATGATAGTAGTTGGTGCTTATCTCTCCTTCGCGAACGTTGCTCCTCAGCAAGCCCACGCTACAACTCATGGCTATTTCGTCATATAGCGTCTTCACAAATTCTTGGATGATTGATTGATTTATATTTGATCCCACACCAACATTTTATCATCGCTTTCCTTTTTCTTCTTCTTCAGCTTTTAATTTGATTTTATGGTAGGTTTTTTAAGAAGTGAAATTTGACTGTGGTTTTTTTTTTTGTTGGAGGGATGTGTAATTGCTGTATTAATCGATTGAAATTTCATCTGTATGTTAGCTAAGCTATGGAATAAATAATTAATTGTTAATTTTTGAATTCGGTTATATTATGAGAAAATTCTGTTATTTGGCAGTGTTGTTGATGAGAAAACCACTATTTACTCAATAATAATGGTTGTGCTTTTGGAACTTCAAAAGTTTCAGATGGAGTATGACTATGAGAACAAATGAAGCATCGTATATTGATGACTTCTTCGAGTGATGCTTGCTTATAAAGGTTATGGACAAATATATTGCAATTATACACCGTTGCATGATAAAAATGGTATTCGGCCCAAATATTCAAACCCCAACTCAAGGCAAGAGAAGGGCAGTAGAGGAGAGAGAAAGATGGGTGGTGGAGAAAAGAGAGCGAAAGGGGCTTTTTTGAGTGGTTGGGATTATGTTTGGGTGTTTGTGGTGGTGGTAGGGTTGTGTTGTGGTTGTCGGTATAATGGGTTAGCTTAATAAGGTCACTATGCGTATTTACATAAAGTTGGAGGTCACTTGATATAAATCTTTTTTTGCCCTGCCACCAAATAGAAAAATGCAAACCAGGAGGCCACCATGTAGAATTTCCCATTATTTTATTATTTTATGAGAGAGGGGTGGTATAGGAATGGCATATAGGATAGAAATATTATATGTCTGCATTAAATAGTTAGTTCAGCATGATTATATTTTTCTTCCCTGCTAACTGTTTATGTCATTCCTATGCTTTATGTTGTTGGTTATTCTTGCTTATTGTTATTGTTGGGATTATACGTTAAGTGAGAGTACCAGTTGTTTACAGAAGTTATATTTATTGTTATAGATTCCTAGCCATGTCTGAAAGAGAAGATACTAGAGTAGGGAGCTATTACAACCCTATTGTACTGAGTGATGATGAGAGTGATGGAGATTATGAGTCTGATGATGATAACTACACCGAATTCATTATGCTTAATGTATTAAGAGCAAGCATGCCTGATAGTGATGATGAGATTCTTCATGAGTTTGACCGTGCTAGAGGACAAACCAGAAGTGATATTTACCATGCCGTTATGAGACCATATAGTTTTTTGAGTCAGAGGAGGACGAGCCTCAAACTAAACGAAGATCCACGAGATTTAGAAGATATGTTTATTATAATATTGAAGACATTGATGAATTTGTAGATGAGCTTTTCACTCCAGAGAACTACAAGGAATCCAAGGATAAGACTGATGATGTTTTACCTTAGATTATTTACCTATTCATTTATGCTTTAAAGAATAATGTTGGATAATTTATTTCATAGTACCTTTATTTTATTTTAGGAAAAGTACAGTATTATGGTTTAGAAAAAAATGTTATTAGCACCTTTTGAGGAATAAAAGTTAAATATTTAGTTATCCAAGTGAGCAAGAATTTATTTTGGCATGCGAATGGGAATATTATTATTTATTTGTTATGATTGAATTTTTATTCACGATTCCTAAATTGTGTGTTCTTGATGTGAATATTCTTCATGGATGATTGATGATGAGTATTCTATAATATTGTTGTAACTTCATGAGAAATTGTTTGTTGATGCGATCTTTATGGTCAAATAAAAATGTTGTCTTCGTAGAAAATGACATGTAAGTTATGTATCGAACCTAAAGTAGAGTACGTTAATTTCAGGTCGCTCACTAGAATAGCAAACAACAATAATGATTTAGCTGCTGCTATTCGCCTTTTGGCGGAGAGATTGACTCAGGAGAGATCCGAGCGTCCCGATTCTGCTGGGGACATGTTTGAGAGACTAGCCAAGGTTAAACCACCATACTTTAAGGGTCAAGCTGATCCTACCTTCTTAGAGAACTGGATTAGAGAGTTTGAGAAATTTTTTGGGGCTGTAAACTATCCTGAGAATATGAGAGTAGGTCAGGTTGTGTTGTACCTAAAGGATGAGGCTTATTTGTGGTGGAGAGAAAATGGGGCTAGACTGAGTGCTGTTGAGGGATTCAATTGGGATTCTTTTGTTACTGCCTTGAGAGGGAAGTTTTACATTGCTTTTATAAGGAAACAGAAAGCCCAAGAGTTTATCAACCTTAGGATGGGGAGTATGACCATCTATGAGTACTATAGCAAATTCATAGCACTGTCGAGGTTTGCACTTGAGGTAGTAGCCATTGAGGAATTAAAGGCTCAAATATTTGAACAAGGGTTGACTGAGGAAATCCAGCTGGGGTTAGGTGGTGAAACTTTTTCATCCCTAGATATTGTTTATGGAAGAGCCACCCACATTTATGGTCTTCAGTCGAGGCGTGATAAGAAAAATGCGGTAGTGGGTGAGAACAGAAAGGATTTCAACGCTGGGGGAAATCAAGGGAATTTCAAGAAGAGCAGGAATGGGAATGGGAATTTCCAAGGGAGGAATAATCAGGGCTACAATAATAAGGGTCAATCTGAGAGAGTGTACCACTGTAAGAAGTGCAGTAATAACCAACATGGTAGAGACTGCAAGGGAGACCCAGTGACCTGTAACTACTGCCAGAAGAAGGGCCATAGGGAGTATGAGTGCTTTGCCAAGCAAAAGAAAGAGAAAAATGGCAATGGGAGTGGTAACCAAGTGAGGTCTGGATTTATCCAGTCGGGAAATCAGGGTTCGAAGCCTGTAGGGGCACAGAACAACCAAGGGAGCTACAATAAGCCTGCTACTGAGAGCAACAACCAGAACAAGGCTCCGAGTAAACTGTTCGTAATGAGTCGCAATGAAGCTGAACGATCTGCCGACGTAGTTTCTGGTACTTTTTCTATTAATTCCGTGGTAATTAAAGCATTATTTGATTCGGGGGCGACTTGTTCTTTTGTTTCATCATCTGTTATTAAAAGTCCGGGGTTAGTAGATTTTGAAGTGATTAATTTTCCTGTTAGTATACCTACTGGTGAGACCATAAGGTATACCAAGTTGTTTAAAAATTTGCCTCTGAAGATAGGAGACTGTGTTTTCCCTTCTGATTTGATAGAGTTTAATCTGGGAGACCTAGATGTAATTATGGGGATGGATTGGCTAAGTTTATACAAGGCCAAGATAGACTGTAAAGTTCAAAAAGTAGTTTTAAGAAACCCTTTCGGGAAGTTGACCTCGTATAGACGTTTTGGGAAGTCCAAGAACTTTGGGGTTATTTCATGCGATACAAGTGAAGAAATTGATGAAGAAGGGGTGTGAGCTATTTTTTTCTGTAGTGTGCAAGATGTGAGTAAAGAAGTTGGGGTAAATATTGAGGATGTTCCAATCGTGAATGAGTTTATGGATGTGTTTCCGAGTGAGATTTCGGGTATGCCGCCTACTAGAGCTGTTGAGTTCACCATAGACTTAGTTCGTGGAACTGCACATATATCTAAAGCACCCTATAGAATGGCACATCCTGAGATGAGTGAGTTGAAGACGCAATTGCAAGAGCTGTTCAATAAGGGTCATATTAGGCCTAGTGCATCACCTTGGGGAGCTCCTGTGTTGTTTGTTAAGAAGAAAAATGGGAGTATGAGGTTGTGTATCGATTATAGAGAATTGAATAATGTAACCATCAAGAACAAATATCCTTTGCCTAGGATAGATGACCTATTCGATCAATTGAATGGAGCGAGCATGTTCTCGAAGATTGATTTGTGTTCGGGGTATCACCAGTTGAGGGTAGCTGATAAGGATATACCTAAGACTGCGTTTAGGACTCGTTATGGTCATTATGAGTTCACTGTAATGCCTTTTGGGTTAACCAATGCACCTGCCATATTTATGGACTTGATGAATAGGATTTTCCATGAGTTCTCAGATAAGTTCGTTGTGGTATTCATTGATGATATCCTGATTTATTCGAAGAATGAAAAAGAGCATGATGAGCACTTGAGGATCATATTGGAGACGCTTAGGAAGAATCAGTTGTATGCCAAGTTCTCTAAGTGTGAGTTTTGTTTGGAGAAAGTAGCATTTTTGGGTCACTATGTGTCTAAGGAAGGAGTCTCTGTAGATCCTGCTAAGATTCAAGCTGTGAGTGAGTGGCCTACTCCAAAGAATGTGTCTGATATCCGAAGTTTCCTAGGTCTAGCTGGCTATTATAGGAGATTTATGAGAGATTTCTCGAAGATAGCGAGGCCAATGACCAATTTGATGAAAAAGGAGTCAAAATTTGAGTGGAATGAGAAGTGTGAGGAAGCTTTTCAGATTTTAAAAGAGCGTTTGACCTCCGCACCTGTTTTAACCCTGCCTGATGGGAACGAGGGATTTGAGGTGTATAGTGATGCCAAAGAATGGTTTGGGATGAGAGTTGCAACAGAATGGGAAGGTGATCGCGTATGCGTCGCGTCAGTTGAAACCTTATGAGGCTAATCACCCTACCCATGATCTAGAGTTAGCTGCTATTGTGTTAGCCTTGAAGATTTGGAGCCATTACCTTTATGGGGCAACCTGTAAGATCTTTACTGACCATAAAAGTTTGAAGTACATTTTCACTCAGAAAGACCTCAATATGAGGCAGAGAAGATGGTTAGAGTTGATAAAGGATTATGATCTAGACATCCAATATCATGAGGGCAAAGCAAATGTAGTTGCTGATGTGTTGAGTAGGAAGTCGAGTCATAGCATGGATGTCTTGCTAGATCCTGAGGGGTTGTGTCGAGATATGCAAAGACTTAGCCTAGAAATATTAAATCCTGGGGAGATCGAGGCAAGATTGAGTGCTTTATTATTGGGGTTGTCAATTTTCAACGAGATCGAAGAGGGTCAAGTTGGGGATGAGCACCTAGAGAAGATTAAGGAAAAAAATGAGGCAAGGTAAGGAAGTTGATTTTAAGATCCATGATGATGGTAGTCTGAGGTTCAAGGGAAGGTGGTGTGTACCACAAAAATGTGATGAGCTTAAGAGACGTCTTATGGATGAGGGGCATAATACTCCGTAATCTGTGTACCCTGGGGGTGACAAACTTTATAAGGACCTTAAGCAGATCTATTGGTGGCCAAACATGAAGCGTAAGGTTGCCGAGTTCGTGTCTAAGTGCTAACCTATCAGAAAGTCAAAATAGATCATAAGAGACCCATGGGGAAGGTTCAACCCTTAAAGGTTCCTGGATGTTTCAATGGATTTTGTGACTGCTTTGCCTAGGTCGAGGAATGACAATGATACTATTTGGGTTATTGTGGACCCTCTGACGAAGTCGGCCGTGTTCATTCCAATTAAAGAGACATGGAAGAGGAAGCAACTTGCGAAGACGTATGTTAAGCATGTAGTGAGATTGCATGGGGTTCCAACCGATATTATTTCAGATCGTGATTCGAGATTCCTTTCGAAGTTTTGGCAAAAGGTCTAGTTAAATATTGTGACAACATTGAAAATGAGTACTGCCTTTCACCCTGCGACCGATGGTCAGACTGAGAGGACTAACCAAACGATGGAAGATATGTTGAGATCATGTGCTATTGACTTTCACGGTAATTGAGAAGACCAATTAGATTTGATTGAGTTTTCATACAACAATAGTTATCATGCGAGTATTAATATGGCACCTTTTGAGGCATTATATGGAGAAAAGTGTAGAAGTCCCATTTGCTGGAATGGTTCTAGTGAGAACATAGTATTAGGGATAGAATTCATTGAGGAGACTGTCAAGAATGTGAAGTTGATTCTAGCTAGAATTTAAAGCGAAGAGAAGATGAGTTCAAAGTAAGTGATAAAGTGTTACTCAAAGTATCACCAACTAAGGGTGTGATGAGATTTGGGAAAAAGGGCAAATTAAGTGCCAAATATGTAGGTCCATATGAGATTCTGCAAAGAATTGGAAAGGTAGCTTATAGGTTGGCTTTGCCAATGGAGTTCGAGAAGATGCACGATGTGTTTCATATTTCCCAACTCAAGCGTTATATACCTGATGAACGTCATGTCTTGGAGCCTGAGAGGATCCAAATTGATAGTAGCCTCACATATGAGGAAAGGCCTGTGAAAATTCTTGATAAGAAGGTGCGTAGTACGCGCGATAAGGATGTCAATATCGTGAAAGTGCTTTGGTCGAACCATGAGTCCGAAGAGGCAACGTGGGAAGCTGAAATAAAGAAGAAGTACCCAGATTTATTCCTTGAGGTGAGTTACGAGGGCGTAACTCGTTTTCTTTAAGGGGGGTAGAATGCGATAGAATTTCGCGCTTTTTACCTATTTTTATGGTACTTTCATGCATTTTTATGCATATTTTGGCGATTTGCACATGTTGGTGCAAAATAAATAGATTCTCCGTATAAGAAAATGTGTTCATGAGTAACACAAGTGTTTTAAGTTGGCAAAAGAGTGCACATGAGTGGCACAAGTATTTCTCCAATGGGAGTTGAGTTAAAAACTTTTGAAAATGTGTGATTTTCCTGTCAAGTTTCGGGACGAAACTTCTTTTAAGAGGGGTAGACTGTAATCCCCCGTCAATTTATAGATTTTATAAATATATTTTAATATATAGTTATTTATATTTAAATATATTTTAGTATTTTAATGATTTATTTCTTCAAAGGTTGACTATTTGAAAGTCAAGGGAATAATTTTATTGATTTATGCAAGTCAAATATTTTATTAAAATCATGCTTTGAAAAGTATTAGAAATGTTTGAAACACTTATTGGATTTGGAAAAGGATTTCTAATTGGGTGTGAGGAGCCCAACCACTCTTAGATTTGGAAAAGGATTTACAATCCTAGCCCATTTACCTTTTCCTAAGCTCACAAAGGGGAAACTATAAAAACCCCATAAACCCCCAATTTTTCTCACACAACTTTATTTTCTCTCTCCTCCTTCCTCCCACATTTTTCGGCTTTCTCTCTCTTCTTCCAGCTTTCGCTCTCCTTCGGCCCCTCCTTTTCCGGCTAGCCGCCAATCCGGCCACCGCCGCTGCTACCCGACGACTGCCGCCGCCGCCTGCTGCCCCTTGGCCGGCGTTCGTTCTCCCTCCTTCCTTTGCTTTGTTTTGTTTCTTTTCTTCCTCCTCAAGTTTTATTCAAAATTTATATTTTTAAGCTTTATTTTAATTTGTTTATGATTAAAAGTTATAAGTTGATGATTTATTATTGAATCTAAGTTATATAATTTATGTATTTGATGAAATAAAATTCAGATTTGCATATTTGGGTTTAAATTAGATTTTAATTATCAAAGCATGAATTTTTAGGGTTTTGAAAGTTAGAAAAACATAGTAGTTTATTATAAGTTATGAAAGTTATTACCTTTATGTTTCTAAGCATGTTTGAATATGTTTTAAGCGAGGTTTAACTCATGTTACGATGCTGGAAATTTAAAGAGAGTGTTTTCATGGTGCTTTCTGATGGATTTTAACCACTAGTGTAGTGAGAATTATGCTAGGAGGTTTAATAACCAAGTTTTATTATTGGGAAAGGTTTTAAACATGTGTTAGAGGGATTTAAAGTATTTTATCATTGCTGTAAATTCATGAAGGATTAATCATGAATTTATATTGGTTATTTTAGGCGGAGAATTCTCTCTAGGCGATTTTTTAGACTGTCAAAGTGGCCTATCAGTTTTTCTACACAAGGTACGTACTTACCTATGTGTTGATTGATGTAGTATTATGATTTTAAGAAGGAAAGTTATGTAATATCATGTATAAGAACTATGTTGAGTTCATATATGATTTCTATTATGTTGGATTTTGCATGTTTTATGTACATACTTACCTATGTGTTGATTGATGTAGTATTATGATTTTAAGAAGGAAAGTTATGTAGTATCATGTATAGGAACTATGTTGAGTTCATATATGATTTCTATTATGTTGGATTTTGCATGTTTTATGCTGTTGTGTAAACATGTTGATTATGAGATTTATATTATGAGGTTTATATCATGTTTGTATGGAAGATTGATGCAAGCATGTTGGTTGGGAACTTTATTTTATTAATTCACATGGGGGAATTAATATATTTATTAGTACTGGATCATGATTGACCATTGTTCCCTTTTGAGTATTTCACTGCTTTATAAGGACCGAAGGCCTTATTTGGTAAGTTGATATTATATACCTGTGAAAGGTAGTTTGGTTGTTGGCTAGGTTCAACAAATAAGAAAGATTGAATTAAATTTGGTATTAATCTTGGATTGTTAAGTTATGTGATCACTTATCTAATCCTAAGATAAAAATGGAAGTTTGTGATTGTTGATTGATTATGATGTTTGTTTTACTTGTGAGTCATAACAAGTAATAACTGGAAAATCATGTAAAGTGAAACTGGATAGCAATAGCTTTAGACTGGTGCACGTCTGAAGTGTTGGACAATTAGGAGTTGGGTACATGGTGAGCGTGCCATGGCTTTTTCTGGGGCCGGATTGATCACCGTGTCCTATTTTTATTTAAAAGGTTCCTCGGTATCGTAGGTCATGGGAATACGGAGTCGCGCCCGTATTTCGTCTTCCAAAGGGAAGGCTGGTTTTAGTTAGACAACTCGGTCCATTGACTATTCCATTTAAAGTAATAAGAATGTTGTTAAAGTTTAGTTCAGTAAAAGTTATCTGCAAGTTATTATACTATTATTTATTCTTGCCTAATATTTATTAGTATCATGTTAGGATTGTTTACTTGTTTAGTATGTAGTACTCAGCTTTGCTGATTATGTGCTTTTGTTGTGTATGTTGATCATGGCTTTGCCTTATTGATCCTGTGATGACCCATTTTGGTGAGCAGCCTCTAGGGATCAATAGTACATGGTCTATCTACAGGTTTGAAGATGATGCATCATTGGGATTGGGATTTTGGAGAGCTTGTGTAGTTTATTTACAATACTTTGAGTTATACTTTTCATAGTTGATTTGATTTGGTTTTAATTTTGACTTTGGTTTTGTTGGTTGGTTTTGGAGTTGACTTTGTTGTTGACTAAGTTTTATTTATAAAGTTTGTTATTATGTTTTCCGCTGCAAAATTCTGAATAAGCCGATACGTTTTCACACGGCGATAATACTTTGATAATTCTCTATGTTTCATATTAAAAGGTATTTTAGAAAATAGAGAATTGTCGGGGTGTTACAAATACAATGCTCAAAGAAACCTCTAATAGCAGCATATAATTTTTCTTTGATAATATGCCAACTCTTCTTAAAGCTTAAAGCCAAATCAATCTTTGCTTATGAAACAGGTTGAATAAGACCCTGGACAACCTCAGGCTTCAACCGAACTATTGATCTTACTAAAGTGATATTAACTCCAAATAAGTGAGTAGCAGCAAACCCCAACAATCTTGTATAAAAATTCATAACTTTAGATTGAATATCAGAAGTTTGAGTTAGCTTTATACCTTGAGAGTTGCGGAGGACATCAATGCTATTCTTTGCAATATTTCTTTCATAGACCGAAAGAACAAGTGACTATTACTATCTCCAAGTTTGAGCCATTGGATTCCGGATTTTTGCTTGTAAGCAATCTCTTCAATGGTAAGAATTTTTTTTCAGAATACTGATGCACTTAGCTTCTTGAATATGTAAGTCTTCATTAGAGCTATTAACTCCAAGATTAGTTTGCACAATACCAAGTTGTTCTCTAACATGAGCAATTCTAGCATCTAACTTAACAAATTCATGCATGTGGAGCTTCTTAAGCTTATCTTTCATCTGCTTGAGCTTCCTCCAAATCTGAATCATATAATAACCATTTCGAAATTCACTCCAAGAATCCAACACCACCTTCTAAAGTCTTCATGATCAGACATATAGTTGAAATTTTTTAAAGGCCTACCTCCCTTGGTAAGTGGAGTAAGACATTTTAACATAAGAGGATAATAATATGAAATACCTAGATTCAGATATTCAATAACAACACCAGCATATTTAATCATCCAGTGAGAATTAACAAGGCATTTGTCAAAATTACTCATAACCCTTGCTGCTCCATGACTCTGATTAGTCTAAGAGTAAAAGTGACCACAACTTCTAAGCTCAAAGAAACCACTTTGCTCAAGGCATTGAGCAAAGTCTTGAATTTCATAATTACAATATAATAAGTGATTGCTCTGCCTTGAAATCTGTCATCACAATCAAGCACAACATTAAAGTCTCCCAACACACCCATTCACTGTGAATGGATTGATTAAGCCTAATCAAGTCCTTCCACAAATATTTCCTAGTATCAACTGTATGTAATCCATACACTACAGTAACTAAGAGATTTTCACTATAAATCTTGTCTGTCAAGCACCCATGAATCAATTGATCAGTTTTCTCATGAGTCTAAAAAGTCAGGTATTTCAGAGTTATAAGCTAACCTGATTCTTCCTCTAGGATAATTATTATAATTATCATCCCGATTCCAACGTCCCTTAAACTTCTTTCTAATTCTAGCTTTGTTTTCATTCTTAACTTTTGTTTCAAGGAGCCCTACAAAACTCACTTTATTATGATTCAAAAACATCTTTACTCCTACTATAGTTGAGAGGTTATTTAACCCTCTTACATTCCAAGTGATAATGATCATATAGGATTAGTATGGAATGAGCTTGAGCCGCCCTCATCCACTGTATGAACTATAGTTCTAGGACCACTTATAACAGGTTGTTTATCTTTGCTACCTTTGGGTGGTACTACAAACCAGACAATGTCACCAACCCTCACTTATGAGTTTTGTTGAATGTTATCTGGTTGCTGATGTTTTGCTGTTTCAACATCCTCTGAATGTTGTTGCACTAGTTGAGTTTGCTCCTTGTCTTCAGTGTTCATGTGAATCAATTCATCTGATTCCGTGTTGTTTCGGTGAGTAGCTTCCACTATAGGAACTTTAGGGATCCATTTCTGAATCACCTTAGCAGGTTTAGCATTAGTAAGAGGTTTAACATTCTTCTTTGCACAGTCATGCTCTGTTGTTTGGCATCTTTTACAAAATGGAGGTATCCAATCATACTGAACCTGTTGCTCAATAACATTGTCATTATAGTCTTCTATGAGCACTTTCCTAGGCACTAGTTTAATGACATCCACTTCTATGAGAAGTCTTACAAAAGACACTCTCATATGCCTAGTTGTTCACTCATTAGCAAAAAGAGGAACACCAATCATACTCCCAATTCTACTTAGTATTACTGGCCCCCAATAGTTTAAAGGCGAATTTGGAATTCTAACCCACAATGGAACCACTCTCATAATTTCCTCATGAAAATTAAACTTGGGCGTCGAAGCTTTCACTATCATAGGTCTGTTATGTAGAGTATAAGGACCAATATATACATATATATATATATACATATACATATACATATACATATACATATACATACATACATATATATACATATACATATATATACATATATACATATACACATATATACATATATACATATATACATATATACATATATATACATATATACATATATACATATATAATTTCATTTCTATCTTCCAAAGAGTTAAATTTAATCAAGAAATAACCATCTTCATGAAGAAAAACTTTAGGCTTATTAACATGATTCCATTCCATATCAATAAACCTAATTATGGTACCTGTAGATAGAGTTTGACCAACAATATATAGCACCACAGCATTAGCCCAAATTTCAAATAATTTCTCAACTTTAGTTTTATCAAGTTGAGCCACAGAGTTACCATTTTTAATACTAGGTGCTACAAACTTCAAATATATACCCTTAGAGGTGAGTTTTATCTCAGTAGCAACCGCGGACCAGGTCTTAGCAGTCGTATACTCCTTTTGAACTCATTAAACTCGCTAGTATCTCCTTCTGCACCTTCCAGATTAATAGCAATCACACTATTTTCCTCTACAACAGGAGTATCAATTGTTGCTCTTAACTCTGCCCCAAGAGTCTCACTACGAAGGTCGTATGCAATATTCCGACTTGCACTTGCTTCATTGACCTTATGAGTTATAGCAGTCTGTCGTTGTGCAATCTAATTCTGCTCAGATATTTACTGCATAGTAGAAATGGCATCTTGTCTTCCTGAATCAGCTGGCTCTGGAGTTGTTAGTGGAGTACATTCATTTCCAGGTACCACTGAGTTCATCAATAAAGTTCCTTGCTTTTCAATTAAATGTTGAGCCTGATGAGTAATTGGAGGATTAGGCGTCTGCAAATTCTTCTTTCTACTCATGATTATCGTTGAGATTACTAGCTTAAACCGTATGCAACCTCAAAACTCACCATGGAAGGAAATACCCTAATCGCTCAAAACAGCCAAGTATCTTACTTGCTACCTTTATGATTAATTATTGATTGCTTGTTTGGTATGTTCAACATGCTTTCTCCTTGTATTCCCCTCGAATTAGGCTAGAAACATCGAAACGACCAATAAACTGTCAAAACAAAAAAAATCGCCATGCGCCAAATGCAAAAATCTTGCGTCACACGCAAGGGAAGGTGCGCCTGACGCATGACCTTGCGAGGAACACAAGCTTCTTATGCTAGGCGCAAGTTGCTTGCGTGCCACGCAAACCTGTTGCATGTGGCGCAAGTTACAAGATATATCCGCGGTTCAATATCGACGGTTTATTTGTCAGTTTTCGATTTATCTTTGCATTATCATTCATAATCACTTATAGGTCATCTTATCAAACAAAACTCACCTGATTCAAAGATAAAAATCAATATTTCCATGCATATCATCTAAGATTGAGTGTATCCTTAAAAGTTCATCTAGATAAGTGGTCATGATAGAGCTCGAGTCGTCATGCATCTCATACTATCCCATCTTATCCCTTCTATCTAACCTATCTTTTCCAGCACATCTATCCTATTCCAAAATAATAAATATATCTTTTTCAAAATTAATCCATTCCCTTCTATCCTATCTTTTTCAAAATATTTTTTATTATCATTGAAAAATCTTTTGCAAAATAATCCATCATTAATCATCATCATCTTTTCCATTAAAAGATAAAAACAAAGGGATCCTTTTCAAAAAAATCAAAATGAATATAGAAAATTCTAAGCCCGGCCGAATCAACCCAATCAAATCAATCCAGTCCAAACAACTCGATCCAATCAACCCAATCCAAGTCCATGCATTTATATTATGCCCACTTACATTTGAGTCCATGCATTCATCTTATACCCATGTAAGTCTAGCTCATGTTAAAATCTACCATTTGCATCTTTATGTGAATTCTAGTCTATGTCAAGCCCATGCGGTAATCCCACTCGATTCCAAATTCAAGCCTATGTCAATTACAAAGTTAAGCCCATAAAGGCGTAATTCAAACTCTAGGTCTAGTTTGCATCTTCATGTAACCTCTAATCAAGTCTTATGTCAAACCAATGTAGGACCAAGTCCAAAGTCTAAGTCCATAAAGGAAACCCTTGAGTCTAGTGAAACTAGTCCTGCCTAAGTCCATACAGGCAACCTTTGAGTCTAGCGACACTATTCTTCCTTAAGTCCATAACCGCAACCCTTGAGTCTAGCAAAGCTAGTCCTCCCTAAGTCCAAAGGCAACCCTTGTGTCTAGTGAAGCTAGTCCTCCCTAAGTCCATAAGGGCAACCCTTGAGTCTAGTGAAACTAGTCTTCCCTAAGTCCACAAAGGCAACCTTTGAGTATAGTGAAGCTAGTCCTCCCTAATTCTATAATGACAACCTTTGAGTTTAACGAAGCTATTCCTCTCTAAGTTCATAATGGCAACCCTTTAGTCTAGCGAAGCTAGTCCTCCCTAAGTCCATGACGAGAACTCTTGAGTCTAGTTAAGCTAGTCATCCTTAAGCCCATAAAAGCCCGATCCTTAAGTCCAGCGAAGCTGGTCTCCCCTATCTCCATAAAGGGCAGTCGTTAAGTCCAGTCTGCTTGCATAGTCTATTCCAGGTCTACATATAGTTAGACCCATGTCTCCATTGTGCGTGGTCAAACCCATCCTATTCCAAAACCCATTTCATTTTCAAACCATCCATCTCAAAATCATTTCTCGTTTATAATTCATTTCTAAAAACTTACAAGTGAGGTCCATTCGATTTCTTTTCAGGTCATGTTGTGAGTTTACAACTTATGAACGTCCAACAGAGAGGAAAAAAGGTCAACATACTTTCATACTCGTCAAATGAACCATCACCTTTTCAGACGAGTCATCTGAAACTTCTGAATCACCATCCTAAATGGAAGACACTTCAAAACAGCTCAATGCCATCATTGCCCAACTTCCACTGATTAACTCTCGTCTTGAGGAATAAGACAAATAGCTTAAAACACTGACGATCCGTTTGGTAGTTCGTTATAAATGGTGGTTATGAGAATGAGTTTGTATGTAAATTTGTGAAGAATCATTGTTCATTCCTATGGTAATGCTTATTTATCCTAAAGTGTCTATTTTTATTCTTAAATTTTCATTTCCATCCAATACCACCTTGTAGGTGGTAATGAGTGGTAATGAAAATTGCTTCCCTTTGGAGAAAAAACACAAGTTTAGGGGTGAGATTGCTTCCCCATGGAGAAAGAAACATAAACTTGGGAGTTGAAATTGCTTCCCGATGTAGATTTTAAGGGTTGTTTCCCTTGTAACATTACACTTAAAGTTCATTCCCATTACCATTATTTATTCCCGATTACCAAATGGTTCGTGAGGGAAAAACTGACACCTCAAGGTGAAGAATGGGATGAGACTCCACCACCACCACCTCATGTGAAGGTCGATATTGACTTGAGTTTTGAAAAACTCGATCAATTGATCCAGTCAATTCCTACACTCGGGAGTCAGGCTCATGGATATGATATCTGTTGTACCTAATTTTTGAATGCCTTAAATAACGGTTTGAATCCCACACAAGTCTTATTAGACTATGATTTTTATAGAAAGCTTGATGTCGCCACCCTATTAATGTTTGAATAAGGACAAATTTTAGTGGAAAAAACCTTAAATGACACAACGAAACTAATATGGTTCTCCTAAAATCAGATCAATAAGTTGTCTAATTTTGGGGGCTTAATTTTTTGGCTTATTACCTGATCCGGTTGGGAGGAGAACTGGATCAGTTAACATAACTGGGTTCTCCTCCCAACCGAATCAGGTAAAAAGCCCAAAAAATTTAGGCCCAATACACATTTGCACGGACCCTCGCTCCCTTATTTAATTGACCCTCCAAGCCTCCTCCCTCATTCAACCTAAGGTCCTAAGTTCACAGTTCTCACCCTGTCTCTCACCCTTCTCCCTCCTCCATTCTCCTCTCCTCTCACCTTCTCACCTTAATCCGCAAACCCCCCCACACAAACCTTCCTCACCCTCTCCACTCACCCTCGCCGACAACAATTAACAGACCCTCCTCCCTCATAAACGACTGCAACGCCAGTACCAACGCCACTACCTTCACGCCACGCCACCTTTATGCCACTACCTACCTGTCCTCCTACCCTAATTGCTAAGCCACCGCCGACAACAATGAAGAAGAAAGACGCCTTTCCTATCACCGTCGCCGACAACAATGAAAAAGAAAGTCGCCTTCCCTCTCACTTGCGCTCTCGTGCTCTTAACCATCACCGTCGACAATAATCTAGGGTTTGAGATTCATGTGGTTTTAATTTTTTTTCTTCTGATTTTCGTTCTTAATTATTTTCATTTCATTTTCGTAATTAGATCTAGGGTTCTTCTTTCATATTGTAATTTATATTGTAACTTTTCGTATCTTTTCATTTCATTTTGGTAATTAGATCTAGGGTTATTCTTTTATCGTGTAATTTATGTTGTAATTTTTTGTATTTTTTCATTTCTTTTCATTTTATTTTCGTAATTAGATCTACGGTTATAATAATTCCCTCTCACTCGAGCCTTTTAATTGATTCTATTTCGTTTAATTATAATAATCCCTATATTTTGTTTATTTCGTTTGATGAAAATGTAAGTGAATTAAAATGTTGAAAATGTTTATAATATTTCATTTGATGAAAATGTAAGAGAATTAAAAATGTTGAAAATGTTTATAATAATTTCGTTTATAATAATTCCATATAAGCCTTTTTATTTCGTTTGATGAAAATGTTGCAACGCTGATGTGGGTGACTGATTAATATTGATGCTCTCCACCTCAATTTTCTTTTATGGACCTTTTTTTTTTAAATTTGTGTGCACCACAAACTGATCCAGTCATATGGTGAAACCGGATCAGTTACCCATCAACTGACCCGGTTTTCACGATATGACCAGATCAGTTAATAATATACTGCTTTGGTTTTTGGTGAAAACCGGATCAATTGATGGGTAATTGATCCGGTTTTCAGTTGACTTTCATCAATTGATCCAATCCCAAAATCAAATCAGTAACCCCTTTTTTGACCGGATCCGATGATTTTTTCCACTAGTGAAATTAATTTTAAAATTATTTTAAAATCAATTTCAAGAAATATCATTTGAAATGATGATGAGTTCATATAGATAAGGCTTTTTAGAAAATTGGTCTTTCGCAACATGAGATATGATTCGGTTTGCAAGTTAAAAGGTGCAAATGTCTAGACCTTGTCTCCTTTTGCGTTCTAAATAACGGGCTCATACTAATGCGTTATTTCCATTTTAAGTAATCATGGCTATTTAAAAGAAAAAACACGTAATTTTCACATTTATACATTCAAGCGATTTTTATTCAAGAGGACCACTGTATCATTTATATAAAATAGGTTTGAGCACTGAAGTTGCATTATGCATCAATCATTGCAGGATTGGAATCCACTCATGGATCAAAGCCTTTGTAGTTCGATATGTGCCTCATGCTAAATGGCTAAGGGATGAAAAAGAAAAAGGACGGAAATAGGGTTCTCAAATAGACTACGAACAACTCTCCTATAGAGGAGAAACAAACCTATTTAGATTGAGGTAATCACTCCAATTAGTGATACTAAATGGGTTTGAGGTAATTACTCCATTTAGTAATACGAACTAAGGTTAAGGTGATCACTCCAATTAGTGATACCAATTAAGGTTGAGTTAATCACTCGAATTAGTAATACCAAATAAGGGATAAGATAATCACTTCAATTAGTGATTTCAATTAAGGTTGAGGTAATCACTTCAATTAGTGATACACAAATAAAGGTTGAGGTAATCAATTCAATTAGTGATACCAATTTGCATTTCAAATAAGGGCTAGAAATAAGAAATCTACTTCCCAGTTAAGGAATTTTTGATTGGTAGGCTTTCTAAAGATAGCTTTTTTGTGAGGGATAATAACATTATTTCAAGATTATCAATTTATTTGTGGTAGAATGATCAATTTTAAATAGGATTTAGAGGTTATGTATTTGGTTTAACGAAATTTGGCCATTTAAAATGAGACACGTGAAATGGTCTAAAATCAATTAGGAGGTACATAATTACTTATCTAAGGCCCTGTTCTTTTGAACTTATTTTGACTGAAATTAAATTAAATTAAATTAAATTAACTGAAATTAACTGAACTAAACTGAAATTAAATTAACTGAACTGAAATTAAATTAAATTAACTGAAATTAAATTAACTGAACTGAAATTAAATTAACTGAACTGAAATTAAATTAAATTAACTGAAATTAACTGAAATGAGAGAAACTAAACTGAATTGTATATTTATTTTTCTAAAATAATAATTATCGATAATAATCAATAAGTATTAACATATTATTATTATTATTATTATTATTATTATTATTATTATTATTATTATTATTATATTATTATTATTATTATTGTTATTATTATTATTGTTATTATTTATTATTATTATTATAGTTATTATTATTTATTATTATTATTATTGTTATTATTTATTAGTACTATTATTATTGTTATTATTCATTATTATTTTTATTATTATTGTTATTATTTATTATTATTATTTATTATTTAATTTAAGTTCAGTTAAGTTCAACTTTATATCAATAATAATAATAATAATAAAAACAATAATAATAAATAATAATAAATAAATTATAAATTATAAATATTAATAATAATAAATAATAAATAATAAATAATAAATAATAAATAATAAATAATAAATAATAAATAATAAATAATAAATAATAAATAATAAATAATAAATAATAAATAATAAATAATAAATAATAAATAATAAATAATAAATAATAAATAATAAATAATAAATAATAAATAATAAATAATAAATAATAAATAATAAATAATAAATAATAAATAATAAATAATAAATAATAAATAATTAATAATTAATAATAAATAATAAATAATAAATAATAAATAATAATAATAATAAATAATACTAATAATAATAAATAATAAATAACAAATAGTGAATAAATAATTATAATAATAATAGTAAATATAATAAAAATTATAATAATACTAAATAAATATATAATAATAATAATAATAAATAATAATAATAATAATAATAATAATAATAATAATAAATAAACAATAAAAAAATTTAAATATACAATAAATAATAAATAATAATAAATAAATATAAATAATAATAATAATGATAATAATAATATTAAATATTTATGATAATAATAATAATAATAAATAAAAATAATGCATAATAAATAATAATAATAATAATAATAATAATAATAAAAATAAATAAATAATAAATGATAATAATAAAAAATAAATAACAAATAATAAATAATAAAAAGAATAATAATAATGATAATGATAATAATAATAATACATAAATAAATAATAATAATAATAATAATATAATAAATAAATAAATAATAATATAATAATAATAAATAATAATATTAAATAATCATAATAATAAAAAAAATAATCATAATAAATAATAATAATAATAATAAATAATAATAATAATAATAGTAATAATAAACAATAATATTAAAAAAAATAAAAAAATAAATAATTAATAATAATAATAAAAATAATCATAATAAATAATAATAATAATTATTATTATCATAAATAATAATAATAATCATAATAAATATTAAATAATAATATTAATTATTATTATTATCATAAATAATAATAATAATAATAATAATAATAATAATAATAATAATAATCACAATCATAATAAATAAAAAATAATTAAAACATTACATAAGATGAAGTTAACTGAAATTAACTGAATTAAACTAAAATTAAATTAACTGAACTGAAATTAAATTAACTGAACTGAAATTAAATTAAATTAACTGAAATTAAATTAACTGAACTGAAATTAAATTAACTGAACTGAAATAAACTGAAATAAACTGAAATTAAATTAACTGAACTGAAATTAACTGAAAATAAGTTCAAAAGAACAGGGCCTAATTATGTCAAATTATATAATGGATCCATTTGAAGATTATGGAGAACAATAATTTATTTTTATAAATGTAAGGTGGACCATCATACAATTTAACTTAGCTAGATTTGCAATTTCCTTTTTGAAGCTTCCTTAATGAAATACAACTTGCCTTCTAACATATGACTTACTCATACTTTTAACTCAACTCAACTTATCTCATACTTCATCACAATACAACTCATTTCCACAAAACAAACAATTCAGCTTCTCATGCTTTTGCCCTTAACCAATGCTATTTGGATACCACTAAGTTAACCACTTATCGTGTATACGCGTGCACGAAACAAACAGGGGTTAAGAAGTCTCCCTCTAAAAACTCGTCTCTTAACACACATAAGTTATTAAGTATTAATAACTTTCAAACACACAAAAGTAAATGATTCTAAGGTAGAATATAAATCACAACATAATCCATCAACTTTTAACAACTTAATGGTTCATAAAATAAAACACGATAAGGAGGAAATTAGAAGTAAAACATTGAAAACTTCAAAGAACTAAAAAAAGTTCAACATTCTGCCAGGCTAGTGATGCATCAGAAACTGCGCCTCACGCCACGCATTTGTGCTCCACACAATATTGTGTGTCTTGCGCATCGAGGTTGCATCAGGCGCACCACTCACTACAACAGAATCATTCGGGTTTTAACACGGTTTGTTAGAATATGTAGGGGTATGTCCAAAAATCGTTAGTCTAACTATCCTATCAATAATTTGCGAATTACTATAATCAAAGTACTACTTGTATTAAAATAATTTGTCCAAAGAAAATTACATTATGCTTTAATAATAAAGATATACAAGGAGTTCAAAAGGATTAAAAAGGAATCTAATGAAATTAGGGTTTATATCTAATGAATCTTGTGAAAAATACACAAACTACAACACATTGGGATCCATAAATAACGACTGAAAAATTCCGAATCACATGCATAAAAATCAAGGCATAGATTTTACTAAAGAAAACATAAAGTATTAACCTTTTAGGAATAGAGGACTAATTAAGAATAAAAGTGCAAAGTGTAATGGAGTTTATGTGAGAGAAAGAGGAAGTAATTTGTAAGAGAGAGAAAGAGGTGCACGGCCAACAAGGGAAAAGGGGGGAAAACTCCTCTCCTCTCCTTTTATATATTTGGGTTTCAAGAAATGAAATGGTTTTAATTCGTTTTGCCCAAAAACTAAATGTTAGGGTTTTAAAGAAAAAGGGTTTAGTTTATGCTTAACCCACATATTAAGTAACTAAAATAATTGGCTAAATGACTAATAGTTTAAACCCAACAAAGGTTATTTTCAGAGAAATAAATGCTAAATAATAAAAGTAAGATAAAAGAGGAATTAATAAAATATTACATACTATATAATAATTTTTCTTTTAAAATAAAATTAATAATATAAATATATATTCGAAAAACACGGAGTATTACAACTGGCCTATTAGTTGTCCCAATATATGCTAATGATATTTTTATTGGAGCAAGTAATGAAATTTTGTGCAAGGAATTTGCAAATATAATAAACAATGAGTTCGAAATGAGTATAATGGGGGAATGATGATCCACCAACAGAAATATGTAAAGCAACTGCTTAAGAAATATGAGCTAGAATCAGCAAAGGTAAACCACACTCCAATGGAAATAGCTACTTGTTTGGATGAACATCCGAACGGAAAAAGTGTGGATCAGTTAAAATATAGAGGAATGATTGGATCACTTCTTTACCTAGCTGCAAGCAGGCTAGATATTTCATTTAGTGTTAGACTTTGTACAAGCTTCCAATCAAATCAGAAGGAATCTCACCTAACTGCGGTGAAGAGGATTCTACGTATCTAAAAGGAACTCAAGAATTATGTCTCTTCTATTAAAGAAGAGAATCTTTTGACTTGAAAGGATATGCAAATGAAGACTGTGCATGTGATTTAGTCAATTAAAAAAGCACTTCAGGTATGATCCAATTCCTAGGTTCCTCTAAGGTATCATGGGTTCCAAGAAATAAAATATTGTTACTTTATCCACTGGTGAAGCTGAATTTGAAGTTGCTACTGCATATTGCTCTCAAATGCTTTGGATAAAACAACAACTAAGGGAATATGGTATTAGCTATGATTTTGTTTCTATATTTTGTGATACTACAAGTGTTATTTGCTTTTCTAAAGATCCAATTCATCATTCAAGAGTTAAACATATTCAAATTAAACACCACTTTCTTAAAGATAATGTTGAAAAAGGTCTAATCAAATTAAAAAATTTGTCAGACGAAAAAACAAATTGATGATATTTTAACTAAGCCATTACACAGGGAGAAGCATGAGAAGATAAGGCTAGAACTTAGAATGATTAAGCTCCATTAAAAGCATGAGAGTTCCTCCAATGGTAAAACATCTCTAAATGTTAGTAAAAGGTACAAAGTTCCTACACAACTTTGAATGTGCAAACATTTTTAGAGTTTATCTTTGTGAAGAATCTATATATGCATACAATTAAAGTACTTTGTGAATATTTATTCATACATGTTAGTATAGTTAGAGAATGAAGTTATGCTATATTGTGTTCCAAGTTCCAGGTCTGCCAAGTAACAAATTCTACCTCTTTCATTTGTAAATATTTCTTGCTTACCTTTTATTATCATTCTTTTCATTATTATATTTTTTTTCTCCACAAATTTATCTCAAATTCATTTAATCATTTGAGTTTTTTATTTTTATCTTTAATTAGTAACCCAATTATCCAAAAACAAATTTTTTATCTCCTGTAAAAAAAATATCTTTTGATTTTAATTGTTCCTTATTTAAATTGGATTGAAATATTACCTAATTTAACTCCCTTTAATCCGGCCAAAATCAACCGACATGTATTACTTCACTTTGGCCAAATTCACTCAATTTTTCATCAACCTTTTAAATTCACTTCACCGCCATAAATTCTCACCCCAAATACATTCACCGCCATATTTTTCATCGTTCTATAAAACTACCATGGTTCAAACTAGCAAGAACACATATCTCAAAAGAAAAATGAACTCACTATCTGCAACTCCTATGGACACATCACCAATTTACTTACCAACTCCTCTTCAAGTTCAACCACCATAGATGGAAAACTCAACTCCACAAAATCCGACCATCACCATGGTGAATCTGAACCTATTCCTTCCAAAGAAGTTCAAGATTCCTCAAAATTTCCTCAAGAAAAGGAAATCCCAACTGAGAGGAACCCTAAAAGAAGGAAAATCGTGAAAAGTAATGCATGTAAAGAAGAAGATACACAAATTGAGGGGGAAGATGTAGTTGCTCTGAAAGAACTTGAGAAAAGAGCAAGCAACCTAGTTCTTGGATCTGCTCTCAATATAATTTGGTGCAGATCAAGTAAGTTCACTTAATTTCTTGAAATTTTGGAATTCCAATAGTGGGTGAAATTGTTTAGTGAATTTGCTAAGAACAACATTCACTACAAGAATCCATGTTTTTACCTACCGCTTAAATTGGTCGGTAAAAGGCAAAAAACGGTGGGTATTTTAATTACCGACCGATAAACGGTCGGTGACAGTCCATCGGTACATGGATGGTCGGTAATTCAATATTACTGACCAATTAGCGGATGGTTAATACCTACCGCTAGTCGGTAGGTAATGTTAAATGAGCGGTTGGTATTTTGATGTCACAACTTCAATAAAAAAACTAAAACCAGCAACTGGAATCACCAGTTCAGTGGTTTCAATTTCAGAAAAATGCTTCATAATATCCAAATTCCAATCTTTCACTTTTGAGCAAATATAATATTAAATAATATAAAAAAATATTATTGAAACATACATTACAAGATTGAAAGTCAAACTGAAAATCATTTATCAACAACAAAATATTGAATCCCGCATTACAAGACCTGAAAATCTTTTATCAATCTCTATTATATATGGGAACTCTTGAGTAGTTTGGTGTACACCCTCTTTGACCATGATACCCCAACTTTTAAAAAAATTACAAGTTTAACTTATTGGTTTTTCACCCCAAAAAAAAGAGAAAAAAAAACAGGTTGTTAAGGGATTTACACCATTAACAAACGGCAGTTTTTATGCACTTCATGAATTTCTTGAAAAGTAAATAAAAAAACTGTAGTACAACAAAAAAAAACCAACGTCAGTTTCTCTACTTCCTCTTCTCCATCTTCTATTATCTGCAGATCGCAAAATCTCCATTCGATAGTCTATGGTGTCATAAAGGGAACTTTTTGGCGTTTTGAGAGCCTCACATGCCATCTTCTTAACTAGGTTTGTGCGCTTTGTTATCTATCATATTATTTGTTGTTGACTTTAATTGATTAGTATGTTTATTTTACTTTCATATGGACTCATAAAACTTAGATAATGACTTCGCACGCATAGTGTGCATATAAGGCTAGCCTAATTGGTAAGTTATTAAAATAATTAAAAAGTTGTACCTTATGAATTCAATGTGTGGTAAACTTTGTAATTAATTTTTCTATAAATTAATACGAGATGTAATTACACAACTAATTTAATTCCAATAGCGATTTAGCATGCATCACGTGCATATAAGGCTAGTAAAAGATTATTACAAGTACATAAGATGAACAATGAATAAAAAAATTCTATATTGTTGCTCCTTAAAAAATCATATCGATGTAAACTTAAATTTGGTTTCCTTCTTGTTCAATTCTTCTCCTTCAATTTCTTGATTCTTGGTTGATTCTCCTTTAAGCTGCATCAGTTACAGAAACAAGCACCAGCAAAAATATCAATTAGTGCACTAAAGTAAAATAGATAAAAAAAACTGAACAAATTAACCTTAAAAAAAAGAATAAATAAATCAAAACAAACTCATAAAAAAGTAACATAACTTAATATACTTTCACTCGAACACATAAACCGTTGCATAAGAGTAAATCTGAGCAAATTTATACAAGAAATTGCAAAAACAGTACAACCTTTAAAAACGAAATTAAAATAACTTTGATTTGTTAAAATTCTTTACAATATATATATCTTCATACTTGCTCATGATTTTCCCCGACAATTCGCTTTAATTGATTGCTACAAGAATTTGAATTTACATGGTTGTAAAATTTTAGAAGAACAAAAACGCCAAGGAGTAATAAAAGGAATTAGGAAAATGAGAGTAACAGATAAGTGGAGAGAGGAAGGGGAGCTCCAGATGAGATGAGAAAAGTAAAAAAATAAGGGTTTTTCTATAGGGTATCTCTGTGTTTTTTGATATTCTATACTGTACCCCTTATGTTTTTTTGTTCTACATAGTTCCCTTCAACTTTTTAAGTTTTGTCTATGCTACCCTTCCGTTAAGTCAACCTTAAGTTGAATGTTAGTTTCATTATTTTCCAATATTTAGAGAGAAAATTTTCCAAAAAAATTCGACCTATAGGTTTATTGGTGCTTCTTTAAATCTACATAATTTCATTGAAGATGAAAGAATCTAGAGCAGAAGTTTGGAGTTAGAGGAAAGAAGTTCATGGAATTTCAAATAATAACGGAATTGATGGGTTGTTACGTCTTCACATTAATGTCTGATTGTCTGTAATGAACAAGAAATGATAAGGGTACCATAGGGAAAACTTAAAAACTTGAAGGGTACTATGTAGAACAAGAAAACATAAAGGGTACATTATAGAATTATAAAAAATACAGGGGTAATCCATAGAAAAACCCAAAAAATAAAGAAGTTGAGAAAATTACAGAGATAAGAGTGGAAACGAGTGGGAGTGAGGCGGAGAGTTACAACATAAAAGACCAAACTAGGGTTTTGGAGTTTATATATGAGGTGGAGTAGTCAACTTCTAAAAAGGGGCAAAAAATACCTACCTCTAAGCGGTCGGTAATTAGTAGGGATGGCAATGGATAGGGTATGGGTAAGGCAAGGCTACCCATAACCTAATTTTTGGATATAGACCCATACCCTACCCATACCCATAGGGTAAAAATTCTTAGGACCCTTATACGTACTCGTAGGACCCGATAGGGTATGGGTAGAGTCTAGGCTCATAATGAGTCCAATACAAAAAAAATTTATGCTTATATTTTCATGTGTATATATCATTGTTAAGCACAATTCAACATATATTAGCACACCAAATATCATATTAAATAGGAATCCCAAAAGTCTCATACATCCAAATATGAATAAAGAAAATAGTTTAGAGCGAGAGAGTGAGATATCGGTAAGATGAGACTGTGAGAGTGCGCCTAGGGTAAGGGATTGAGAGTTTTATTTTCGTTGGAAGGATTTCTTATATTTATTATATATTAAATATATATATTTATTTTAAATTAAAAAATATAGATTTTAGTTTGGGAGGATCTATGGGTAGGGTCAGGATATTAATTTGAGAAGTAACCTGGACTCTTACCCTACCCTTACCTGATAGTATCAAGACCCATACCCTACCCTTACCCATAGTGTTTTGTCTACTTGTCCAACAAGTAAGCTGTAGGCTTAGTTTCCTTGTCGAGCAAGTAAATTAGTATCTTGAGTGTTCTTCAGCTGGAGACTTGTGCAACGATGTCTGAATCCTCTTAGTCCTTGGTCTGGGCTCTGCTCCCGAACCTGCACAAAGGGACCCACCCTGGAGGTTTGGGTGATGGTTCCCCCTCCGATGCTTAAGTCAGTTTTCAGGTGTGGTAAGAGAAAGTAGAGATAGAGAGAGAAAGTGAGAGAGAATTTTATCAGAGTAACTTTGCACTGTTTGCCTTGAATGCCTTTTCTCCTGATTTCTGGAGTATTTATAGTGATAGCAAGTTGACAGCTAACCTTAAAAACTGACCTACAATAGTGGCCTCTGATTGGTTGAGGAATCAGATCATGACACGTGGCAGACCAGGACTGGTGGATGTCTATTAACCACTCTCCTTCAGCCATCTTGTACTGTTGGGTTCTGACTGTTGGGCCAGAACTTAAACCTTTTAACTCAGCTGAGTGTAGCCCAGAGATTCAAGGCTATCCTTTTTAACTAGGGTGACACGTGTACGGCTTTGATGAGCCCAAGTGTCTTCAAGAGAGCCGTAGATGTTAGACTACAATATTTGCCCCTAAAAGGGCTTTTACTGTCGGCCCATCTGACGGTTAAGGCCCTTTTACCCTCAAGGTAGTTTAATTTGAAATGAAGTGACGCGCCTTCTTCTGGGTTCTACTGGTCATATTCGACCGTTGTATTCTCTTTTCGGTCATTCTTGACCGGCTCCGCAGGTTTCTTATTCCTCTATAAATAACCTTGGTGTGAAGACATTTAATCATTTAACACTTCGAACGAATTTTTCTAAAGAGAGAAGCTCTGCGAATTTCCTAGAGAGAGAGAGAGTGTGATCGTCCAGCTTCAGCATTCTTCACCGAATCGCCCAGACGTTCTTAGCAGGTATCGTTTCCTTGATCTTTTCATTCTTCTTTATTCTTTATTTTTTTCTTAGAAAATCAATAAAATGGAATCATCTTCGTCAAATAATCCTATCCGACCAAGAGCTTGTCTTGACCCTAGAACCGATACTTCTTCTTCGGCACATTCTAGAGTTGGGTCTCTTCTGGCCGAGTACATATATTTTCATAGTTTTGGCCGAGAAAGTCAGACGACCCAGTCTTTACCTGTGTAGGGTAATCTGGCGCGCGTCAAGCAAACGGCCCGTCTAAGACGAAAAGCAATAATCATATCAAATAGCTCGGATATGGAGGAATCCACTGGACGGGTGCCAGATGAGGCAAGAGAAGTCCAAAGTGCTCAGCCTTTGGACAGGCCTCCTTTTGACAATGATGCAGAAGACTCCGAAATAAAACCTGAGACTAGTACTTCTGGCAGGGACGCCGATATGGCGGAGATCGGCGAAGGTAATAATGGTAGCGATTCTGAGGCTGTCGAAGAATCAGACGCGGCCTCTACTACCTCGTCGGAGATTAGAAGACGTTTAGGTCCCCTTTCTGATCCTGGCTTCATTTTGGTCAACCGTAAGCGGTTAGAGAAACTAGGACCAGACCCTATTTACTTATCGTCTTTCATGCCCATGCCGGGCTTTTCCTTTGTCATTCCTAATAAAGACGCGACGATCCTGAGCGCTCCCAGGAACCATTTCGCCGTCTATAAACTCGCCTTAGATGCGGGATTGAGGTTTCCCCTCCATGACTTCATAGAACAATTGCTGCAGCACTACCATATCGGCCATAATCAGTTGGCTCCAAACGCTTGGCACAACGTCCTGACGTTTATTGCCGTCTGTGAGCTACGCGGCCTAGCCCTTTCTCTTCAGGCCTTTACCCACATCCATTGTGCGGCCAAGGTACCTGGGGCCGTGGACGGGGCATGGCTCAGCATCTGCAACCGCCCTGGCTTCCTGACGGCTTGGGGGAAGCCTTCGAAGATGCATGAATGGAAAGCCGATTTCATATTTTTAAAGGCGGCCAATGATTGGGCTACTGAGAGCTATAGATTCTATAATCGGTCCGTCACAAATACGGGACGGAAGCAGTCCTGGCTGGACCTGGAGGACAATTTCGATCAAGAAGTTGTGGAGTACTTCAGAACAAAAGAGTACTCCTGGCCCGGCCAACGATCTTTTAAAGGGCCATCCAACTGGATACCCTTTAAGGAAATGTTTTACCAAGACGACTTCTTGGTTGCTGCCGGCTTGCGGTTGGCCGATGATAAAGGTATATATTTGAAATCATCCAAGTAAAACTCTTCGTCTATAATTCATTTGACGAACAGATTTTTATTCTTTGCAGACTCGGCCAGACAACGCCTCAAAGCATCTTGGACGGGGGAAATCAACATGTCCAAATTTACAGACAACCTGTGGAAGGAGTATGCAAAGAGTAGTGCCGAGAAGAGGGCCGAAACATTGGTAATACAATTTTTTTTTTTTTTTTTTTTTTGCCGAGTATCATTTCAGCTCGTCTGGAATTGGCATCCAATCTTTGGACGAGGGTCACCCAAAGAAGGAGAACGTCCAGACTTGGACGGTCACCTTCTTGGGGCCATACTCATCTGGAATTGGCATCCCATTTTTGGACGAGGGTCACCCAAAGAAGGAGAACGTCCAGACATGGACGGTCACCTTCTTGAGGCCATACTCGTCTGGAATTGGCATCCAATTTTTGGACGAGGGTCACCCAAAGAAGGAGAACGTCCAGACATGGACGGTCACCTTCTTGGGGCCATACTCGTCTGGAATTGGCATCCAATTTTTGGACGAGGGTCACCCAAAGAAGGAGAACGTCCAGACATGGACGGTCACCTTCTTGGGGCCATACTCGTCTGGAATTGGCATCCAATTTTTGGACGAGGGTCATCCATAGAAGGACGTCCATACTTGGACGGTCACCTTCTTGGGACCGTACTCGTCTGGATTTTTGCATCCAATTTTTGGACGAGGATCATCCATAGAAGAACGTCCATTCTTGGACGGTCACGTTCTTGGGGCCATACCCGTCTGGATGTTTGTAAATCATCTTTCTTTTCTTTTTCCGACGAAGATTGCATGAAGTAGGAAAACGTCCATGTTTGGACGGCTACCTTCTTCGGGCCACCCTCGTCCGAAGTCTTGTAATAGTAGTTATTTTTGTTCCTTGGACGATCGATCTGATGTCTTCACTTTTTGCAAAAAAATGCTCCTACAAACAATCTTCCACCTGGGCAGTCGTCCTCGTCCAAAAAGAGGCCAACTACCGCAACTGACCAGCCTTCAGCAAAGAAGCCTAAGGGCTTTACAAGGAAGAAGGCGGATAAGACGGCTCCTACTGGCGAGGGTGGGGAAAAAAGCATGCCTCCCCCACAAGCCAAGGCTCTTAAAAGGGAGCCTTCGACTGTTGGCCCGGCCGAGGAGGGAAAGGGTGCACATGTAGCTGTTCCGCTCAGCGTTTTGCCGGCCGACTCTACTGAGGTCAACCCAGAGTCCGCCTTGGCTTTGGTTGCACCGGAATCTGGAACTGCTGCCGAGAACTATCCAGGGTTCAGCGGCTCGATGGCTAAGCTGGTGCCACAGATGCATCTAGCTGTTAGGACGGCATCACTTTCGTCTGGTGAGTCGTATTACCCCAACATAGTTAGGACGATGCGGGTCGGTGGACGGTCCATGAGCCCGTCCAATAGACAAGCCATCGTCTTTCCTATCAAGATAACTGACTCTCCCCCTCTTTCAGATAAGGGCAAAGGCCCTGCTATTCCCCCAACTCCTCCCCTCGTTGATTCGGACGAGGAGTCTTCTCCTGCTTTCGCCAAAATGTCAAGGCTGGAGAAAGAGCGGCTTAAGCAGGAGCTCTTCAAGTGTTACCCTGAATCCTACATTAAAGGATTAAGGGGAGCGTATGCCGGGCATGTGGGCTACATGTCTCAGCTTGCTGCCGAGGTATTGTTTAATGCCGGCTTTGTTTTATACTTGTACAAATTTTGACTCTTTAACTCGTCTAATAACTTGATTTGTTTTCATTGTTCCAGCTTCTGGCTCGCAGCATGCTAACTGAAGAATGGGCAAGGGAGCTGAGAAAAGAGAATAAGCACCTCGTCCATCTTGCTACAACGGCAGGCGACAAAGCCATCCATGATATTGAGATGGCTAATACCCTCCATCGTCAGTCACTGGACGCCTTGGAGAAGAGATCCGCAGACCTGGAATCCAAGAACAAGAAGTATCTTGTTACCATCAACGATCAGATCAAGGAGCGGGACCGTCTGAAGATGATCATAGATACTCTCTCTACTGATCTAAAGGGTGAGAGGGATGTGGCTCTTATTGCTGCCGCTGAGCTGAGAAAGGAGAACATTCTCCTAAGGGTGAAGAATGCCCGTCTAGAAAGGTCGGCGGCCAAGGCCTTCGATGATGCCAAGGAGGGGTTGGCTCACGTCGTCGAAACCTCTAAGGACTGGGCCGTCAAGGCCTTCGAGATTCTGGCCGAAGCTAAGGAGGTCCCGAGATTTGTACGTCGTCTGGAATATCAGCAGAGTGTCCATCGGGCTATGGTGTGCGCCGAGGAACCTCCGAAATTTCTTGATTCCGACGACGAGGCTGCAGCTGCGGATAGGAACCCTGAAGACGAAGCCGAGGATGGGATGCCTGAGGACGACCAAGAAACTCGCGCTGGAGATGAAGCCTAGTTTTAGGTTTATTTTTCCCAGTTTCTTGGCTTGTCTGCCATTATATTCTTAGCCCTTCAGTAGTCTTAAATTGTAAATCCTTGCTTATTGATATATATATGAACAACTTTTTGCCAATTGTCGGTCTTCTTTTTTTTTTTTAACAATTGCAATTTGACTAAGTATAACTTTAACTTCGTCATGATCGTTGAACATTCTGCTCAGATTTTTAATCTTTAAAACTTGTCTCCGAGTACCAGAAGGGACTCGTCTGAGACGTTTTGCAAAATGCTCATACGAGAAGATTGTCCTCCTTGCCCTTGGACGATTACCTGTTATTTTATGAAATATTCAAGTATTTGTTGATAATCGTCCTTGATTTTTGAACGATCTACTTGATTAGACGAGTCTTGCCCAAAGAGGGAAGACGGCCAATGCACGTTTGAGTTGTGGACGAACCACTTTCAAGCCGTTTTGCTCGAGCTACCAACATTCGTCCTGCACTATCAAACCATCACAGATGCATCTATCGCCTAGGTCCTGGTTTTTGGACGACCTGCTCTCTTTAGCTCGTCCTATAGGCTTCTATCATCCCCCCTTCTTGGGCTTAGCTCAACCGTACATGGGGGGAGAGCCAAAGTCCAAGAAGGAGAGCGGCCATCCTTGGCTGAGCCTGCTGAAGTTGATGGACGAGCTTGAGATACATGTTCAATAGCATGTTTTAGCCGGTTTCCTTGAGGGAGCAACACTCGTCATTAAGTAGCGATCCCTTACTAGGGTCTGGACTACTTAGCTATCCGTGCTTTTGAAAGTAAGTATCCTTTACTAAGGTCTTATTTCAGGCCAGCTTTCTCTCAGAGACTTTGACGTTACTCTTACTAGAGGTTTTGTCAATTTGACGGCCATATATGCATTATATTTTTGGCCGGTCTCTTTGAGGGAGTGATGTTCGGCGTAAAAGTGAGCAATTTTGACGTTCTGCTATTGTATGTATTTTTGTCCAAGTTATTGTCACTTTTAGACGAGTAACTGATTTAATGCCCCAAAGTGAAGTAACTTGGTGAAAATAAACAAAAGAGATAAGAAAGTAGGAATTGTATTATATGGATTTTGCTTGGCTGAATGCCAAGATGCATGTATACAATGCTTTTCTTACTAACATGTGCCGTGGCACTTTGGAGTAACTACAAATTACCCTACAGGTATCTGACGAAGATCTGAGTTAGACGTGGTACTTCTTTAAGTTGTCTGAATTCCAAGTACGCTGAATAGGTCGTCCATCTAGATCTTGTAGACGAAAAGTCCCACTGCGTAACTCCTGGACAATCAGATAGGGTCCTTCCCAATTCGGTGTTAGCTTCCCTAACTCTTTAGCTCGTCCAACCGCTTCCATCTTTCCAAGAACAAGATCCCCCACTTTGAGTGGTCGTCTCACAACTCTTTTGTTAAACTCCCAAGCCATACGCAGTTTGTACAATTGCATTCTTAGCAAGGCATTGCCCCTGATATCTGGCACTTGGTCCAAAGTCGTGCGTAATGCAGCCCAGTTGGCATCTTCTGTGTACAACATGACTCGCAGGGTGGGTTCCTCAATCTCAATGGGCAATACAGCTTCTGTGCCATAGACAAACATGAAGGGCGTCTCCCCTGTAGAGTTCTTGGCGGTTGTTCTGATGGACCATAACACCAACTGCAGCTCCTCAACCCATTGTGCCTTGGCGTTCTCTAGCTTCCTTTTGATTCCATTTGATAGAATCTTGTTGAAGGACTCTACTTGCCCATTGGCTTGTGGGTGGGCAACGGCAGCGAAGTGTGCTTTTATTTCTCTTTACGCCAACCACTCCTTCAGTTTAGGCGTTTCAAATTGTGGGCCATTATCAAAGACGATGGACTGTGGCATGCCAAAACGGGTTATAATGCTTTTCCAGATGAAGCCCTTGGCGTCGTTTGTTGTTATTCCTCGCATGGCCTTTGCCTATATCCATTTAGTGAAGTAGTCAACTGCCACTATCACAAACTTCTTTTGCCCAGCGGCCACAGGGAAAGGTCCTAGGATATCCATGCCCCATTTGGCAAAAGGCAGAGGGAACAAGATGGGGGAGTAGTTGGACGGCTTCTGATGCACATTTCCATGCTTCTGACAACTGTCCCACTTCTTTGCATAGACTAAAGCATCCTCCTTTAAGGTAGGCCAGTAGTACCCCGTCCTTAAAGCCTTCTCCCCTAAAGCTCTTCCCCCAATGTGAGAAGCACAAGCTCCTTCATGGAGTTCTTTCAGAACCTCCAGACCATCTTCTCTGGTGACGCACTTGAGCAGAGGCCGGTTGAATGACTTCTTGTAAAGTGTCTCGTCCCATAGCTCAAACCACTTGTCTCTAGCCTTCACATACTTAGCCTCTACAGGATCTGAAGGCAATCGTCCCGTCTTCTTGTATTCTATGATTGGCTCCATCCAGACAGTCCCTCGGCTGAGAAACATAATCTGCTCTTGGTCGATGCTCTTTTTGGGTTTGACTTCCCAAAAAACTGTTCTTCGCACATCACCTTCAGCTGAGCTGGCCAATTTCGAGAGAGCATCTGCTTGATGATTTTCTGACCTTGGTACTTGGTCGAGGACAAATCGTTTTAATGGCTCTATCTCATCTTTGATCAGTCGCATGTATTTGCTCATTGATGCTTCTTTGCATTCAAAATCTCCATTAACCTGGCTGACGACTAAGAGGCAGTCCAATTTGGCCTCGATCTCAACAGCTCCAGCCGCCTTGCACATTTTGATTCCAGCTAAGAGTGCCTCATATTCAGCTTCGTTATTGGACGCTCTGAACTGGAATCTTAATGCATATTCAAACTTATCCCCTTCGGGAGATTGACAAATGATTCCTGCTCCACATCCATTGACTATGGACGATCCATCAACCATGAGCGTCCAATGCTTCCTTCCTCTAGCTGGATCAGATGTTGGCTCTATGGTTGGCCGAGTAAGCTCAACTATAAAATCAGCCAAGGCTTGCCCCTTAATGGCTTTCCTTGGTTCAAATGATATATCAAACATGTTAAGCTCAACCGCCCATTTTAGCATCCGCCCAGCGGCTTCCATCTTCTGTAGAACTTGCTTCAAAGGTTGATCAGTGTAGACGATTATACTGTGTGCCAAGAGATAAGGCCTCAACTTTCTGCTGGCCATGACTAGGGCCAATCCAAACTTCTCGACTGGAGTATACCTATTTTCCGCATCTTTGAGCACATGACTCACAAAGTATATGGGAACTTGGACGGTCTCTCTTTCAGCCAGAAGGACGGCACTCACAGCTTAAGTGGACACTGCCAAGTATACAAACAGTTTTTCCCCTTCAGCTGGACTGACCAACCTAGGAAGCTGCCGAAGGTGATCTTTGACGCGCTGAAGGGCTTGCTCTGCCTCTGCTGTCCATTCAAACTTGGCCTTTTTCTTGATGGTGGCAAAGAAGTGATGGCACTTGTCACCTGACTTAGACAAGAAACGTCCAAGGGCAGCCAAGCAACCCGTCAGTCTCTGCACTTCCTTTGTCTTTGAAGGAGACTTCATATCTAGAATAGCTTGAATCTTTTCGGGATTAGCCTCTATACCCCTCTGGTCCACCAAGAAACCTAAAAACTTCCCTGACAAGACCCCAAAGACACATTTGCTGGGGTTCAGCTTTAACTTGTATTTCCTGAGAGTTTCAAAAGTTTCTCTCAAATCACCAACATGGCTTTCTTCTTGACGGCTCTTGACTATCATATCGTCAATATATGCCTCAATGTTTCGTCCCAACTGCGGCTGAAAAACATTATTGATCAATCTTTGAAAAGTGACCGGAGCATTGCGCAGGCCGAATGGCATCCTCACCCAGCCATACAGTCCTTTTTCAGTAATGAAGGACGTTTTGTCCTGATCCTCTGGCCACATTGGGATTTGATGAAAACCTGAATAAGCGTCCATGAAGCTCAGCAAAGCATGGCCAGCTGTGGAGTCTACCAGACGATCCAACTTAGGCAAAGGGAAACTGTCCTTAGGACAAGCCTTGTTGAGGTCAGTGTAGTCCACACACATTCTCCAAGTGCCATTGGGCTTTGGCACCATAACCACATTTGCTATCCAGTCTGGATAATAGGTTTCTTTGATGAACTTGGATTCCAACAACTTCTGAACTTCTTGGTCGACCGCCTGGTTTCTAGCCGGTCCCAAATGCCTCTTCTTCTCACGAATAGGTTTCAAATTTGGATCAACATTCAACCGATGGACGGCTACTTCCGGATCAATTTCGGGCATCTCTTCAACGCAATAGGCAAACACATCTTGAAACTCTTTCAGTAAGTTGACAAGATGACCCTTCAAATCAGGGCTGAGCGAAGATCCAATTTTGAGAGTCCTCTCTGGACGAGCTTCATCCAGACGGACCTCTTCAGGAGCTTCCACTGGCTCTGGACGTTCTACTGCTAGTCCCATGATGGCCATGACCTCTTCAGACGAGGAGGATTCTTCCTTGATGATTTCATATTTTCTCTTCTTGCTGGGGAGATGTTCAGACGCCTTCCTTGAGGGGGCAAGAGGCGTCTGAGGGCTCTCAATGGTCAGCTTTAACGAGGCGACTTGATCTTTGACAAATCCAGACGTTTTCCTCTCGCTAGCCATCTTCGCCTGACCTTTCTCTATTCCAGACGTTTTCCTTTCGCCAACAACCTTCGTCTGATCCTTCTCTATTTTAGACGTTTTCCTTTCGCCAACAACCTTCGTCTAATCCTCGCTGCCTATTTTCCATGATGACGGCTTGAGGGTAGTCAAATAACACTCCCTAGCCACCTGCTGGTCTCCATATAAAGAGCCAATCTGGCCATCATCACACTCATACTTCATCAACATCAGGTGAGTTACTATGACTGCTTTGACATGATTCAGAGTTAGTCGTCCAAGAATGACATTGTAGGCTGTCAGGTCTCGGACCACCAAGAACATGATAAACAAGGTTCTAGCTGCATCCTTTTCTCCCATTCGAACGGGCAAAGTAACAGTTCCCATTGGATGGATGACTCCTCCCCCAAACCCTATGATGGGATGGTGAACGGGAACTAAGTTCTTCTCCTTAAACTTTAGTCTGGACAAGCAATCAGCACTAATGATGTCCGTCGAACTTCCGGTGTCGATCAGGATCCTTCTTACTCTCAAGTTTGCTATTTTCATTTCTACAACCAAGGGATCGTCATGGGGAGTCCTCAACCTGCCCCGATCTTGCTCACTAACTACCACCCTTAGGAAGGGCTCAGCCTTTGTCTGATCTGCTAACAAAACTTGGCCGAGCTCCCTAAGGTAGTTTTTGTGCCCTCTATTGGTTGGTCCCCCAGCAGCAAACCCACCGGAGATTACGAGAACAACATCTTCGTCGGTGCTTGCACTCTCCTTCTTCTTGCTATGCCAATCATCCTTCCTCGAAAACTTCCTTCCCCCTTGAGGCATATAGGAGTTCATCTTTCCTTTTCGGGCTAACTCTTCCAAAGCTCTCTTGAGGTGCTTACATTCATTGGTCTCATGACCACAATCTTTGTGGAAGTGGCAATACTTGCTCTTATCCCTATTTCTATAAGGGGTTTTCATCTCAGCTGGAGCCTTCAACTCATACTGATCCTTAATCTCCATGAGGATGGAGTATTGGTCTTTGTTAAACTCAACAGGATTGGATGAGGATGGCTCAACCTCCTTTCTCTTGCTCTTTCTAGATGAAGTAGTGTTAGAGGTTATCGCCCAAGTCTCGGCCTTCTTGGGTTGCTCTTCTTTGGCTGAGCAACCTCTTCAGGCTTCTTAGACTCAAGATGCTTTGCCTCAGCACATACTTCGGTGGCATGAATAAATGCTTCCGCTTCTCTTAAAGCCTCAGCAAGAGTGGAGATTTTCTTCTTAACAAGATCAAACTTGAAACTTCCTGGCCTTAGACCCCTGATGAAGGCGTCAAAGGCTACTCCAGCATTAAGATCTTGGATCTGAAGTGCTTCTAGGTTAAATCTCTTAACGAAACTTCTAAGAGCCTCCTTAGGTCCCTGGACGACCTTGCCTAGGTGCATGCTTGTCTTTTGCTCTTGCTTGTTGGCAACAAAGTGACTAGTGAATAAGAAACTGAGTTCGGTAAAATTGTTGACTGAATTGGGGGGAAGATTATTGAACCACTTCTGAGCTATCCCTTCAAGGTAGCTGGGAAATTCTTACACCAAGTAGTATCGTCCACTCCTTGGACGTACATCTGATGTTTGTAAGCAGACAGGTGATCATCAGGATCAGTTGTTCCATCAAAAGGCTCAATGGTTGGGAGTTTTACCTTTGGGAAGGGGGGCGCCTCCATGATCCTGACCGAGAATAGGGTAGGCCAGTTGATCCGGAGGGCTCCCAGCTGTCCCTCAATGGGTATGAACTCCTTGCGATATTCTTTCATTACAGGATTGGATGAAGTGTTTGCAGGCACTGGACGCCTATAGACCATGGGCTGAGCCACTGTCTTCTCCTGTCGCGGATGAACAAGAGAATGACTTAAACTTCGTCCCTCCCCTCTGGACGACAACCTCAAAGGAGGGTCTCTCAAATATGGTGTAGATCCTGTCGCTGATCGTTGTAATGCAGCAGCTTTCTTTGCTTCTAGATACTCTCTGGCATCTGTTTCAATGCGGTGCCCGCTTGGACGAACATGGTCCTGAGTCCTCACCACCGGGTTCCAGTCCATCTTTCTTCATTGATCATTATCCTCTGGCTGCTTTCCTCTTGCCGTCCTCCTAGAGGGCTCCTGGCGAACATGTCGACTAGGACCTGGACGATCTACTTGAGAACGTCCTCTAGGACGAGGTGGATTGTTAGCAGCTGGCTCCGGGTTGTGATGAAAAAACAGCATATTGCTTTTAATCTGCTCCTGGACAACCGCTGCCATCTTAGTCTGAAAATCATTCAGCACATTCTCCAGGTGGGCGGCAGTCACTGGACGATCCAGATTCACTTGGATGACCGGTTGCTGGCTTGGTCCAGGAACATTGACAATGGACGGGGGTCTATCTCTTCCTCTAGGTGGTCATTCATGCTCCACCGTATCTTCGACATTAACTTGAAGGCTTCGATTCCTGGCAATGTTGGACGATTGACAATCAGTCATCGTTGCGTCTCCCCACAGACGGCGCCAAATGTTTTGTCTACTTGTCCAACAAGTAAGCTGTAGGCTTAGTTTCCTTGTCGAGCAAGTAAATTAGTATCTTGAGTGTTCTTTAGCTGGAGACTTGTGCAACGATGTCTGAATCCTCTTAGTCCTTGGTCTGGGCTCTGCTCCCGAACCTGCACAAAGGGACCCACCCTGGAGGTTTGGGTGATGGTTCCCCCTCCGATGCTTAAGTCAGTTTTCAGGTGTGGTAAGAGAAAGTAGAGATAGAGAGAGAAAGTGAGAGAGAATTTTATCAGAGTAACTTTGCACTGTTTGCCTTGAATGCCTTTTCTCCTGATTTCTGGAGTATTTATAGTGATAGCAAGTTGACAGCTAACCTTAAAAACTGACCTACAATAGTGGCCTCTGATTGGTTGAGGAATCAGATCATGACACGTGGCAGACTAGGACTGGTAGATGTCTATTAACCACTCTCCTTCAGCCATCTTGTACTGTTGGGTTCTGACTGTTGGGCCAGAACTTAAACCTTTTAACTCAGCTGAGTGTAGCCTAGAGATTCAAGGCTTTTCTCCTTTTTAACTAGGGTGACACGTGTACGGCTCTGATGAGCCCAAGTGTCTTCAAGAGAGCCGTAGATGTTAGACTACAACACATAGGGTCCAAAAAATTAAGACCCATACCCTTCAACTAGGCTAGGGTCTGGGCGGGTCCCGTTATGGTCCTGGACCCATTGTCGTTTCTAGTAATTAGTACTGGCGGAAGGTAATTTTCGACAGTTATATAAATGGTAGGTAATTTGAGTATTACCTACCTATATTAGAGCGGTCGGTAAGTTACAGTCGGTAAAACCATGGATTCTTGTAGTGATTATACCTAATGCTATGGGTTAGTGTTGTGAAAATTTTACTTGTGTGGATGGAGTTTGCTAGTTTTGTAAATTGATCCCAAATAACTTTTGGAGCCGATTATTTGGCAAATTTGTTTGAAATTCCTAATGAAGGACTTGATTTGTATTTAAAAGGGATACTTAAGGTTGAAATTCGGAAAGCCAAAAACGCTAATATTTTGCAATTCATTGGTGGAGATGAATCATCATCCACCATTCGTCAAGATAATTTCACTCCTCTTCAAAAATTGCTTTTCAAATTTGTGATAAGAATCATCATCCCTCGTACCCAAAAACACAATGAAGCAAATCTGCGCGGTGCTATCCTCATATACGGCTAATCCCATAAAATTCCTATCAACTTTCATAGTGGAAAAAAGGCTAAATGACACTTCACAACTGCTCTGGTTGGTCCCAAAACGGATTAGTTAATGTTAACTGATACGCTTGATCAGGCTGTCCGGATCCATTAATGGGCTTTGAAAGGCGAAATGGGCTTTGAAAGGCAAAATGGGCTTTGTTCCTTTAAAAGCGAAATCGGCCTTATTTGTCTTCGTTGTTAAGGTTTAAAAGCAAACACCACACAAGGGATTTTATCCTTCTCCAAAATATCTGCTCATCCATTCGCATCTATCTCCTCTCTCGTTCCTTTCTCCCTATTTCCCCTTCTTGATTCATATATTCATATCGCTGATGCAACCAAATAGCCCCTAAATTCTAGTAAACTGAAAAATCCCAATGTTGATGATTCAGATAGGAGATCAAGCAAACTTGCAAGATGCGGCATCATTAATGATCTCGAAATCATCAAGGGATGAGAAAGACTTCAACAACGTGCTTGTTCACTTGATGCATCTATCATAAAGCATCAATCTTCCATTGGTTCTCTTACATGTGATAGTCAAATAGATCTGAGGCTTGCTGAGAAGGTTTTTCATCAATCTCTTAAAGAGTTGTGTTGATTTGGTAATTTTGGGTTTTTCTTTTTGGTCAAATTGCATCTTTGATTAAACTGGTGCAGCTTGAGGACGAATTAAATAGAGCAAAATGCATCATCGTCGATGGAGATGCTTCATCTTTTCGCCCAGATCTAGGTTTTAGATTTTTGTAATTTTTGTAATTTTTGGAGCTTGTTTAATTTCTGTTCTTAGAATACTAAAAATAATCACGAATTGTAAACTATATTTTTTTGATGAATTGTTATACAATTTGTTGTTTATTGATAATTGTTAATTTTTGCGTTTAATTTATGTTCTTCAATCGTCATTGCGGTAATATATATTTCATGTTAAGTATTGTGTTGTTGTTGAACTTACGGAGGATATTGCAAGCTGCGGTTTTTTTTAAAAATAATTTAAACTTAAGTTACTAATCCCATTGTGTTGTAAGACTGGATCTGTTAACTCAAATAACTGATCCAGTTGTCAACCGGATCAGTTAATTTCTCATAACCGCTGCTACCCTAACCGATCCGGCCTATTTCCGGATCAGTTAAGCCCATTTTGACCGGATCGGTTAGGGTTTTTTCCACTAGTATTTCCTGCTCTCAAGATCAAACATCTTGATCATTATATCCCTCATTTGAAAATTGGGTATGGTTCCTTACTTATTGTTGTTTTAAGAGCTTCTCAATTGATTTATCTAAGTATGAATCCCTACCTCTTGAACCGAAACAATTATTGCATGTGGATACCCTACTGAGTATTGGTGTGAAGGTTGAGAATGGGAAGGCCATGTATGTTTAGGAGAGTGTATAAGAAGAAGGAGATGATGAAGGAGATAAAATAATGGAGGAAGGAGGAACATCAATTCATGAAAAGAAGAAACCATTTTCTAAAGGGAAAAAATTAACTATGAGAATAGCAACAAGGGTTGTGAAGAACCCTGACCTTCCTGCTATCCTAGATATTACTGAAGACGAAGAAGAAGGAGGAGAAGGGACAAAGTTGGTTCCTAAACTTGAGGAGGAACTAGTACCATCTCCTAGGAACAATCCCTCTGTTATAAGGAGAAAGACTACTCATGTTTCTAAAAGGGCTACCTTTGTCCCTAAGAAGGCCAAGGGAGCACCACTTGTTAAATCAGGTGTTCCTTCGGCATTTGGAGTATTCTCTGGATTTTTCAGGTTTAGAACTCCCAATGCTCAGATTGATTTCCAGTCATTGGAACTGGTGGTCAAGGATGTGAAAGAATCAGTAGATTCTTTAGTCACTTCCTAGACCAGTGTGGATAGTGAACTTAGAAGCCTGCAATCTACTATTGGAGATTTAATGAAGGTTGCTTCTGATCTACAAATAGGTTTCCATTTTCTTCACCAACGAGTGACTACTTCTCAAGAGGCTCTGATGAAGAGAATTGATGAAGTTGCCTTTGAAGAAGTCACTGATCCCGAGCCTTCTAATGAGCCAGAGTCCACTGCCTAAACCTCCTTTGTGTTCCTCAAACCAAAATCAATCCTATTTTATCTGTTTATGTTTGGAATAATGTTTTTTCTTTGTTTGTTTAATTTTTTTTCCTTTTATGTTTAATAATATAAAATCTTTTTGGTAACTGTGTTTCTGTTTATTGCTTTTGGAACTTATACATTACTTTACTCCTAATCTTTCTTAAATCTAACAATTTGATATTTGTTCCTTAGTATATAAACAGTGTGATGAACTTATTTCACTTTGATACTAACTCGAACTAACTATATTTTTCTAAGTATAGTACTGTGTTTGGAAAAATTAATGTCCTATGCTACCTTTTTTTTATAATGCCTACAAGGGGAAAATAATGTAAACTTTGGACTAAATCATTATAACTTTCTAAGTTTTTGTCTTTCTTTGTAAGTCTTCATTCTTAGTTTTGGCTGGTTGAAAAAGATAGCTTAGTGTTTCAATGTTCGATTTTTCAAAGGATATTTTTCATAATTTAACTTGAAGTAATTTCGATCTTACTAGTTTGCTTAGGGTTGTCATCACCAAAAAGGGGAATATTTATGCTATAAGGTTTTGATGATGACAAGCAGACTTAGCTCCTAATGTCTTTGTTTATAATGTGTAGATTCAAAGGAGAGTTCCTAAGTTTCTATGTTGGAACAAGGTGGAACGAGTTCCTGAGTTGGAACAAGATGAAGACTCATTTTCCATTAGAAGATATGTTTTTGAAAGTGCAAGTTCAAGTCTAAATTACAAGATGATCAGTATAAGCTACAGGTTAATAAAGAGCATGAAGGAAGTTGTTAAGTTCCTGAGTGTTTGCGGCTCAAAGTTCCAAGAGTTTGTCCGGAATGACGTGAAGCTAGTGTTTGAAGCTCCATCAAGAGAAACATGAAGACTAAAAGTTAAGAGTTTGATTTTTGGGATTTATGTACATATTTATGAGTCTTAATTAAAGTTTGGGACTAAGAACACATGTATGACAAATTGGTGGAAATTCCTTTAAAAATGTGTTTATAAAATAAAATGTGTTTTATTAAGTGAAAAAGTTGTTAATAAAATAAATAGAAAAGTTTTTGTTGAAAAAAATAATAAGATGTTTTTTGCATATTATATTTTCTTTATGATCAATGTTTAATACTAGATTTCCTAAAATCTTTCTTTTAATTGTGCTGCACTACTACCCTCGAGTGAACTAGTGGTTAATAGTGTTAGTGGTATTATTGGATGTTAGTTCAAAGGCATTAAAACACTATAACTAGAGGATGTTAATTCTGTTGTAAGTACGATTAACCTCAAGTGTGTTCAAAGTTCATAGATTGAAGTTCTCCTAAATATTAGAGTATCAATTCTCATTGAGTTGTAATTGGGCTTAAGGGATTAGACAATCCTAAGGCTTAGAGTTAATTCACTAATGGAAAAAAACGCAAGGGCTGCAGTGCAAGGGCAGCGGTTAATTATAAAACGCATCCCTTAATAGTGAAGGGTTGCGGTTAGCCCAAAACTGCAACCCTTTAGTGATAAAAGGGCTGCGGTTAATTCAAAAACCGCAGCCCTTAAATTAAGGGTTGCGGTTTTTGGGCTAACCGCAGCCCTTAAACAGCCCAAAAATGACATAACCTGCTTAATCGCGTTACTCCCTTGAGCAGTCTCCTACTCTCCTTCGCTGAACCCTATTTCTCTCTCTCCTAATTCCCATTAACCCATCTCTCCTCCTCTCACCGCATCATCTCTCCCCTCTCACCGCATCATCTCTCTCCTCTTATCCTTCTTCGCCAGCGAGGGTTTGCGACGGTCAGTGGTTTGCAAGGGTTTAGGGTTCACTGGCGAGGGCTCGCAAGGGTTTAGGGTTTGCAAGAGCTGTCTCTCTCGCACCTATCTTCCTCTCGCCGGTGAATCCACACCGGGTTTCGCTGCTGCCACCACCGGTCCTCCTGCAGCACTGTCAAATCGTATCTCCCTCGTCGGAGCTCTGCTTTCCCTTGCTGCCTCTGCCTCTTTCGCTCTCTCCTCTGATTCGTTCTGCTGCTACACTCGAGCAGCCTAACCGCACCTGCGTCGGAGCCGCGTAGCCTTGCCGGAGCTCTCCTCCCTTGTCGGATGTCGTCACCGTTTCCTAGAGCCCAGCTCATCCCCCTGTCGTGTCTTCCCTGCTCTGGAAGCAGAGGTAAAGGCTACCTCCTTGTTCCCCTTAAAAATTCTGATTTTGAAGCTTAAAATTCAAGCCCTAAGTATAACCCATGTTAATTAGTATGAAGTTGAGCCTAAAACTGATTTTGCTTAATTTATTCACTTAGCAATTTGTTGGGCTGAATTTATGTTATGGATTAAACTAAAATGCTTAGCTAAACCACTTTGTTAAATTTGATGTTGTCTACATAATCAAGATTGGTTTTTGTCCATTTCCTCGAGTTGGTGATTTTGTTGATAGTGTAGAACATGTTTGGTCTTCTTAGTGTCTTGCGGATTACCCTTTTACTTTTTTTAATCTGATTTCCACCTAATGCTTACCAAACAATTGTGTAAATACTTGTCGCTAATGCTATTAATTCATGTTTTGCGGTTCATGGAACTATTGGGACTCTACATGCCTTAAAGGCTATAAAAATTGCAAGTAATGTTGGTGATCCACTCTCAGCGGATGTTTATATTTGATGCCATGTTTGGAAGGATTTGAGTGGTATGTCCCTACTTCCTGTTATATTATTTCTCTTTTATGAGTTTGGGCCTTGTTAAACGATGCCTTTCTAATCTCCTTTGTGTATTTTACCTCTTTCATTTTGTACAAGTTTAAATGGTCGAATTGTTGTGTTGAACTTTGATTGATTGCTGATTTTATCATTGATATATTCATTCTTTAAATTAGATTTATGGTTGTGGATTTGTAAAATAATTGTGATTGTTGAGGTTTCAATATGAGAATTCATTCTTTCTGGTTTGAAGTTTTTTAAGTTTAATGCTGAAATTCTGCACATCTTGTATGATTCTATCAGTTGATTGTTATCTTTGCTTTCATGTTGCCTTCAATCTGCCAACAAAATTAAGCTCGCAATCATGAGTGAAGTATTTGGCCTTCATTGCAGTTTTTGTGTGAACTCAGTAACCATTCAAACATTTTGGTTATCATGCCATGAACCTTGTTATTCTATAGGCCATACTCTAGCTTGTTCTTTTTTTGTCACATGCAAGCTTTAAATTGAATATAAAGAATAGTGTCCTCAATTTTAAGTGTTGGTTTGGCCTGTGTACCTATTGTTTGCGATAGTTTCCTACTTTTGTTGTAGGTTTTTATGGAGACTAATTTGCTTGGAAAAGAGAATAACTTCAATTATAATTAGAAATCGGTTCAAATTCAGGAGAAGGTAAAAATTGGAAAGGCTGACGGCATGATACATAATCAAACTCATGCAGAACAGTAAATAGGATGTTTCAGCTTGGTTTAGCATTTTTCTGCTGCACACACTAACGCAACGTGATTTGTTCTTGATGCTTTCTTTTGTATTTAGTTTAACTCATTCTGATTCACTTCAATATTTTTCTTTCACACAGGGTGGGTTGTATTCTTTTATCTGCTGGCCAACTTGAACTTCATAGCGAAGTCTTGCATACATTGAAATATGTTATAAACCAGTCGGACTACACAGCTCAAATGCTAAGAAATGTGTCTGACTACTTATATCTGGTGAAGTCTGTTAATGTACCACAATTCAAGCTACCACAGAGTGCCATGCAGGAGATGGATGAGCTGCGTATGTGGTTGAGTTTTGGCACTGACACATAACTGAGAAAACCAATCACAATTCTGTCAAAGTTAGAAGAGTCTTTAATACTGTGTATGAGCTCATATTCCTTAGTTTTGTTCACTTTGAGAAGAGTATCAAGATTCCTTATGTCAATTTTTAGGATGCATATTAACCTCTACATTCTAATGCACTGTTCTAATTCCTTGCTGCAGAAGATCAGCGTTAATTACTGTCGCTTCGGTGATGCTTGTTTTAGTTCTATTGGGTCTTGGTATGTAGTATCAATGCCACTCATTGCTTTTATTGATGTCATCTCTCTGATCTTTTAATTGGGGTAACATTGTGTTTCTTTGCGCTGCAGTACTTTCTCTCCTTGGGTGCCAAATGTGATTCACATGTAAGCCTTTGTAGCATCGATTCCTTTGTTGGTATCCTGTTGTTCTTTTAATGCTGATTTATGATATGTTGATTGATCTGGACTGCAGATTCGTTTTCAGTGGATGGATACTTGTAGCAATTACATTGATCCTCTGTGGAGCTTTTATGATCTTCAATTCATAAGCGTTCTTCATTTATGTTCAGTAGTGGATAGACCAAGGTTTGTGAATCAAGCTAGTCTTGCTACATTACCTATTCGTTGCAGGAGATGGATGAGCTGCGTATGTGGATGAGTTGCGTTTGCGATGGCGATTTGATCATGATGCTTTTTAATGCTGCTACCCCTGGGTATTCTTTTGCTTTTCCTTTATTATGTTTACTTAGATAAATCTGGATGGATATATGATATATCTATGCCACTAGTCACTAGCTTTTCCCATTTATTAGTATTAATAATATGACAAGGGATGAACTTCACTCTCTATTTGAGGTTGCTCATCCTATTCCTGTCAGAAAATAAACCTACTTACTTCATGTTCATGTTGTAACACATTCTCATGGAATCAACTGCTTTTTCCATTTTGGTTTTATTTGTCAGGTTTTGAGGGATTCGGATGCTAGTCTTGGTGGAGTTGTTGTATTGCCTTCATGGCTGTTCTTTGGTTGGTTTATTTTCTGATATTTGTGATCCTGCTCATATATTGCAATTCGAACAATCGAGAGCAACCTCGAACTAATGTAATTCAGTTATTATTTTCTCTATATTTGTGTAAAAAAACATAATTTGTAATGAAAAATGATCCTTTTATATATGTATAACTGTTTGGAAACATTAAGGATAAAAAAATGAAAAAAAAAATTATTTTTATTTTTTTGGGTCACAAGGGCTGTGATTCGGGCAAAAACCGCAGCCCTTGGTGGGTTAAGGGCCAAAACCGCAGCCCTTAACTCATCAAGGGTTGCGGTTTTGGCCCTTAACCGCAGCCCTTAACCCACCAAGGGCTGCAGTTTTTGCCCTGACCGCAGCCCTTAATGCGCTAAGGGCTGCGGTTCTTAACAGCAGCCCTTCCTAAATGCTAAGGGCTACTAGTCCAATGGCTGCGGTCAAAAAATGCAGCCCTTGGGCCCCTTTTGACCGCAGCCCTTGGGCTTTTTTCCTCTTGTGATTCTTGTTGTTATGAGAGTATAGAGAGGAATTCTGATAAAGGGGATCGTAGTTTGGGAACTCAAGTTCAAGAGGAACATGGAGTAGAGTTAGGTTGTAACACAGCGTTGCAATAAAAGAAGAATGAGGTTTTTCCATCTTAAGGAGGATCAAGAAGGTTTCAGTTAAATTCTCAAGTGTCCTTATTGCTCTTTTAGTTAGTTTTTCAATTCCATAAAAAGTTTCCTTAGAAACTACAAACTAAAAGTCACTCCCCCCTCTTGTAGTATTCCTCTAGGAATAACAATATGCAACATCATTGTTACTTTGTGAAAATGTTCCCCATTCTAATAATAGTACAAAGGATATTTTGGATGCTCCACATTCTAAACACCGCAAAAAAGTGCACAAAACATCTAAGCTATTCATAATTGTGCGGGAAAAAAATTAAACTAGTTTCATTATAAGTGCGTAACTTAACATCATTTCCCAATTTCAGCCTTTTGGATGTCTTTTATATATTACTTTCCATCATTGTTATGTATATTTATTATTAGCTTTTTCCTTCTATATAACATTTTATTATCAATTGAAGGCTAATGTGTTTTATCTTATAATTAGGAATTATGGAACCACTTCAACTTAATAAATGGGATCATACATGAGGTCAAGGCCCAACTGTTGAAGTGATGCCCAAGAGCAATAGCATCTCAACCTAAAATCAAAGAAGAAAAGAAGAGGAAGATAGTGCAACCCATATATACCAACACATTTGAGAAAGCAACTACGACACGTGAGCAAATGGGAAGCGAAACACATAAGCCATCTTTCCCCCTTTCGTACAACGATCAAAGCAAGAGAAATAAGAAATTTTCCAATACCCAATTCAACGCAAGAGGCAACACTGAGGATTTTCATTCCTCATTTTTCAAGGTTTTCTAACTAAATCACAACCTTATTTTGGGAATATGGATCATATCAGCTTATATCATTTCCTCTCCCGAAGTAATTTTCCTAATTATGATAGTTTTAGGATGTTCAATTGGGTATATATAATACCTAATTGCTACCGCAAGAGGGCACACGAGTACTACTAAGAAAATATATATAGAGAGAGTTCGTGAGGCTGGGTTAAAACATACGAGATTAATCCGAAACTATGAGGTGAAGAAGTATTGGAAGGCGAGCGATCAACATTGACGATGAAACCTAACAGTGGATGTTTGATTCATTATTAATTCATAAGTTTTCCTTACTTTACTCCTTAAGTATTTAGTTTTGTGATTGAACTTATTTGTATCTACTTAGTTAGATGAGAAAATTGATGAGGTACCCTTGATGTTTGATCTAATTCTCAAATTACCCCTCTCGTTCCAAAAATTTCTCAAATACCCCTGAAATTTGACATTCTTCTCAAAATACCCTTACTATTGATAGAAGACTAACGACGTTAGGTTTTTTCTCTCTCTCCTCCCACCTTCCTCCTTTGATGACTATATTCTAAACCTCGAAACCTCCATGCCTTTCTCTCTCCTCCCTATATTGTTCTCCTTCTTCATATGGATTTTGATGGAGGAAGATGAAGAAGGAGGTGAAGATGTGGAGGAGAAAGAAAGGCATAGAGGTGGGAGGAAAGAGAAATTGAAGTTTGGAGGTTTAGAATCTAGTTATCAATAGAGGAAGGTAGGAGGAGAGAGAGAGAGTGAAAAACCTAATGTCGTTAGTGTTCCGTCAATAGTAAGGTATTTTGAGAAAAATGCCAAACTTCATGGGTGTTTGAGGAATTTTAGAAACGAAAACGGGTAATGTGATAATTAGGTCAAACCTCAGGGGTACCTCGAGAAATTTTCCTATTTAAATTGGATGTAGTTTCATTTCAGTTGCGATATTCTTATTAGTTTAGTCTACCTGAAATAACTATGTGTTTAGGGTGTGTAGTAAATTTTTTTTTAAAAAAATATATAATTTGTAAAGTTATGTGTAACAATTAATCATTGAAAAGGAGTTGTGCCACTAAATTAGGATTGTTGTAAAAAAATAATAGTTGATATTGTTGATTTTGGAAGTTAATGTTTCCATGTAAAGTAGTTTGTTTGTTTGTGGTTTTGTGATTTCGTTTTCCTTTAGAGAAGTTGAGATATCATTGGCTTATAGGGGTTTGGTGTCCCATTCCTCTTCTCTTATAGAATAGAGAAATACAAAGTATATCTTAATGCTTTTTATAAGTCAGTACAAAATATTTAAAAGAAAAAAAAATCAACATTACATTCTAAGGCAAATGTGAGATGTTTAATAAACATTACTTGGGCAGATACACTATAAAAAGGAATCCATTGTCCTCCTCTCTTGTTAAGTAATTGGATTTCATGTCTATTCAAAACCATACCGAAAAGTATGAAATTCGATAACTATTAATTCCATGATATTCACAATTAAACAATTATGATGAGAATTGAGCAGATTATGGTGCAATTAAACAACTAAATTCACAGCCCATCAATTATTACATATGAACATAATTTGGCCATCAATTAGTCATGAATCATTTGAAGATCAAAATTTGGATCAATAACACTAACATAATCTAAGGCTCATAGATCATGTGGCTGAGAATGGCTGTGACATGTGTGATGATCAACCGTTTTCGGCGGGTGTTGGAATCTCTAACAAGACGCTTACTTTTTGGTGTGGGGGCCTGATTGGTGGTAGAGAGGGAAAAGCAGAGAAAAGGCGCGGTGTGTTGTTTCGAGTGCCAATGATCACTAAGTGAGCAAGAGTACAAATATCTTCATAAAACTGCTAATTCAAATAGTGATAAATCTACTAAATCATTAATTGAGATGGTTCTTGCTCCGACTGAATGAAAAAAAAAAAAATTCTACGAGGATAATATTTTGGAAATTATTTTAAAAAAAAACCATAAAGTGAATTTTTTTATCTTTTTTAAGCATTATTTAGGCTAACGGTTCCATATTCTCACTATTTAATGGCAGATCGCAATTCCCCAATACATGAATATATAGGAAAAAGGTTCCATGTTCATATTTTTACTTTATTACTTATATGAATAAGAAGATCGACTTTTACACTCTCGCTCCTCCTGGCCCTGGTGTCTGTTACTACTAATAAATTAGAAGATCGGTATAAAATAAATGGAATATAAATTTTTAGATGCTCTCAAAAAGCGCCTACATAATTCCAATCATATCAGTTTATACTCATCGAATAAACTATAAGGCCCTGTTCTTTTGGACTTATTTTCAGCAAAAATAAGTAAAAATAAGTTCAGTTCAGCAAAAATAAGTTCAGTTCAGCAAAAATAAGTAAAAATAAGTTCAGTTCAGCAAAAATAAGTAAAAATAAGTTCAGTTCAGCGAAAATAAGTTCAGTTCAGCAAAAATAAGTTCAGTTCAGCCAAAATAAGTTCAGTTCAGCAAAAATAAGTTTAGTCTTGTCTAATGTTGAATTATTATTTTTGTTTTCAATATTACTATTACTATTGTTATTATTATTATTATTATTATTATTATTATTATTATTATTATTATTATTATTATTATTATTTATTATTATTATTTATTATTTATTATTTATTATTATTATTATTATTATTATTATTATTGTAATTATTTATTCTTATTATTATTTATTATTTATTATTATTATTATTATTATTATTATTATTATATTATTTATTTTTTATCATTTATTATTATTATTATTATTAATTATTACTATTATTATTATTATTATTATTATTATTGTTATTAATTATTATTATTTATTATATATTATTTATTTATTAGTTATTAAATATTATTTATTATTATTATTATTATTATTTATTTTTTAATATTTATTATTGTTTATTGTTTATTATTTATTATTTATTATTTATTATTTATTATTTATTATTTATTATTTATTATTTATTATTTATTATTTATTATTTATTATTTATTATTATTATTATTTATTATTATTTATTATTATTATTTATTATTATTTATTATTATTATTTATTATTTATTATTATTATTATTATTATTCTAATTATTTATTATTTATTATTATTATTATATTATTGTAATTATCTATTATTATTATTATCTATTATTTATTATTATTATTATTATTATTTTATTATTTTATCATTTATTATTATTATTATTTATTATTATTATTATTATTATTTATTATTATTTATTATTTATTATTTATTATCTATTATTTATTTATTTATTATTATTATTATTATTATTATTATTTATTATTTATTATTTAATATTTATTATTATTATTTATTATTTATTATTTATTATTTATTATTATTATTATTATTTATTTATTATTATTTATTGTTATTATTATTTATTATTTATTATATATTATTATTTATTTATTAGTTATTTATTATTTATTATTATTTATTATTTATATTTATTATTATTTATTATTTATTATTATTATTATTTATTATTATTATTTTTTATTTTTTATTTATTATTTTTTATTTTTTATTATTTTTTATTATTATTATTATGTATTATTTATTATTTATTATTTATTATGATTTATTATTTTTTATGTTTTATTATTAATATTATTTTTTATAATTTTTTATTTATTATTTATTATTATTATTATTTATTATTTATTATTATTTATTATTATTATTTATTATTTATTACTATTATTTATTATTATATTTTATTATTATTATTATTATTTTTTATTATTTTTTATTATTTTTTATTATTTATTATTTTTTATTTTTTATTTGTTATATTATTTATTATTTATTATTATTATTTATTATTTGTTATTTATTATTATTATTATTTATTATTATTTATTATTTTTATTATTATTTATTATTTATTATTTATTATTTATTATTATAAAATAATAAAATAATAATAATAATAAGTATTGATAATATTATGTTAATACAGTTTAGTTCAACAAAAATAAGTTTAGTTCAGCAAAAATAAGTTCAGTTCAGCCAAAATAAGTTCAGTTCAGCCAAAATAAGTTCAGTTCAGCCAAAATAAGTAAAAATAAGTTCAGTTCAGCAAAAATAAGTTCAGTTCAGCCAAAATAAAATAAGTTCAGTTCAGTTCAGCCAAAATAAGTTCAAAAGAATAGGGCCTAAATCACCCAAAAAAATGTGTGAAAAAGAACCTAATTCTAAGTACTCCACAAGAAATAACTACTCTTATTTCCTTTAAAAGAAGTAGAATAACCCCGATAGTTCGCCCAAAAACTTGATTACATAAAATCTCAAAAGATTCCCTAATCCATAAACAATTTATTTTGTTCCAAAACAAAAACAAAACAAAACAAAACGTAAGCATTGAATTGGAGGATAGGATAATAGAACCTTTTTCAATGCAACTGATCATCTGATCCTCAATCAGTTTTATCCAAAATTCTTCCTCCCCACCGAACCCCACACACTACAAACAGTACGTTTCTTCACATATAAATATAGAACCTTCCCTAAATCCCCATCTCTACTTTTCATTAGCTCATTCTCTCTCTCCTCTTTTTCTTCTGTTTCTAATTACTAAACCCTTCTTCTCTCCACAAGACAAAAAATAAATAAAGGAATTCAACCCAGTGTCGTGAATTTGATTTGGTATGTCTTGCAAACTTTTTTTTTTTTTACTTCTTTAGATCTTACAATTATTTGCTGATAACATTTTTTTTTTTTTTTTCAATTTACTGTGTTTTTGTTGACTTATTTATGACTAGCTCTAATTCATCTATTCATCCTTTTTCTGCTATTTATTTGGGATTTCCCCCATATTTCTCGAATTTGATGTTTTTTTTTTGGATTTGAGAAATAATTTGTAGCTTTGAATTTAGTTTTCCTTTGCTTTTTCATCGGTTGAAGGAAAAGTAGGCTTTTGATTTACCTTTATCTGTTGTGTTCTTTTTCACGATTTAATGCTTCAATTATAAAATCATCCCAAAAAAATCTGAAATAAATGTGGAAAAAGAGTTAGAATTTCATAGTTGATTACTTTCCCTGTTTAACCTTGGTTCTAAATTGCCAAATTGTTTGTAGATTGTTCAAAATTTTGACTTTGATGAGCTGGTCTGCAACATTTTTTTTGTTTTTTGACAGGAAGAGAAGGATTTCATTCATAAAAGGTACCCAAACGGCATTTACTATCAATTTCTGAAAAATAAAAAATTCCAAAACAAGTACATAACATATTAGAACTCGATACATAGCATATTCGATTAAAAAAAACTTCATCCGAACCGATACAATCCGTGAGCTAGTCTACATTCTATGGTAATAGTTGGTGGGTTTTTTTGTCTTTTGAAGAGGGGGGGGTTTCGATAGTTGGTGGGTTAATTTATCAGCTTTTTTCTGTGGTTTTAGCTGCACATGGAATTAGTCTTAAGATTGATTTATAATATTTTCGCCTGTATCATTAATGGAGTATACTATTGGCTATGACTTCAGATCCTGATGGGTTTTTTTTAACCTTTTAGTTGCGTCTCCACTTGTTTTTCATGCTTTTAGATGACGAAAACTAGTGTTACTTTTTTAGTGCAATTAATAAATGTCTTGTCTATATGTCTTTTTTGGGTGCAATTTCTTGTCTATATGTGGTGGTTGGAAAAAATGGTAGCTACATGATGTTAACAACGCAACTGTAGTTTTTATGACCGGCTAACCGCCTGCATTGATGATGGTCCACAAAGATGCAAGGCTGTTTTTAGGGTGGGATATTGAGAATTTATACAACCTCCTTATTGATATCACCATTGTGAGGTCTCGACGGACCACCAAGAGTTGAGATATTATGTTCCTTTAATTTCTGACCTAATTAGTAGCGAGGCCTTTTAGGAGAGATATGTAAGAGAAAAAAAAGAGAATAAGAAATATCCTAAAGTAAATATGACTCCCTTTCATATTTTGTTATTCACTTTCTTACACCTTCGTCATAAAATATTTGTCTTTTTCAGATCTAGTGAAAGGATATCATACGCCATACAGGTAATATGGGGAAGTTCACATTCTAAGTTACCTAATCTAAATGGCTTACTCTTGTGTGACGGCTTAAAATAGAAATGTTGCTTGCGTCTTAAGGGTACCATTGCATTATTAGCTAGAGAAAGTTACTAGGGATGAAGTTATAGAAGTATTAGGTTCGAAGTTATATTAGTTCTAGTCATGGTTGTAGGAGTAAACCTAGTGAAAACTACCACAAAGAAGAGATTTTTGTGCATACAGTTTGGTTATTGGTGGGTAATATCTGATGGTGTCTCCATGTTTGGTACCCTTATTTCCCTAAATCAAAAATGGAGATTGTTAGGTTTCGAATTTTTATGAGGGGGTTTGATCACATCAAGGGTGTGTGGAAATTCATGTCCTCTACATTATTGCATATGGTGCATGTGCATATTTATGTATAACCTAATTTGCGACCAACAAAAGTAATTTCAACATAAGCTTTCTCTATGTTATGTTTAAACTGGAAGCCTTATAATGATAACTTAGCAGTTATAACATAGATTTTGTGGTACATTTTTCTGGGGCTTCATTGAAATTTTATTCTTGTCTTTATTACTGTAAGTCTGTACTTATAAATTACCTCCCCCCCCTCTTTTTTCTGTAGGGAGTAGAAGAACCTGTTTTCTCTTTGTTGATTACCAAATTACCATGAAATTATACCATCATTATGTTGAAAGTAGAATGTTTTAAATTGTGTTTTGGATCCTAAATTATGTGAAAATTGTGCATGATGGCATGAGTGGGACTAAGTCTAAGAGTGGAAACTAGTCTCTCTTGAGTGAAAAGCGTCATAAATTGGAGTTAATCCTTATCTCTTTAGTTGCATTAAAGATCTGAAGAGGTCTCAAGTATGGAATTGCTTTATGTTTGAGATTCTTATACCATGTACAAGTACCTGCTGAGAGCGGAATAAGCTCTGTTCATTAATTTAAAGTTCCATTCTTTGAATAGGTCAGATTTATCAACTTGCGTGTTATTATATGTTAAATTGTTGTCATAACCTTATTTCTGTTTGCCGTCCCTCTTGAATTTTATAGTACTTTCTTCATACAGCGCCATACTATCATTGGAATAACCTTACCCATCATGAAATCATGGTTGTTTCCAAGTCATCAATTTGTTTTGGATAAGATATGAGTGGCAAGTTTCACATGCCTACATAATATATTTAAGTTTTCGTTTGGTGGACCTCTTTTTGGTTATTTTTCACAGCTGCCTCAAACTTATCTTAAGAATTATTTGTGTTATCCTGTTTTCTTGTTAATTGACATTGTGAAGTCACGTGCTTTGGTTTTGAAAGCAGTGTTCACTTTGGCTATTAGTCTCTACATTGTGTGAAAGCAGTTATTTTATGAAATCACATTGTGCAATGTTGATTTTTCTGGGAAAATATTTGCACTTTAATCTGACTATATATATTTTTCTTAGACACTGTGGAATGATGTCCATGGAACAGTGCTTTCAACAAGCTGTGACACAGGGCGATTCCAGTGGAGCAGACATAAATAAATGGAGATCTCCCTCAGCTGGAGCTGCTGGGGTGGAAAATAACTCACCTGGTGGTTTCGATTGCAATATCTGCCTAGACATAGTTCAAGACCCGGTAGTTACATTTTGTGGTCATCTCTACTGCTGGCCTTGCATCTATAGGTGGATGCAGTCTCAGAAAACTTCATCTGAAAACTTTGATCAACAACCTCAGTGTCCTGTTTGTAAGGCTGAAGTCTCGCAGAATACCTTGATACCCCTCTATGGTCGGGGCCAATCCAGCAAACCGGCTCATAGCAAAGGAACCAAACTCGACCCCGTTGTCCCTCAAAGGCCTCACGGTCCTGGGTGTGGGGTCCACACACTGATAACGACTACATCCACAAGTTCACATCCTGGTCAACAACTTCATTACCGTGATTACCCGGATCATTCACAAGTACATCCGTACTACTCTTTGGATGACTACTCCCAGTCACCTGCATTTGGGCTTGCAGGAACTACCACATACAATCCTACTATTGGCATGTTTGGTGAGATGATCTATGCTCGTATTTTTGGGAACTCACAAACTACGCTCTATACTTATCCAAATACATACAGTGTCGTGACCACCAGTAGTGCACGAGCCAGACGGCATGTCATGCAGGTGGATAGATCATTAAGCCGAGTCAGTTTTTTCTTCTGCTGCGCCATTATCTTGTGTCTTCTGCTGTTTTGAGACGAAATCCCTGCTGCATCATATATGTATCTAATATATCTTATACTTGTATATATGAAAATGAGCGACTGATGTATGATCTATGTAGACGCTGTATGGATGTGATGTTTGATACAGACACTGGTATGATTTAACGTGTCGCTGTAAAGCTCTAAGCTTTTTAACCGTACTGGAATTACTTACTACTGTGTCCATATAAGCTTTATGAAGGAAATATATGCGGATTGCAAAGTTTGTGCTCCTGTATAGAAACATGTGATACTGATGCATGGTCATCTTTAAGTTCACTTGTTTTTACCAGTGTAAACAGGTAACTCTTTTAGACATAGTCAACACGTAATTACGGCGCCCAGATTTGCTTTCTTATTGTCTTTTATTTTTATTTTTCAAGAATTTGGTGATTCTGTTATGCTTAGAGTGACTTTGAAGCGTGTAATTTAACTAAAATGGATTTGTATTTTTACTGCAGTAAGCATCCTCTAATAGAATGCTCTAAGACGCTTCTTTCAAACTCAGGTTTTTTTTTTTCAATGTTTGTCATCACCTTGCTATACGTTTGAGGTTCTTTTTATTCAATGTTTATTATTATTTTGATATACATATAACGCTTCCAAGACGCTACCTTTCAAACTTAAATTCTGGTACACTTGAGTCTTTAGACAAGTTGAACGCTAAAATTTAAGTTCTTATTAGCTCGATACTAGAATGGAAGGGTTATGGGCTGAGTTGAGCCGAACGACCCCACACACTCAAGTTATGATTCAAACTTCCAAAGTGGCACAAAAGTTCATTTAATAAGGTAAAACTAGTAGAACATATTGAGAATATCCCTAAGCCATCAAGTTCCTATTACAAACTTACAACACAACAATTGTAGAACAATGCCACTGAGTTTTGCCGATTAAAATTATTAGACAATTAATATGGAGGCTTTGGCTCAATCACACAACTGATTTGCCTAATTAACTCTGATTATGAATAAAGGAAGTGATCCTTTTCCTAGTAGCAACAACTTCAAGATCCAAACAATCAGAAAGATGGAAACATTGATCCTTTCCTTTACTCCATCATTTCCAACCTTCTTTTCCAACCACTTTTAATCAACTCCTCTGCATACATCTTCCTTGCACCGTACAATACATCATTCTTAGCCAGCAAAACCAACACTCTACCACACCGAATCCTACCCAAATCCTCTACATGATGCTTCATCCTACGATCACTACACCCTTCATTTGCATCATTGCATGTCACATATACATCCACATCTTACCATCCTCCCCAAAATAAGGATGTATCAAGAATCAAGATCATCCCTTCATCTTTTGGCTCTATTGCATCGTAATCCCAAGTGGACCCCACCTTAACTACCAAAGTATGGCATATATTCCCACATGCAGAATCTCTACCCGCAAAGATTCTGCCAAGATCAGTGTAATCATTGATCCATGGGTCAGGTCTGACCCCGTTGTGAGTAGGGATGGCAATGGGTAGGGTCTGGGTAGGGTAAGGCTAGACCCTTACCCATACCCTAACTTTTGAATATAGACCCATACCCTACCCATACCCAAAGGGTAATTTTTTTTAGGACCCTTACCCGTACCCGTAGGGTCCGATAGGGTCTGGGTAGGGTCTAGGGTCTAAAATGGGTCCAACAAAAAAATAAATCCGCTTACATTTTCACATGTATATATAATTGTTAAGCACAATTTCATATATTAATTTTGCAATTGGCACACGTAATGCCACGTACATTCCATACCAATACGTATTTTTTGCATATCCCAAAAGTCTCATACATCAAAATATAAATAAATATATTTTTACGTGATTGCGATTTGCGGCTAGGGTTCCTAACTGAAGGAGGGTTTTAGTTTTGTTAGAAGTCTGCTGGAAGGATATGTTTATATATATATTTATTTTAATTTAAAAAAATAAAAATATATATTTTAGTTTAGATGGGTCTATGGGTAAGGTTTGGGTAGGGTATGGGTATTTGAGGAGTGGACCCTTACCCTACCCTTACCCGATAGGACCAAGACTCATACCCTACCCTTACCCATAGGGTCCAAAAAATTAAGACCCATACGCTAATTTTAGGGTAGGGTTTAGGTGGGTCTGGGTAGGGTCTTGGACCCATTGCCATCCCTAGTTATGAGACACCACCCAGTGGAGCGCAGCCCAGGATTCGTCGTAACATGCAAGGATGGGTCGAGCGGGGAAGAGGTTGTACTCGACTGATACACCGACGAGGTTCGCTTTGGTGGCGATGAAGGACACGAAGCTCGTGTACTCCTCCGACAAGGCGGATTGCATGTAGAAGCCGCCTCCGTGGATGTAGAGTAACATGGGGAGCTTTGTATTAGTTGTGGAGATCAAGGAAGGGAGGAAAAAACAAGCGGAGATGGCGGAAGAGATGTCACGTCTTTGACGGGGGTGGAGACGTGGAGTTGAAGGAAGGAGGAACTTTCATGAAGGGAGGAGATAAGACATTATTGGAATATGTATTTATGTATTATATATGCTGCACATCTTTTCCTTTAGTGGGAGTTAGTTTCTTATTTTAGGTTGTATATATACAACGTTTGACAGCAATACAATACAACACACAAAACTCTTCAACCTAATTCTTAGCATGGTATCCGTCTTAGCCCTACCGTTTTTTTTACCCAACCGTTGTTTGGTTTCCCCACCAGCGTGGATAGCACCATGACTAAAGACGTCAAACTTGACTCTTCTTCTCCTTTTACCTAGGTTCCGGTGACCAACACGACAACCTTATTACCCATGTTATCCTCACCTGCTAGAATTATGTTGGATGGGCTCGGGCCATCTCTCTCCCTTGAAGGCTCGCCAGAAGTTCGTTTTTAATGACAACACTGTTTATAAACCTACCGAAAAGAAGAAACTTCTCGATTGGGATACAGTGAATTCTATGATTGTTTCTTGGATCCTACGTAGTATGGACCCTAAGCTTGTTGCTCCTATTCCCTTCCACGAAGAGGCTAAGTGCTTGTGAGACTATCTTGAGAAGCGCTTTTGTGTAGCTAACGGCCCTCGCCTGCAACAACTTCGCTCTTCCATAACTTCATGTTAGCAATCTTCATCTATGTCTGTTGATGAATATTACACTCGGTTACTGGGGCTTTATGATGATCTTAGCCTCTTAAAACCGCTTCACACTTGTGTTTGTGGCAAGTGCACTTGCGATCTTGCCGGAAAATTTGTTGTAGATCGTGAAGAAGAGCAATAGCATCAGTTTCTCATTAGAATTGATGATGATCGATTTGGCACGATTCGATCGAATTTGTTGTCTCAGTCACCTCCGTCGGATTTAAATCGAGCCTATCAAGCTCTTCTTCAAGAAGAGCGTTCCCGCTCTATTGCTCACATCACCACTCTCACGGAGGATGTCCACGCCTTTGCTCTACAGGATGCCCTCCCTTCTTCCTCTTCTCGCGTGGATAAATTCACCATGACTTGTACTACTGCCGTAAGAACGTCCATGAGCAGGCTTCCTACTATAAGTTACACGGCAAGCCTGCTTGGTGGAAAGAGCGCTACGGCAAGGGGGGGTCAGTCACTACCCAGCCAGCAGACTCCTAGTCATCCCCTACTCCTACTGCTACTGCTCGCAGACGTGCTGGTAGTGTGCGCGCCTTGCATGACCCAGCTCCTGCTTCCACCTTTGGAGGCACTCCTCTTGCAAACTTGAACCTAGAACAGGTTCAGATTTTGTTAAATTTGATAAATGCATGAAAAATTTCTACTGAACGAATGACAAGTGCTTTTCCTCCTATCCCTTGGATTATTGATACAGGGGCTTCAAATCATGTTACTGGGGATTATTCTTGTTTACATGATGTTCATAATATTATTAATTATTCCATCAGTTTACCCGATGGACAACGTGTTGCTGCAACTATGGAGGGTAGTGTTTCTCTTTCTCCAAGCCTTACTGTTCACCATATTCTCTTTGTTCCGTCTCTTCATTGTAGTTTTATCTCGGTGTCCCATTTAAAAGACGAGTCTCATTGTAATGTTCGATTCACTAATTCTTTGTGTGCTATACAGCACTAGTAGAATAAATGCTTATTGTTGCGGTCATTAAGTGGCCTGTTGCAGCGGTTTTGGCCGCGCAACAATTAAAGGCGCAGCAATAGGCCAACCTATTGCTGCGATTTCTAGCCAAAACCGCAGCAATAGGATTATTTTTTATTAAAAAATATAACGTATTGCTGCGGTTTTGGATAGGGACCGTAGCAATAGGGTAGACTTATCGCTGCGGTTGTTGACCAAAACCGCAGCAATAAGTACTGGTACAGGTGAATTTTTTTTTTTTTTTTTTTTTTTTTTGCATTTTACCATCAAATTTGAAAGAAAGAAGATGTAGGAAAAAATAAAACACGAACTAATGATGAAAGCATATTTATATATTAACATATCATATACCCAAAATCGAACATAAAAAAATATAAAATACATGAAAAATAAAAATCAGAAACCCTAACATCATATTGATTCTAAACAAAATAAAAATGAAAAAAATCCCAAAAAAAATTACAACCACTCTAACATCAAATTTGGATATTAACATACAATCACGAAAATAAAAAACTATTGCGAAAATCAGATGAAAAAACAAAATAAAAATGTGTTTTCGTTTGTTCTTATTTCCTATTAACAAACTAAAATCAGATCTGGACTGGGAAGATGAGCATTGGAGGTCGGCGCGGTGCGGTGCATTGAATGTCAAATTGCCAACCGAGCTGGTTTTTTGAATTAGAAACTGAAAATTCAAAAAAATAACACAACAAGACTTCAATTTCAGTGGGAACCCAAACCACCAAAATTATCATCCAACTCACTCGATTTACGGCGAAGGCAAATGGATCTCGAAATCGGTATCTGAGTCTACACCTTCAAATGGATCTCCTTCGCGCGCACGATCTACGGCGAAGGCAAGCTCGCGCAAAACCTTGTTTCAGCCAAAGTCGAAGAATTCGACGCCGAAAGCCAACTCGCCGGTGGTGGTTAAGAAGGAGGAGAGACGAAATCCAAAGAGTTGAATGTCAGTGATGATGTGCAGAAATAGAGCAGATGATTGTATCATCAAAGGAAGGTAAACTTTAGTTAATGATTTTGAGAGAGGAGGAGAGAGAAAGGAAGAGTGAAGTGAGTGAGGAGCAAAATTCGAATCACAAATTCTTAAAAAAAAAAAAAAAAAGTGAAACAAAGATCTAGCAAATTCGAAGCCAAAAGATGCAGTTTTCTTAACTGTGAGCGATTAACAAATATCAGCAATTAGAGAATAAAGTAAACGAAAGAGAATTCGAATCATCTGAAGAAGATGAAGGAGGAGAGAGAAAGGAGTGAAATGAGGGGAGTGAAAACGGCTGGTGAAATGAGGAAGGAGTAGTGACGCGTGCCAACCCTAGCTGGGCCCCTTTTATTTTGAATTTTAAAAGTCTATTGCTGCGGTTTTATATAAGAACCGCAACAATAAGTTCAAATATTATTTTTTTAATATTATTTTAATATATTGCTGCGGTTCTTGCCAGAAACCGCATCAATATATCTATTCAAATAGTCAACTTTTTTTTTTTCCGTTGAAACCATATTGCTGCGGTTTTCGACCGAAACCGCAGCAATATGGTTATTTTATATTTTACCTTTTCTTTTTATGTGATATATTGCTGCGTATAGGTAAAACCGCAGCAATACCACCGCAGCAATTAGCAATTATTCTACTAGTGCAGGGCCAACACACGGGGACTCTGAATGCAGCTGATGATCGTGGAGATGGACTCTATTATTTCCGGGGAATTCCTACTGTTCAGGCTGGTATTATTCCTGCCTTGACCGAATTTGAATCATGGCATTGTCGTTTGGAGCATCCATCTGATCGGATTGTCAAGTTAGTCCCTGCTATTTGCTCTAGTACATCTAAAAAGAAGTTGAATAAGGATTGTGTAGTTTGTCCTCAGGCAAAACATACCCGAGATAGTTTTCCTACTACTGCGAATAAAGCTAGTAATATTTTTGCTTTGATTCGTTGTGACTTGTAGGGGCCATATAAAACACTTTCTTCTTGTGATGCGATTTAGTTTTTGAGAATTGTGGATGATTTCTCTAGAGCTGTTTGGGTTTATTTGTTGCGAAATAAACTGAGGTTCATAAAGATTTTTGTTTTTTTTTGCTACGGTTGAGCGGCAAATTGATACTACTATCAAAATTATTCGTAGTGATAATGACACTGAATTTAATTATATGCTGGACTATTTTCAAACTTGTGGCATTCTTTTTCAAACCTTTTGGGTGGGTACTCCGCAACAGAACGGTCGCGTAGAACGCAAACACCAACACATCCTTAATGTTAGTCGTGCTCGTATGTTTCAAGCTAATCTTCCTGCTAGCTTTTGGAGTGGATGTGTTCTTTCTGCAGTATATTTGATTAACATAACTCCCTCTGGTGTCTTGGATGATAAAACTCCGTTTGAAGTTCTGTTAGGCAAACCCCCAATTTTTGATGAGTTTCGTGTTTTGGGTTGTTTGTGCTTCACTCATGACTAACGTGCCAAGCGAGACAAGTTTGCTCCGCGAAGTCGTAGATTTATCTGTTTGGGGTATCCAAATAATAAAAGGGTAAGAAATTGTATGATCTCTTCACTAGTGATATTTTTGTCTCTCGTGATGTCTAATTTCTTGAAAATGAATTTCCATTTGGTTTAGAACCACCTCCCTCTTCTTCTTCTATGGACATGGTGGGGTGTGATGCAGATTTTTTGGATGATCTTGAATCAGTTTTGGCTGACACACATGTCGCACCTCCTAGTGATGATCTTTCCCTTGCTGCCCCGTCATCTGTCGCTGCTGCCGCAACATCGCCCTGCCACCTGCTGCCACGGCAGCTGCACCGCCACCTGTTGCCCTGGTAGCTGCACCGCCACCTACTGTCCTGGAAGGTGCCGCAGCCTTGACTCCCGCCATGGAGTGTGTTCCTCCTGCCTCTAGTGTTGTTGATACTTCTTTTCTCATTCCAGTAACTCGGATGCTTCTTTGGGTCGTGATATGCGCGCTAAACAACCCTCTATCCTTCTCCGTGATTTTGTTACTAATACCAGTACGGAAATTGAGTCCATCTCCTCCTGCTCTCAGTTCTTCAGATTCCTAAGGAACGCCTTATCCTTTAGCAAACTTTGTGAATTGTGACAAGCTTTCTGTTAGACATCGTATATTTCTTGCTGCTATTACTACAGAAGTTGAGCCTTGGAATTTAAAAGAGGAAATGCAGGATCTTGGTTGACGTGAGGCTATGCAGAAAGAAATACAAGCTCTATAAGATAATGGCACCTGGGTCGTGACTTAATTGCCTCCTAGCAAGCAGGCGTTGGGGGAGCAAATGAGTCTACAAAATCAAAGATCATTAAGATGGTTATGTTGAACGTCTCAAAGCTCGTCTGGTTGTTTTTTGTAATCATCGGATTAAAGGCATAGATTATAATGATACCTTTTCCCCCGTTGCTAAAATGGTCATTGTTCGTGCATTTCTTGCTGTTGCTGCAGCGAAAAACTGGGAACTTCACCAAATAGATGTTCATATTGCCTTTCTTCACGGTGATCTGGATAAGGAAGTTTACATGAGGCTCCCTCCTGGCTTCACTTTCTCCTCTCCAACTATTGTATGTCGTTTGAAGAAGTCCTTGTATGGCCTTCGTTAGGCTCCTTGTTGTTGGTTCGCTAAATTTACCGCAGCTTTACCCTCTTATTGTTTCACTCAGTCTTATTCTGATTACTCCTTATTTGCTATGTGTCATGATCATATACAACTCTCTATTCTTGTTTTTGTGGATGATTTGATTATCTCTGGCAATGATTCTTCCTTTGTTGCTACTTTCAAGCAGTATCTGGGGCGTTGCTTTCATATAAAGGATCTTGATCCTTTGGAATATTTTCTTTGCATTGAGGTTGCTCGTAACTCTAATAGTCTCTTTCTTTGTCAAAGAAAATATACTCTGCATATTATTGCAGAATCTGGGCTTCTTGGTGCAAAGCCTACGGCCACTCCTCTTGAGCAAAATCACAAGCTGGCTTTCGCCACTAGCGAGTTTCCTTAAGATCCTAAGGCTTATCGTCGTCTTATTGGCCGCCTTATTTATTTTTCTTTTACTCGTCCTGACTCGGCTTATACAGTTCATATCTTGGCTTAGTTTATGCAACAACCTCGCCGGGAGCATCGAGATGCTGCTCTTTGGGTTGTTCGGTATCTAAAAGGTTGTGTGCGTGGGTTAAGGTATTCTCTTGAGCTCTTCTTGTGACTTAGCTTTGTCTGGATGATGTGAAGCGGATTGGGCTAGTTGTCCTCTTACTCGTCGGTCCTTATCTGGTTGGTTTGTGTTTCTTGGTTGTTCTCCTATTTCTTGGAAAACCAAGAAACAACATACTGTTTCTCGTTCGTCTACAGAGGCTGAGTATCATTCCATGGCCGACATTACTTCTGAGCTCATATGGCTTAAAAGTCTTCTTGAAAGCCTAGGGGTCCATCAACCTCGTTCTATGCGTCTTTTTTGTGATAGTAAATCTGCTATTCATATTGCTCAAAACCCAATGTGTTTCATGAACATACCAAGCACATTGAGGTGGATTGTCATTACGTACGTGATGCCATTCAGGATGGTCTTATTGCTACTAGTCATGTCAATACTGATGACCAGCTTGCTGACATCTTTACCAAAGCCCTTGGCAAGCGCCAATTTTTTCATTTGTTAAGCAAGTTTGGCATTTGTAATCCCTATGCTCCAACTTGAAGGAGGAGGGGTATTGGAATATGTATTGATGTATTATATATGCTGCATATCTTTTCCTTGTATAGTGGGAGTTAGTTTCCTATTTTAGGTTGTATATATACAACGTTTGACAGCAATACAAGACAACACACAAAACTCTTCAACCGAATTCCTAGCAGACATGGATACAACCATCTTTGAGGACGTTGAAGAAGAGGAATTTTTCGGATATGTCTGATTCTGAGTAATTCCAGAGTTCAGACATGTGTTGGTGGTTGAGGTGGTGATGGAAGACATGGTTTAGGGGTAATTTCGGGTGTAGTGATCTAGATTTCAGTTAGAGTTTGAGAGTGAGAAAGTATTTGGCTATGTAAATGAGAGGTGGAATTTTACTCATTGTGCGGAGGCAACGAGGATGATATGATTTTTGGTAGTAAACTGTTGGTGATTTGTTTAACCATTCTATATGGTTACTGAAATTTCTAGATAGATCAATAGCATGTCTTAGCCATTTTCTTTGGCGTGCTTGTATGGGTGCTTTCGCTACAAAAGGAAGATTGAGGGATAGGCATATCTTGGATGATGGTTTGTGTAATCGATGTGTGGGACAAGAGGATTACATTATTCATGCTATTTTTGGGTGTTCCATTGTGGCATCTATATGCGATTCTTCTCCCAGCACCTTCTGGATGCCCCCGTCATCATCTTTTATTGAGCTGTTTATGTGGATGCATTCGCACTTAGCAACCCCGGATTTGCTAGCTTTTGCAAGGCATGCGTGGGCTGTGTGAACTTATCGGAATTCAGTGGTACACAATGAGCCGTGGAAGAATAAGGAAGTAGGTGTGTTGGGTTTCATGCATTTGGTGCTAGATTACAAGGAGTATGCTGGGGCGGTGTTGGTTCATGCTGGAGGTGCGACGTTAGTGCTCTCTCGGCCTAGATGGCCACTTCCTAGAAAAGTTTTGTTCGAATTAAGATTGACGCAGCTGTGATGAATGGACTGGGGGTAGGGTTGGAAGTGGTGCTGCATGACTCGGGTGGGGTAGTGCTGGCGATGGTTGTGCACCGTTGTCAAGCTCGCTGGACAACAGCTATGGTCAAAGCTCAGGCTGCAAAATTCGGGCTCAAAGTGGCCTAACGCTTGGCCTACGCACACATTGAACTTGAGACAAATGCTTTGAACTTGGCAAGAGCAGTGGATTTGAAGAAGTTTGGAAGATCTCCGATTGGACTATTATATGAAGATGTTTATATGTTAGGGGTTAATTTTATCTCTTTTTCAATTTCTCATGTTAAAAGGGGTGGGAAACACGGTGGCTCATCTAGTTGCTAGATGTAATCCTATTAATGGTGACGAACAAGTTTTTGTTGACTCTATTCCGCAAGGTCTTTTAGCCTTGGCGGAGATGGATATTGCTTAATAATATGTTTCACCGTTTCCCTTCAAAAAAAAAGTTTGTGGAACATCCCATATAAATCAAGTATGATCTAAAATGCACAACATATTTAATAAAATACTCCCACCAAGCAAGGTTGGCCCAGTGATAAAGTTTTGTAACATCCCCAAATTTCTCTCTTTCTAAAACCATATTTTAATATAAAACTCTTGAGAAACTTGAGAGTATTACCACCAGTGATAACGTTAAAGACTTTAACACTAGCTACTAACTGAACTTTAAACTAATGTAGCGGAAATAATAGAAATAACTTCTCTTTATTGATATAAACTTTATTGTTCAACTATGACAATGGAAAATAGGAAATAAAATAACAGCTACTAAATAATTATTATTCCTCACTAGCTCCCCCATTTGAAGTATGTATCATATCAAACTGTAGGTTCTGCTCGCCAAAATAGGGTCATTACAAGGACAAAGCCATAAAACAAAACAAAACATGCAAATATAAAAGTGTGTTAGTAAAAATATTGAGTACATATATATGCGGAATATTAAACACGTTATTTAATTAAACATTTAAAATATTTAATTTCGAAAAGCCTTCCTTAGATACTTCTATAATATAAAGCATATAACTTTAATAAAAAATCTTTTTCCTTGCCTAGGTACCTGTCCTAAAGTGTGCAACCCCCCCTCCCCAAGTTTAGTATTCCTTAATGAGTCTATGACGAGAGTTTACTACCTTGTCCACATGACTTACTACAAGAAGTACATGGGTAAATAATAAAATGGCTACTGTTCTTGCTAATAGATAACAAGTCGTTGCCTATAACGTTAACACTCTAAACAAACTTGAGAGTATTACCACCACGTGATTACGTTAAATACTTTAATAATAGCTACTAACTGAACTTTAAACTAATGCAGCGGAAATAATAGAAATAACTTATCTTTATTGATATAAACTTTATTGTTCAACTATGACAATGGAAAATAGGAAATAAAATAACAGCTACTAAAATAACAATTATTACTCACTACGATCCCCTATTTGAAGCATGCATCATATCAAACTGTAGGTTCTGCTCGCCAAAATAGGTTCATTACAAGGACAAAACCATAAAACAAAACAAATATAGAAGTGTGTCTGTAAAAATACTGAGTACATATATATGCGGAATATTAAACACTTTATTTAATTAAACATTTAAAATATTTAATTTCGAAAAGCCTTCCTTAGATACTTATATAATATAAAGTATATAACTTTAATAAAAATCCTTTTTCCTTGCCTAGGTACCTTTCCTAAAGTGTGCACACCCCCCAAGTTTAGTATTCCTTAATGAGTTTATGACGAGAGTTTACTACCTTGTTCACATGACTTACTACAAGAAGTACATGGGTAAATAATATTATGGCTACCGTTCCTGCTAATAGATAACAAGTCGTTGCCAATGGGTAAGTAATAATAATAATAGCTACCGTTCTTGCTAATAAATAACCAGTCGTTGCCTCTTTATAATTGCGATCATAAAAGATCATATATCTAATAAAAATCTTTCGGAAATACTTATAAACTTAGCCATATAACCTTTGGAAAATAATAATAATTCAAAAACACTCCTTTTTAAACATTTAAATATGAATTTAAAGATCAAAATTCTTTTAAAATATTTGAATATAGATTCAAATATCAAACTTTATAATAATGTTGAACTAAATACATGATACAAAGTTCATAAATAAAATTCATAATCATTCAAACATGTTCATACAAAACACATGAAGTTCATAATAAAACTCATAGAAACATGCTCTTCAATCCAAAATATTTTTGTAAAAACATGATACTATGCTTGCAAAACCATTATTAAAGATCTACATATACACGCACCTTGAAATTGAAAGACTACTAATGGAGAAAGAGAAAGGGTAGGCTAAAAAAGAGAGAGAAAGTTTAAACTTGATAAAAGAGATGTATTTCTTAAATTCGGTATGAAGAATCCGAGGAGTGGAACTATTTATATTAGTTGGATAGGTAGATACGTACTAGGTGTAGACACAAAATCGTGTCTCCCTATTTAAGGATCTAATGATGAAACATACCGCGGTCTTAATTGGTCCGACCCAAGGGGAGAGCACTCCAAACAGCCAGGCCCAAAACTATTTTATAAGTGCTATAGTTTATTTTAATGATCCAAAATCTTATTTTAAATCCCAATTAATTATTCCCGATAATATATTGTTTTATTTAAATAAATAAATATTTTCAAATATATTTTTAAAATTGAAATCGGATTTTATCCCATAAAATTGATTTTCGGATTTAAAGGATAAAAGAAAATCGTTCAAAACGCGTTTTATACAAAGGTTGTCAAAGCGTGTCAGACGCAAGGCGGTGCACCTGGCGCAGCACGTGTGCTAAGCGCACAGGTGAAGCCTTGCATCACGCATAGTCCTGCGCCTGGCGCACTCCCTGTGTGACGCACAATTTACTTTTCTCTCTGTTTTTTTTAGTATTTTCCTATAAATATACCACGGTTTTCCGAATCTAAACACTTCAACACTTCGAACTTTACGAATAAACTTTACGAATACACTTACAAATTCTTTCTCAAAACTCATACTTCTACATCTTCAAACACACAAACACAAACATACAAACACATATTTACAAACCTACCAATCTACATACATACTTTGATCTTCGCAAGTGTCGTTTTCAGGCTTCACAATTGCTCTTCCCGAAGGTCATTATTCTCTCATACCTAAGCCACGATATACTCATGAGGGTCCTTGAATAAATTATTTTTATATTGAAGTTACTAACTATTTCTTTCATGATGTAGATCCTTAATAAAAAAAATCGTTCTTTTGTATATTCTAATCTCTACTCTTTTTCTTTTATTTTTCTTATTATTATATACATTGCTATGATTGTCATGCTTGCATGTTCATCACCACGCATGTAATTATTGCTAATCAAGACCTATAGAATTTTTTTAATAACAATCAGATAATTTGAAAAAGCTGCTAGGTTCCCTATAATTTTGATTGCATAATAATTTGTCACTAAAAAATAGTCTTTTGATGTATTTAATAAACCAACTTAGACTAATATTTTTAGGCTGTATGAAAATATTATTTGGTTATTCTTTTGCACAAAACTTGACATGAATCGATATTTAGTAGAGGCCAGCAATGGGAGGATGTGGTTCATTATGACCGTGTTCGTACCCTCACCCACGAACTCAATCTATGGTTGATTGACCGTTAATGGAGTCATGACGGGGAAATCTAGATTGGATAAGTCCCTAAGTTGTCCCTATGATTTCCCAATATCCAATTAGGTTTATGAGTCTTCCTTTAAAGACTTGTTGGCGACTTTAAAATGTTTTTAGTAAAATCTTAACAATGTGGTAGTCAAATACGCGCTCACACCGCGTAGGCGAAATAAAATCAAGCCTATAATTTGGCGACTTCACTGGCGAGGATTTTAAAAAACATAATTTTTTTAATGAGTGGGTGAAACTCAAAAAATACGATTCATTCTCTTTTTATGCCTTAGAATAACATACTGTTATGCATATCCATGGCTATTGTTTAAGCCACCATAAGGACAATCTTCCTTGCCTCATTAGCGCATGTTCTATTCGTGAGGCCACCCCGGGGGCTTTGCGCTTTGTCCTTCCGAAAGCTTCCTGAGCAATAGTGTTGGATCTTAGTCATAAGCAAACCTACGCAACCATGGCATTGTTCTCTTGTTCCTGACTTGAGAACTGGAGTGCGTCTTACATCTGGCCAACTTTTAAAGCAAAGGTACAAAGCGTAGGATCAATCTCTTAGTCATGGACCCTTTTCATCCTTAACCTAAACCTGACCATAGTTTCAAACGTAGAATTGGACTTTAGGATGAGAAATTTTGCATCTACGTTATATGACATTTGCTTGTTATTGCAATTTTTGTCTGCTATTATTTTGTCAAAACCGTTGTTATGTGTTGCGCCTAAATCGCGTCTTAAAAACATCGTCAAAATAGTCTGAACCTTCGTCGAATTATCAAACTGCATGCCGGGGGGTTGTGTGCCAAATGCACGATGGCGCGCCTAGCGCACAACTCCTGCGCCAGATGCAAAGGCACCTGCGTCGCACCACAGTGCTCCTGGCGCACAGCGTTACGCCGAGCGCAACATTGTTATGTGGCGCGCAAGTCTTACGTCTTATGCTATTGCCAATTCGACTATCGTTCAAGAGCTAAAAAGCTGTCCAAAAGTTTGTAGTCATATCATGTTTGTCTTTGCATCCCGAAAATATGTGGGGTTAGCCAAAACCTCGCCTAAATCGCCAAAAATATGACGGGGAGTAGTGTGCCAAACGCATTATATTGCGCCTGGCGCACAGCTCATGCGCCTGATGCACAGGCTCCGCGCCGCGTACACCTCGTTGCGTGGCACGCATCCTGCAAATCTCACGTCTTTATCTATTTAGTCGTCGTGGTGGTAGATCCTACGTTCTTTCCGTGTGCATTCGCGTAGAGTTATGATCGTCCGAAGAGTCTGTTTGCCTAAAACGAATCTCACCTAATTCAAACATAAAAATCGATCTTTTCGTGCAAAGTCGAGTCTGTCCTAAACAGTGCATCTACAAAAGTAATCATGGTAGAGTTATAGTCATCATGCGCGTCTACCTCCTCCCAAATCTTACCTATCATATTCCATCCTTGTAAAAAAAAAAAAAAAAGACCCTTTTTCAAAATCGATCCTACACCCTTTCCCTTTTATTCTTTTTCGAAAACATCTATTAATCATCATCATACTACATATTCAAAAAAAGAAATCTTTTCAAAATTAATCCATTATCATTTCCCAATAAAAGATAAAACAAGAGATCCTTTTCAAAAACGAATTTCGAAAATGCTAAGCCTATCCCAAACACCTTCGTTCAATGTAATCCAGTCAACCCAATCCAATCCATTTGCATTCATTCTGCATTCATTTTAGGCCATTGTCCATTTGAGTCCATACTTTCACTAGCATTAGAGTCGATTTTAGGCCCATATAAGTCTAGTTCATGTCAAATCTAGGCCCCTTTGCATCTTTATTTGCATCCTAGTCCAAGTCTATTCCTAGTCCACTCCAGTCTAAGTCTAATTCTAATCCAATCCAAATCTTAGGTCCATTTAGGCCCAATTCCACCCTAGGTCTAGTTTGCATCCTTATGTAAACCCTAGTCAAGTCTTCGGACTATAAAAGTTCAATCCTAGGTCTAGTTTGCATCTCTATGTAAACCCTAGCCAAGTTTTCGTACTATAAAAGCTCAACCCTAGGTCTAGTTTGCATCTTTATGTAAACCCTACTCAAGTCTCCGGATTATAAAAGATCAATTCATACCCTAGGTCTAGTTTGCATCTCTATGTAAACCCTACTTAAGTCTTCGGACTATAAAAGCTCAACCCTAGGTCTAATTTGCTTCTCTATGTAAACCCTAGTCAAGTCTTTGGACTATAAAACCCCAACCCTAGTCAATTCTTTGGACTATAAAAGCCCAGTTCATACCCTTAGGCGTAGCTTGCTTGCTCTTCTGCAAGTTTAAAGTCTAGTCCAGTCTGCTTGCATAGTCCAGTCCAGTCTAGTCCATATCTGCATATGCATATAGTTAGGCCCATGTCAGCATCATGGTCAAGCCCATACTAATCCAAAACTCGTAATAATTTCTAATCCTCCATTTCAAAAATCATTTCCCATTTCCATTTCCCGTTTTAAATTTTCATTTCTCATCTCTCATTTCCCATTTCTCCATCCCTTATTTCCATTTCTCATTTCGAAATCAATTTTTAAAATTTACGAGGTCCATTTGATTTCTCTTCAGGAGAGGTCGTGAGATTATAACTTGGGAAAGTCCGACAGAGTAAACAAGGTCAACCTACTCCCAGACTTGTCAAACGAATTCTCACCTTTTCAGACGAATCTTCTGAGAGTTCTGTATCATCATCTGAGATGGGAAACACTTCTGAACAACTTAATGCCATCATGGCTCAGCTCCAACTGATGAACTCTCGTCTTGAGGAACAAGACAAAGAGATCAAGGAGCTAAGAGAAAAACGGACAACTGAGGAAGGAGAAGAGGATGACACTCCACCACCGCCACCTCCTACTAAGTCCAAGACAGATTTGAGGTTAAAAAAACTCGAGCAATTGATCAAGTCAATTCCTGCACTCGATAATCAGGCTCATGGCCATGACATAACTGATCCTGAACTGAGGGAAAAGCTTCCTAAAAAGGTAGCACTAGGTGACCTCCCAAAAATCTAGGGGGTCGAGGACCAGATGATCAATCGAGAGCTTTCTCCATTTATATAGCTCTCAAAGGCATGAGCATGGACTTGTTTGCTTATGTTTTCCCCTTAACATTGGATGCACATCCATCCAAGTGGTTTAGATCACTGAACAAAACTAAACTGAATGATTAGGACTACATCAAAGAAGAGTTCCGCAGCCAATATATACAACACTCAGCTTCCTATTTGTCTCCGTGAGTTGGAGTTAACCAAACAAAACTCCAACGAAGACTTCGTTACCTTCCTTAACAAATGGAGGGAAAAGGCCGCACAAATGACTAATATGACAACTGAAGTGGACCAAGTTCGACTAGCGATCCGTACCTTGCAGCCCAATTATGGAGATCACATTAAATTCCGACCCATAGAGTCTTTCACGAAACTCTATAAGGTAGGCTACTGATCAAAGAAGAGGTACAAGCCTCAAAGAATAAGGGTCACAATAACAACTCTTTCAAGAAGAGTAACAACCACACTTCTAGCTCCAAAATGAATGATGTCAAAGCTCTAGCTACTGAAAAGGAAGGTTATCAAAAGCCTCAAAGAACCTTTACTCCTCTGGGCCACTTCATCAAAGAGGAGCAATCCAACCTATTGTAGACACCAAATTTTGAACCCCTTTTTCGGATAAATAATGATTTTGAAAAGAAATAAATATAACTAAAATTGTCATGCATTGTGGAACGCACGCCCCATCAAAATGCATGTTTCGCCCCAGAGCGCGAGTTTCATTCCATTGTACGGTTTTCCATTTTTGCGTATTAGTCATGCGGTTTCGGCTTAAAAATATAATTTTCGTGAGTCGTAATCAATAACTACAACCACCGTTTTAATAAAATGATTCGTAGTATAATCATGCTCGTCTTTATTAATTTGATGAGTTTTCGTTAATTGTCTTAAGTTAACGAAAAACGAGTTGCGATTAGACGTCGGGATTTTAGTCGTATCCCAAAACCGATATTAATCAGTTTTCTTGATGGTCAAGTTATTGTTCATTGAATAAAAAATAAGAATATATTGTTTATCTACTAATCACATCCTTTTTCCATTAGTTAGGGAATAAGAATCATGAAAAGGAGTGAGAATAAGAATAAAATCCCATGTGTAAGAAGGCAAGAATATGGAATTTTTCCGGTAGATTCGAGTGTGCGCTAGGCACACGATCATGCACTAGACGCATGATTGTGCGCCTAGCGCACAACAATGGCTTGCGCCAGACGCAGAGCCTTAGCGCACGAAGCTGTGCCTAGCGCAGGCTCCTGCGTTTGGCGCAATGTTCTAGTCAGTTTTGTTTTGCACGTTTTTCGATGCACTTTTTACGTATTAGGATGTATTTATGGAAGAATATTTTCTGAAAATCTGATTTTGCCTCATTGATGAGAAATTCTAAAAGGAATAAGAATATTTGTGTTTCCAAAGAGATTTGATGATGTCATTAGGGTGTGGTCATTAGAGTGATGTCATTAGGGTGATTAAGGATGAGAAAAATCTGATTTTTTGGGTTAAAAATATGATTTCTACTTCTTTGAAACCCTAGTTCATCTCCCTCATTTCCCTATAAATACCCTCCTTTTTTACTTCAAACCAAGTTGAGCTAAAAACAACTCAACTTCACTACTTCTCTCAATACTACTCTCATCTTCTCTACTTCCTTCCTCTAAAAAATCTCATTCAAGAAAAAGAAAGAAAAAGTTAGGAAAGTAATTAGTAAGTAAAGAAGTTCATCAAAAGAAAAACGCAAAAAAAAAGTTTAAGTTAGTAATTAAGTGGATTTAGAAACTCAATTAGCAATTAAGAAAATCACAAAAAGGTAGAAAAATTTGCAAAAGAAAGTGCATCATTGAGCCAATAAGGTAAAGTTCAATCTCTTGTTTTTTTTATTATCTTCTTAATCACCTACTAACTTTCTCCTTGTTTCTTCGTATCATTTTTTGATTGTTGGAGTGATTTTGGTATGTGGAAGTCCTAATAGGTTCCCAACCTTAAATCACCCCACCTAAAATAGTCTATTCTAATGGGGAGACTCTTAGGAAACAATGTGATTATGTGATTTTTCCTAATCAAGTTGTTATTCATCACCAAAAATATGTTTTCATAAAAAAGTCAAGTAGATTTGTGAATAAACATCTCCATAAAAAGAAAATGTGATGCTGTAATTATGGTCAATTTTAATTTTGTACTTTATTTCATTTTTCGTCTGCATTAACTAAATAGTTGATAGGATGTATATTTTTCCTATTAAGTGCAAGATGTTTCCAGCAACTGAGCTTTGGAATTTCTAAAAAACGAATTTTGTATAAATAATTAAAAACTGATTTTGTCTAGTACCACATAAGCTTGTTTAGTCAATAAAGTTTAAAATAAACTCATTTAGATAAAACTAAAAATATAAAGTTTAAAGTAGACATCAGTATATTTTCAAAAACCTAAAAATCATGTTCATATGAATTTTATACAATTTTATCTCATTTTTACAAAACCGTTCATGTAAATAACTGAATTTCAGAAAACTGATTTTCTCTTCAGTTAATAAAATAAATAAAAAGGGTCTTTAAAATGTCCAATTTAAGTGAAAATTTTCATTCTAGTCCTTCAAAGTGTCTAGAATGTTCATACCAAAATTCACGTCAAAATAAGTTCAGCAAGTTGGATTTCAAAGAACAAATTAGATAAAGGTCCTGTTTTGACCTGTTTTGGCATAAAATTCACCATAATTCGAATTGTCACTAAAAGCTCATGAACGTTTGACACAACATAAAGAACTTACTGATCTATCCATAGATGTATCACATGCTCAATTTAACGCTTTTTACAGAAAGTTATGATTTTTGTAATTTAGTACAAGAACAAAAGCGCAATCTGGAAAATGAAATAAAGTGATTAACTCAACTTTCATAAAAAAAATTTGTTTTCTTGATACTAAAATGTTAATTAAAATCATTAAATTTTAAGTTTCTCTTAAAATGACTCATTTTATCATGTAAATAAAAATTAATAAAATTGTCATAAAAAATCAAAATCAAAGAGGTTAATTAATCTCTAATTTTCACATGTTTACAAATAAATATGAATTCCAAATCCCATTCAAGGAGATGAAGATCAAGGAGCATCATGGTGAAGATCAAGATTGAAGATTTGTATAGATCATAGATTTTGTACATTTTGTTGTAATAATAATTTTTTGTAAATAGTTATTACATCACTCATTAATGAAAACCATGGAGGTGTTTATGCATAATTTTCATAAATAATTCCACAATCCTTTTGAATAAAATGAGCAACCAATGTTACAAATATTGCATGTTGGGCCAATATATCATAGTATATGGATCAAATGACCCAATTTCAATTCAGAGGAAAAATTGCAAATCTAACTAAGTTAAATTGTATGATAATCCATCATACATTTTTTAATTTGTTCTCCATCTTCAAATGGATAAATCATATAATTTGACATAATTAGATTGGTAATTATGATCTCCGAATTAATTTTAGGCCGTTTCACGTGTCTCACTTTAAGTGGCCAAATTCCAATTAGCCAAACACAAATCTCCAAATTCGATCTCAAATTGATCATTTCTCTCTAAATGACTTAATAATCTTCAATTAAGATTATTTCTCAAAAGCCTTCAATTATATTAGGAAGCAAACCTCTTCTTCTAAGACCTCTTGAAAATCATAAACGTGATCACAAATTAAGGTGGTTATTTCAATCCTCGATTAATCGCTAATTAGAGCGATTAACTCAAACTCTTCATTTAATCACTAATTAGAGTGATTATCTTAAACCTTAATGATCGTTAATTAGGACGATCATTTTTCTCATTTAATCACTAATTATAATGATTATCTTAAACCTTAATGATCGTTAATTACGATGATTATTTCTCTTCATTTAATCACTAATTAGGATGATTATCTTAAACCTTGGTTAATCATTAATTAGGGTGATTCGATTAACCTTTCATCGTGTTTAATCGCTAATTAAGGTGATTATCCTAACCTTCCTTTTAATCACTAATTAAGGTGATTAATGTAACCTTTCATATTTAATCACTAATTAGAGTGATTATCTTAAACCTTAAAAATCGTTAATTAGGTCGATTATTTTTCACATTTAATCACTAATTAGAGTGATTATCTTAAACCTTAATAATCGTTAATTAGGTCGATTATTTTTCTCATTTAATCACTAATTAGAGTGATTATCTTAAGCCTTGAATAATCACCAATTAGGGTGTTTACTTCCTTCTTTTTTAATCACTAATTAAAGTGATTATCTTTCCTCTTAAGTTTAGTCACTAATTAGGGTGATTATATTAACCTCCATTTCTAATCACTAATTGAGGTGATTATCTTAATCCTTCATATTTAATCGCTAATTAAAGTGATTATCGTAATCTCATTTCAATCACTAATTGGAGTGATTACCTTATTCCTAATAGATTTGTTTAATTCTAAAAGGTGAGTTATTCATAATCTATCTTCGTTTCCTTTTCTTCCCTAATGGAATTGGCCATTTAGGGTGAGACATAAGATCGAACTACGATGGTTTTAATCCATGAGTGGATTCCCATCCCACAATGATTGGTACGTAGTGCAACTTCAGTGCTCAAACCTACCATGTACAAATGATATATTGGTCCTAAATAAAAATGGTTGATGTGTATATGTACAAACTATGTGATTTTCTTTCTTTTTAATTGCCATGATTACATTAAAATGGAAAATAACGCATTTATTAAGAGCACGTTCTTTAGAACGGAAGAGGAGACCAGTTCCAGACGTTCGCACCTCTTAACCTAAACCCCGAACCCTATCTCATGGTATGAAAGACCAATTTTCAAAAAATCCTTATCCATATGAAGTCATCATCATTTTAAATGATTTTTCTTGAAATTGATTTTAAAACAATTTATTAAATAAATATGTCCCTATTCAGATATTAATAGGGTGGCGACTTTAAAGTTTTCTAAAACTCATAGTCTAATAAGAGACTTTAGTGGGATTCAGAGTGTTAATTAAGATAATAAAAAATCGGATACCACAGGCTGGCGACTTTACTGGGGATATAGTTCCACTTGAAGCACATGAGGTTTAAACCTGAACAATGCGTTATTGTCCATATGTATATAAAAAAATGCCAATCATGGCTATTCACAATTTAATTTTTGTATATAGCATGGTTATGTGAAAATTACGTGTGCTTGGTAGTTTATCGATCCATACACGTGCACTCTTTTTAACTATTTTCTTAATAGGTCTGATACCTCTGTCTATTGGCAAGGGTCAGAATTTTACAATGACAAATTAATGAATTAAGGGCGTAAAACCTGCATCTGCGAGCTATTGCGACCGGCTCTGTCAGGAGCGTCCACCCTCGATGGACACAATGGAAGTGACTCGAGGCCACTTTAACATAATATCTCCTTAAATAAATCACCTTTTAGTTTACTTCTAGGACACAAGGATCAATGCACAAATGTCATTTATTTATTTCAGTTATTGAATAATGTGAAAAAAAGCTTTCAAAAATTCCTCAGTCCATTTTCAGTCGGTCAATAATCATTAAGTGTAGCTGAATTGTTGCCGAAATGATTATTGAAATATTAAGAGTATTCTTGTTTATTTATCACAAGTGTCATGTAAAAAAATGTGTGCTCACCCATTTTCAAAACAAAAAAAAACTCACATTTACTTCATAATTCTTTTTCAAAAACAAAAGTGATTTTTTATAAAAAAGAAAAAAAAATACTGTTTTGAAAATATGATCCCAAATAAAAAAAAATGATTAAAAATGAAAAATGAAAAAAGAGCCGTAATCACGAGTTCAAAATGTGTCATGTTAGGAATTAGAATGTAATTAAAACATATAGTCTAAAACACGAGAAGTGTAGTCTAATATTTTTGTGTCAAAAGGGATAATTGTTTTCGAAAAAAAAAGAGGATTCTTCCATTTCCCGCTAAAAAAAAGAAACATATAAAGAGAAATTCATCAGTCATTGACTAACATTGTTAGTGTGTACATTTCAGGTACTTCACATCCAAAAAAAATGAGAGAAAACTGAAACCTGCATCATTTCACAATGTCCGATTCTGGAAAGCAAATTCAGACTAAAGTTTCGGTAAAGGGAAAAGGTTGTTGGAGATGTATCAACCAAATCTATACAGACACAGAAGAATCTGTAGGAACCATGTTCAGTCGTCTAAAAAGACAGGGTCTTCTAGAAGCGAAGCATCACTGTTACACTTTGCCACCGCCAGGGGTTAACATAGGATTTTACTGCAACTTTTGCCATCTGTATGGACATGAAACAGACCGGTGTGTTGACCTTCGGCATGCCATCCACAATCTAATAGAAGATGAAAAAATTCCCATTCCCCCATCATGGATGCCCCCAATTGTGTCCTTCACTAAGGCTGATCTTCCCAAGGAACTGGATCCTCATCAAGCTTTATACATCACATTGAAATGCAATGGGCGAGAATTGACCAATGTACTAATAGATGATGGATCGGCACTTAATGTTTGCCCCAAAGGAACGCTTTATGAGTTGGGGTATAACAACACATTATTAAGCCCTACTGATACAGTATTGGGAGCATACGACAACTCTTTAGGGAAGGCTATAGGGACGATCAATCTTCAACTGACGTATAAAGACTGTATTTGTGATGCGGATTTCACGGTCGTCGAAGCTTTAGCCTCATTCTCTTTGTTGTTGGGGCAACCATGGATCCATGCGAATAAAGCTGTTGCCTCTCCTGCACACCGAAAACTCAAATGCCCAACAACCCCGGGAACGATAACCATTCATGGGAATCCGACACGACCAAGAAGTATCACCCCCGCACCGCCAACTGTAGAAGATGAAACAGGTCCTCAGGATGGTTCTCTCGACCCTTGCATTCTAGGGAGTAATGTTCCGTCAGTACCCCAAGGATCCAATTCAGAAGTCATTTACACTATTCCAATGACAATTGATCAGCTCATTGCTTATGTCGACATCTGTTGTGCTCAGAATATGCCAATATGACCTCTTAATACAGATCAGGCTGAAACCACCTCTACCATAACCTTATCTGATAAAGATCTCCCCGATAACCCAACTCATAACAATGTATATCGTTGTTGATTACAGCGCCAGACATATCAAAGGTGTAATGGTCGATAATGGAGCTTCTATCAATCTCTGTCTCCTCAGTACCCTTAAATGGCTCGGGTGTGCCCCTCCCCAAGGAGAAACCTCAATAGGGACTATGGTTGCATATGATGGTTCCACACGGGAAATCATTGGATCAACGACTATGATCCTGCGTATTGGAGCAGTCATACGAAAGGTCGACTTGATGATCATCGATTGTGAAGCTCCTTTCACGATGTTATTGGGACGACCGTGGCTGCACGAGAACCATGCTATCATCTCAACATTGCACCAAAAAGTAAAGATGGTAACTCTGCACGGGGTAATCACCATCCCAGGAGATATAGCCATGTGAGCAGCAATGCAAAAATCTCACATATCTCATGTGTGTCACTTAAATCACAAACAAAACGGCAAGGATCCGGTTGGAATTGCATTAAATACGACGCCCCTCAAACTGGTAAAATCCTATTTCCACTGGCCTATTCCGGAGCAAGATCGTGATCAACCGGACAGGAAGCCTGACATGGGATATGTTAAGAGAATTGAGAGTAAATTCCATTGGCTTTACAAAGAGTCCTGGGCCGTTCGGTGTGAAGGAGAAGAGAGTCAAGCGCACAAAGTTGCTGCCATTCAATCTATCATGGAACCTCATATATTCCTTGATGAAATTGATTATGAAACAAGAGCCTCTTGCATGATTGTGTGTAAGCCATGTGCATCATGGCTCCTCAGTCGAGAAGACAACCCCTTATATATTAAGAAGAAAAAAGAAAGGTGGAACAGACGTGTTCAGACAGGAGAACATATGGCTTGGCGCCCGACAAACTGAAGTCTGAAAAAGTTTAAAAGTACCTGAATCATTTAATTGCTTTTATATTGTATTTTGTATGCTAGAGCTACGTGCGGCTTGATACCCTAAAAAAACAAAACATTCTGATGTTGTAATGCATCTATCTTAGTTTCTTTACCATGTAATGTACTAAAAGGGGTACGTAGGCAACTCATTTTCCGAGTGCATATGCAAAAAAAAGAAAAAGTTATGTAAAATTTCATTTCTAATATATTAGAACTACGTTGAGCCTGATTCTCCATTCAAAAAAAAATCATCACAAGAAAAAGTTCTTCCCCAAATCCAAATCCAAATCCAAATCCACTTATGGAGATACATAGGCAATCTTCGGGTGCGACCTCTTTTGCATTTGATATTTTCTTTTAAGGTTTCAGCGGTTAAAAGCAATCAATACATGCAGATCACCAAGAAGAACGATGTATGGGGCATTATAACTTGCCAAAATGAGGATACAAGCCTCGTTATTTCTCTTTTCTCTTATTTCTGTAACAGCAGGAAATGGAAGGATATCACCAAATTGATTTTGAAAAATGTTTGTGTATTATCCCGGAAAAATACGAGTCTAAAAAGTGCAAGTGTAAAATGTAAATATAAAGGTCCAAGTCTAAAAAAGATAATAACAAGTCAAAGAAATCTAATGAAAAATCCAAAATAAATGATAAAGTCAAGGTTTCACACCTTTTGATAAATGATAATTGAAATTGGGGTTCAAAGAAAAATATAATTTGAAAGATGTCATTTCTTTCATTCCCTGCGAAAAAAAGAAGGAAAAAGAAAAAAAGAAACAAAGTCTGGACAAACTTCTGTGCTAACACTTCATCTCATTTCACAAGAACTCTGCCTGGGCCCGCTCAGGATCTAGGCTAATTCGCCTAAGTTCTGACCACAGTGAACGTTCTCTGTCAGTAATACTATCATCCTTGTTTACACCAGCGGTATTCTCTGCTACACGTCTCAGCAACATGTCTGAAATTCCGGACAATGAGCACCAACAGAACTCTACCCCTCGACCTGATCCAATGACTGAGCTCTGAGGACTGGTCCAAGCCATGCTTGACCGACAGGATAATATTGAACAAACTGTGTTGGGCATAATGTGCCAAAGCGCCCAGATGCCTCCTCCTCCTCCTCCGGAGGCGGAAGTAGCTTCGACTGGTACTACTCTTTGGATTATGTGGATAGAACTAGTTGAGAAAATGCTAGCCAAGCCTTTGTTAATTGGGCCCTCGAGCATAAACAGACTGATGTCAAGAAGCTGAAGCTAGTCACCTTGCGTCAGAGCGCCTTAGAAACTTTCTCGCACTTTTGTTCGAGATGTACTCATATCCGCACACAGCTTCGTTTCCCTATTACTAATCGAGAGTTCATGCTTACTATCAAATTGCGGCGGAACCTGAACGATTTCTATTGTCATCGCATGGTTACTATCAAATACACCTCCCTCAGCCACATGGAACAACATGGCTTTGACATTGATGCTATGAAATTGCAAGAAAAACGACCTCGGGAAGATCTGGCAACTCCCAACACAAATCCAAGGGTATATGCTAAGATAGATGAACCATTGAGTATGGTGTATGATCGTCTTTGGAGTCAAGGGATAATCCAAGCCTCAGCATATGTGCACTATTTACCCCTTCCTAGAACAGACATGAGCAAACTCTGCGCTTATTGTCGCTAATTTGGACATGAAACTGATCGATGCCATGATCTTTACTACAAAGTTCAAAACCTGGTTGATCGAGGCATCATTAGTCCAACCCATAAGGAAGTGTCCGCAAGGAAAGTGTCGGCACACCCTCAACCTCAATCCCAAGTTGATATCTTCCGCAAATTAGTCGAGCAAGGTCGGATACATCCACTTCCTAGACGCCCAGGGGTAAGTCCCGTAGGGTCAGATCTCCACAAGTACTATCAGTATCATCAGTTGCATGGTCACGACATAAACCAATGTCATGCTCTCAGCTATCGCATCAAGCAAATCACCAACATAGCTATTGTCTATCGCAAAGCTACTTGATCATCTCACAGAAGGGGAAAAATCTTTGGTAAAAGTCTTGTAGGGGGTTAGCCCATAAAAAAAAAGAAAAAAAAAGAGGAAAAAATCTTTCAGTTCGTTAGTATCAGAGAACTACGTGCAGCTTGAATCCCCATTATCACGTACACTTACACTATGAGATCACTCCACCTATCTAACACCTGGGGTACGTAGGTAGCTCAATATGAGTGCAGTTGCTTTATTAAATAAAAAACTTTAGTTCCTTAAAATGAACTACGCTGAGTCTAATTCCCCATAAAATGCCCCTGAGCAATGGGGATATGTAGGCAGCCTTCGGGTTCGACTCAAATGTATTAACCATTGTATTTTAGGCAATGTGATTAGCACTCAAAATGCCAGTCATCACAGGAGCAATTTCAGAATGCTGAATTGACGCATCAATGGGGATACAAGCCCTAATCTCTGTATTTTCTGTCTTTGTTCAATATTAAAGCAGGGAATGAAAGAAAGAAAAAACATTTGTTTTCGACTCCAATGACAGTAAAATCATTTAAGATAGTCAAAATAAAGTCAAAATAATAAAATAAAAAAACCAAAATTGTAAAGGTGGACTATTCCAGTCAAAATATGGCAAAATCGTTTTCGAAAATTTTCTTTATTCTACAATGCATTCTGCAATATGTAGCTTTTTATCTTTTCTTTTAATTCTTTTTTCTCTACCTTTAGGTCCAAAAAGAAGAAATTTTTCTCTCATCTAAGGATGACCAATTACCATCAGAAAACAAACGCCTCAGCCATATCCACACATGCAGTCAAAGAGCCTGTAGGATTTGCCGTGCAACCTCTCTACAAAGGATTTCAAATCACGATGAAGATGGGTTATACTCAAGGAACCGGATTAGGGCATGATGGTAGAGGGATAAAGCACCCAATCCCCATAATAGACAAGCAAAATCGACATGGAATAGGATGTGATCCGGGAAGCACTTCTCACAACATCAAAAAACCTTCTTTTACCCTCAATGGCCAGTTCATCCTGAAGGAGATATTGAGCTGTACTATGAGTTTCCATAACCTTGGCTTAGTAGGAAGGAACTGAAGATTTTACCGGGATTGGAGATATTCTTCAATGAGGCTAGAAATCTGGACTTAATCAAAAGTTGGTTTGTCCAAAAACAAAAAATGAAAAAGGAAAATGACTGGGTGGATAATCTGGAACATGGAGTTCTTAAGAAGCTTTTCACTTTTGAGTCCTCTGAGGAAAGGGATTTTGACCCGGTGTCTTTGATGATACCTTTTGGTAAAAGCATTGAACATAAGTGGAGTATTGAGTGTCAGGCAAAAGACGGGCCTATAGAATTTAAAATGTTTTAGGAAACCATCCTCCACATCCATCTCATGAAAATACCTTTTCACCCCTTTTAGATGGTTATCATACCGATAGCTAATCTTCCAGCCAATCTACCTTGCATACCCAGTCAGAAGACTCTGACAGTGAGGAAATTAAATGTGAACCTTTATCTAAGTACATTTGCATGCAAGACGTTATTTCTAACAGTGAATTTAATAATGATGAATCGCTTGATACAACTTAAACATATATAAAACCCATGGAAGAGTCCATTGTAATTAATATTGGTACAGAAAATGCTGTAAAACAAGTCAACAATAGGTTCATCCCTATCCCCAATTGAACATTCTGTGTTTATTGCATTGTTAAAAGATTATGTAGATGTGTTTGCATGGTCTTATGCTGATATGCCTGGTGTTAATAAAGAAATTGCAGAACATCACATTCCGTTACATCATGAAAGCAAGCCTAAGCAGGAAAAGCTCCACCGAATGAAACCAGAGATTTGTCTGAAAGTGAAAGAAGAAATCCAGAAACGATGTGATGCCAAATTCATCCAAGCTGTAAAGCATCCGAGTTGGCTCGCCAATATAGTGGTCGTACCTAAAAGGGATGGAAGAGTTCGGGTGTGCGTTGATTTTCGGGATTTGAATGCTGCATCACCAAAAGATTGCTTTCCTCTGCCCCATATCGATGTCCTCTTGGATAGTACGGCCGGTCATGAAATGTTTTCCTTCATGGATGGATTTTCGGGGTATAATCAAATACTTATGGCTCAAGAAGATATGACAACGACATCTTTCATCACTCTGTGGGGCACCTTCTGTTACCGATTTATGCCTTTTGGTCTCAAGAATGCCTGAGCCACATAACAAAGGGCTGCAACCACTATCCTTCATGACCTCATCCACGACATCGTGGAGGTCTATGTAGATGATATGATTGTGAAAAGTGAAGATCATGAGGGGCATATTGCCGAACTAAAATCCTTTTTTGAAAGAATCAGGAAATACAATCTAAGGCTAAACCCTCAAAAGTGTGTGTTTGGCGTCACTTCGGGGAAGTTGTTGGGATTCATTGTCAGTCAAGACGACATTAAAATGGACTCTGAAAAGGTAAAAGCTATTCAAGAGCTACCTCCTCCAAAAACAGAAAAAGAAGTAAGAGGATTTCTCGGCGGAATTCAGTATATATCAGCAGGTTCATCTCACAACTCACTATGAGATGTGAACCTATATTTAAGCTGCTCAGAAAAGGGGCATCCCATGAGTGGAACAAGGAATGTCAAGAAGCTTTCGATTCCATCTTTACCTTTCAAATCCGCCTGTCCTAATGCCACCAAGACCAAGGAACCCCTGATTTTGTACCTCACTATTACAGAAACGACTATGGGAGCTCTCTTAGCCCAAATATCAAGAATGAACAAAGAAGGAAGTTGCCATATGCTATCTCATCAAGAAATTCCTGAAGTATGAGACAAGATATACCCCACTGGAAAAAAGCATGTGTTTCCTTGGTCTATGCCACAAAGAAGTTAAGGCATCACCTTCAAGCTCATACCACCTATCTAATCTCAAGACTTGATCTAATCAAGTATCTGTTTGAGAAACCCATTCTTAGTGAAAGATTGGCGAGATGGCATGATATGCTTTTGAGTTTGATATTCAATGTGTCAGCTATAAATCCATTAAAGGAAGAGCCATAACTGAAGTCCTAGCAGAAGGACCAGTGTCAGGAGATGAATATGATGATGCATTCCCTGATGAGTACTTATTATTCATTGACAACCCACAATGATGCATGTATTTTGATGGAGCTTCCAATAGGAGAGGTAAAGGAGTAGGGGTTTTGTTAGTAGATCCTGATGGAGTCCATATTCCAATTGCTATCAAGCTGGATTTCCCAACAACAAACAATACAGCTGAGTATGAAGCCTGTATATATGGAGTAAAAGCCGCTTTGGTAGCAGGGGCAAGACATCTCACTGTGTATGGAGATTCTAATCTCATCATATCTCAAACAATAGGAATTTGGAGGGTTAGAGATGAAAGACTTCAGCTCAACACAGAGTATCTTCAAGAATTGATCCCTTATTTTAATGACATCTGCTTCAAACATATTCCTCGGGAACAAAATAGTTTCACGGATGCTTTAGCCAATCTCGCTGTTAATTTAACATGGGAAAATGGTGCAAAAATCCAGTCAGTTTTAATTGAAGAAAGGAAGGGGCCTACAATGACGGTAGCACAAATTGTCTTCACTGGCTCAACAAGATGATGATGATGTCTGGTATAAGGATATCAATAATTTTCTGGAAAACTATGCAATATCCAGAGGGAAGTGGCAAGAAGGAATGTATAGCCATCAGAAGGCTAGCTGCTCATTTTCTCATACTAAAAGGCAGACTATATCACAAAGGGTTTGATGGTACTCTGCAACTCTGCGTGAATGACAGGAAAAGCAAGCCATCATGGAAGAAGTTCATGGAGGAGAATGTGGACCCCATATGAATGGAAGAATGCTGGCTCGTAAAATTTTGCGAGCAGGTTTTTATTGGAGCACTCTAGAAGGTGATTGCATCAGCTTTGTCCGCGCCTGCAAGCAATGTCAGATTTTTGCTAACCTTAATCATATGCCACCTGAGTCACTACATAATATGACCTCTCCTTGGCCATTTTCGAGTTGGGGCATAGACATAATCAGACAAATTCATCTGAAGGCTTCAAATGGGCATCAATATATTCTTGTAGCAATTGATTACTTTTCGAAGTGGGTTGAAGCTGCATCATTTTCAAAGCTAGGGGCAAAGCAAGTCTCGAAATTTATGATTAACAACATTATCTATCAGTATGGCTTACCTTTTGAAATCATCTCTAATAATGGATGACAATTTAAGGGTCATCTGAAGACCACTCTCGCAAAATATGCAATCAAGCATCATCAGTCCTCACCTTATCGTCCCCAAACAAATGGAGCGGTAGAAGCTGCCAATAAGACAATCAAGACTATTGTCGCCAAGATGACTGAGAAGACTAGGGAATGGCATGACAAACTCCCATATGCCTTTTGGGGATATAGGATATCAATTAGGACTCCAACCGGAACAACCCCGAATTCTTTGGTTTATGGGATGGAACCAGTCCTACCGGTTGAGGTGGAGATAAAATCTCTCAGGGTCATAGCAGAAAGTGAAATCTCAGAAGACCAATGGTATAAAACTCGTTATGATGAGCTTCCATTTGCAAATGAGCGCCGACTACAGTCTACAAGCATTGCATAACATTCAACTCTATCAACGGAGAATTGCTCGTGCATTTAACCAAAAGGTTCGAGATAGAGACATTCAATAAGGTGATCTAGTCCTAAAGGAAAATAGAGCTCCGTTGCATGATCCTCGGGAAAAATTCAACTAACTGGTCCGGGCCATTCCTAGTCAAGCATGTTACCACGGCAGGAGCAGTAAAGCTAATGGATTTTGAGGGAAATGAATTCACCCATGTAACTAATCATGATCAATTGAAGAAATATTACGCTTAGACATCAAAGTAATTGTAATTGCCATGGTCAAGTAACCCAGCAATTTGTGGATTTTGTTTCGTATCTGTTTGTTGTTAATAAACATGCCATATGTTCCTAGATATTCGTATAATGTATGAAAAAAAACAAAAAAAAAAAAATCGAAAAAAAAGAAAAAAAAGAAAAAAAAAGAAGAAAGAAAAGAGAAAAAGAAAAATGATGAAACATGCAAGGATGTTTTTGTTTTTTTTTTTAGGTTTATGTGTTATGCTTGTATGTGTCATATGATTGATTAATTATTATTTGCATGTCATATTTAATGTTAAAGTGTGCACGTGTTTAGAATTGTGTCCACATTAAATTTCTTACAAGCAGATAATTCTCACAAACATATCTTTTTTATTGATCCCAATTGGGGTACTTCATTTTTTACATAAAAAGACATAAAGCCTTCATTTCCTACAAACTCAAAAAAAAGGAGAAAAAAAAAACCAAAAAAAACAACATGGAAAAACAGCATGATATTTCTCTCAAACCCTTCTCCTCTTCATGATAGGCCGTCTGAATCATTGTCTTGACCAATATCCGCCAGAAGCCATTGAAGGTAATCACCATCAATCAATGGAAAGGAAGGTTCAGGTAGCGCTGATATAATTTTAGCTCCCTGCCATATAGTAGGCATTCTTTGAATACCACTCATATCAGCCTCATAAGTGGTACAAGATGGAAGAACCTGGAGGGCAGGAATATGATGTTGCCTCCAACCAATTTGCCTTAGACACCTCCATGGAAAGTAGAAAGTGACTTGGTAAAGCGCCGGTAGTTGTACACCTCTACGACCAGAATTGCAATATACAATTGCACTAATGCCAAGGTGGCTTGTGACCCACTTTATATCTTGCTGCAGAAAAAAATCCTCCCACCCACCATTTTAACTAAGTTGATAGAAGAAAGGATGAAAACCTCTTTCTCGGATATGATTAGTTATGTAAGCAAGATCCCTGTGAGGTTTCATAAGAGAAAAATTTTCCAATAACCATAAGTGAAGGGCTAATGGACATCCCTTCACAAAGCTTTGAGGGTTTCTTTTGAGTTCATATAAGCCAAGGAACATTTCCCCAAAAATAAGTGGTCCAAGACGACCCCCACTAACAATTTGAGAGATAAGTGAAAGACAGCGAATATGGCATGTGTTTAAAGACCATTTAGTGAGGGTACTTCCCAAAACCATAAGAATGCAAGCATTTTCTCTAGTAATCCTATAGTTGGCATTATTAGAGAATTGCCAAGTGCCAAATTGGAAAGTCAACAATAAGTTAAGAAGAAGTACCTCACCATATTGTAGGTAGTTGCCATGAAGATTTTCGGGAAGATATAATATTGTTGATAAATCTCCCGAGATCCTTGTAGGAGATCTAGGTGTAATAACTGGACCATTAGATGGGAAGCCTACCAAACCCTCGACCTCTTCAACAAGAGGCACAACTTCCCAGTCTCCAAAGCGGAATACATGACGAGTTTCATCCCAAAATTGGGAAGCATCATGAATCATGTCGTAACAGATGGAAAGAGAAAGTAAAGGCATAAGAGCCTTAGTGAAGCGGGAAGATGAAAAAGATTTGGTTGCTCCAAATTCTTTGTGACCCCCGAGAGTTGTTTTTTCTCCCCACTCCCCATTTCATTAGCAATTCATAAGTATGAGCCATTTTGTGAAAGAAGAAAAATTAGAGAAAATATTGGAGTAGTGGAAGTGGTGCATTTGGAAATGAAAAACATGCCCCTTTTATAAATGGAAAAGATGATCATCCATGATTCATGCCATGGTTAATAAGTTTGAGTATTGTCCATAGGATTATAAAGAGCATCCTTCACCATGGCTAATGACCAAGCATTTGTGGTATGGCATTTTTTGCTAAAGCCGAACATAAAAAAAATTGTGTCAATGATGAATCAAGAACGTTGATACAATCCCTTTTCCTAATGATCATCCAAAATAATTACCTTGATCAATCTATTTTATATAGTGATCATCATTTTCCGATAAAGCAAATAAACATTATGCATGAAAAATTTTCTGAAAGATTTTGGAAAAAACAGATAATTTTTTTTGCCATATGATGATTGGTCCACCATAGTTTATCTAGAGGGTAACAACCTTAGGTCAACCCTTTTAGGTAACATGACCTGACAATGTCCTAATTTAAGGTGACGTGATAACACATGGAGTCATAAAAAGTAAGTGATGGTGATTTGACAATTTGTTTGTCATCAAGGACATGAAAAATTGTAAAAAAAATAAAAAAATAAAAAAGTAAAAAAACAAAAAAAACTGGAGTCAACCTATTAATTGTCGAATTCTCTCACATTAACAAAAGACAAATTCATAAGACCAAAAAAGAAACGACAATAAGTCGCATTTTCAATTTTAGAAAATTAATTGGGATTTTCTATCTAAGACGACAATAAAGTCGCATTTAAAATTTTAGAAAATTAATTGGGATTTTCTATTTAAGATGACGATAAATTCGCATTTTCAAATGTTTAGAAAATTAATTGGGATTTTCTATCTAAGACGATGATAAAGTCGCATTTTCAAATTTTAAAAAATTAATTGGGATTTTCTACATAAAGCAACGCAAGTCATAGCACTGATGATAACTATTTTCTCTGGAGAATATATTATCTCAAAAGAAATATTCTGTCAAAATTTTGCGTCTTTTCAAACATTGGTCATCATTTCCTCCAAAATTCGACCAATGTGGGGCATTCTGTAGACACCAAATTTTGAACCCCTTTTTCGGAGAATAAAGATTTTGAAAAGAAATAAAAATAACTAAAATCGTCATGCATCGTGGAGCGTGCGCCCCATCAAAATGCATATTTCGCCTCAGAGAGCTAGTTTCATTCCATCGTACGTTTTTCCATTTTTGCGTATTAGTCATGCCGTTTCGGCTTAGAAATATAATTTCCGTGAGTCGTAGTCAATAACTACAACCACTGTTTTAATAAAATGATTCGTAGTATAATCATGCTCGTCTTTACTAATTTGATGAGTTTTCGTTAATTGTCTTAAGTTAGTCTTTCAGAAAAACGAAAAACGAGTAGCGATTAGGCGTCGGAATTTTAGTCGTATCCCAAAACCGGTATTAATCAGTTTTCTTGATGGTCAAGTCATTATTTATCCATTAGTTGGGGAATAAGAATCATGAAAAGGAGTGAGAATAAGAATCAAATCACATGTGTAAGAACGCAAGAATTCGGATTTTTTCCGATAGATTCGAGTGTGCGCTAGGCACACGATCATGCGCTAGACGCATGATTGTGCGCCTAGCGCACAACAATGGCCTATGCCAGACGCAGAGCCTTGCGCCTAGCGCACGGAGCTGTGCGTAGCACAGGCTCCTGCGTTTGGCGCAGCGTTCTAATCCGTTTTGTTTTACACGTTTTTCCAATGCACTTTTTACGTATTAGGATGTATTTAGGGAGGAATATTTTCTGAAAATCTGATTTTGCCTCATTGATGAGAAAATCCAATGTTGAACCTCAGTTAGTAATTGAGTGGATTTAGAAACTCAGTTAGAAATTAAGAAAATACAAAAAGGTAGAAAAATTTGCAAAAGAAAGTGCATCATTGAGCTAGCAAGGTAAAGTTGAACCTCTTGTTATTTTTTTATTATCTTCTTAATCACCTACTAACTTTCTCCTTGTTTCTTTTTATCATTTTTTAATTTTTGGAGTGATTTGGGTATGTGCAAGTCTTAATAGGTTCCCAACCTTAAATCACCCCACCTAGAATAGTCAACTCTAATGGGGAGCCTCTTAGAAAACAATGTGATTATGTGATTTTTCTTAATCAAGTTGTTATTCATCACCAAAAATATGTTTTCATAAAAAAGTCAAGTAGATTTGTGCATAAACATCTCCATAAAAAGAAAATGTGATGCTGTAATTATGGTCAGTTTTAATTTTGTACTCTATTTCATTTTTCGTCTGTATTAACTAAATATCTGATAGGATGTAATATTTTTCCAATTAAGTGCAAGATGTTTCCAGCAACTGGGCTTTGGAATTTCTAAAAAACGAATTTTGTATAAATAATTAAAAAATGATTTTGTCTAGTACCACATAAGCTTATTCTGTCAACAAAGTTTGAAATAAACTCATTTAGATAAAACTAAAAACATAAGACATCAGTAGCTTTTGAAAAACCTAAAAATCATGTTCATATGAATTTTATACAATTTTACATCATTTTTACAAAATCATTCATGTAAATCACTAAATTCCATAATACTGATTTTCTTTTCACTTAAGAAAATAAATAAAAATGGTCTTAGAAATGTCCAATTCAAGTGAAAATTTCCAGTCTAGTCCTTCAAAGTGTCTAGAATGTTCATACCAAAATTCACTTCAAAATAAGTTCAGCAAGTTGGATTTCAAAGAACAAATTGGATACAGGTCCTGTTTTGACCAGTTTTGGCATAAAATTCACCATAATTTTATTTATCACTAAAAGCTCATGAAAGTTTGACATAACATAAAGAACTCACTGACCTATCCATAGATATATCACATGCTCAATTTAACACTTTCTACAGAAAGTTATGATTTTTGTAAGTCAGTATAAGAACAAAAGTGCAATCTGAAAAATGAAATAAAGTGATTAACTCAACTTTCATAAAAAAAAAATTATTTTCTTGATGCGAAAATGGTAATTAAAAATCACTAAATTTTAAGTTTCTCTTAAAATGACTCATTTTATCATGTAAATAACAATCAATAAAAATTGTCATAAAAAATCAAAATCAAAGAGGTTAATTAATCTCTAATTTTCACAAGTTTACAAATAAATATGAACTCCAAAGCCCATTCAAGGAGACGAAGATTAAGGAGCATCATGGTGAAGATCAAGATTGAAGATTTGTATATATCATAGATTTTGTACATTTTGTTGTAATAATACTTTTTTGTAAATAGTTATTACATCACTCATTAATGAAAAACATGGAGATGTTTATGCATAATTTTAATAAATAATTCCACAATCCTTTTGAATAAAATGAGCAACCAATGTTACAAATGTTGCATGTTGGGCCAATATATCATAGTATATGGATCAAATGACCCAATTTTAATTAAGAGGAAAAATTGCAAATCTAACTAAGTTAAATTGTATGATGATCCATCTTACATTTTTAAATTTGTTCTCCATCTTCAAATCGATTAATCATATAATTTGACATAATTAGATTGGTAATTATCATCTCCGAATTGATTTTAGGCCGTTTCACGTGTCTCCCTTTCAATGGCCAAATTCCAAGTAGCCAAACACAAATCTCCAAATTCGATCTCAAATTGATCATTTCTCTCTAAATGACTTAATAATCTTGAATTAAGATTATTTCTCAAAAGCCTTGAATTAGGAAGCAAACCTCTTATTCTAAGAACTCTTGAAAATCATAAACGTGATCACTAATTAAGGTGGTTATTTCAATCCTCGATTAATCGCTAATTAGAGCGATTAAATCAAACTCTTCATTTAATCACTAATTAGAGTGATTATCTTAAACCTTAATGATCGTTAATTAGGACGATCATTTTTCTCATTTAATCACTAATTATAGTGATTATCTTAAACCTTAATGATCGTTAATTATGATGATTATTTCGCTTCATTTAATCACTAATTAGGGTGATTATCATAAATCTCGATTAATCATTAATTAGGATTATTAGCTTAACCTTTGATCATGTTTAATCTCTAATTAAGGTGATTATCCTAACCTTCCTTTTAATTGCTAATTAAGGTGATTAATTTAACTTTTCATATTTAATCACTAATTAGAGTGATTATCTTAAACCTTAATAATTGTTAATTAGGGCGATTATGTTTATCATTTAATCAACTAATTAGAGTGATTTTCTTAAACCTTAATAATTGTTAATTAGGGCGATTATTTTTCTCATTTAATCACTAATTAGAGTGTTTATCTTAAGCCTTGAATAATCACCAATTAGGGTGATTACTTCCTTCCTTTTTAATCACTAATTAAAGTGATTATCTTTCCTCTTAAGTTTAGTCACTTAAAGTGATTATCTTTCCTCTTAAGTTTAGTCACTAATTAGGGTGATTATATTAACCTCCATTTCTAATCACTAATTGAGGTGATTGTCTTAATCCTTCATATTTAATCGCTAATTAAAGTGATTATCGTAATCTCATTTCAATCACTAATTGGAGTGATTACCTTATTCCTAATAGATTTGTTTAATTATAAAAGGTGAGTTATTCATAATCTATCTTCGTTTCCTTTTCTTCCCCAATGGAATTGGCCATTTAGGGTGAAACATAAGATCGAACTACGATGGTTTTGATCCATGAGTGGATTCCAATCCTGCAATGATTGGTACATAGTGCAACTTCAGTGCTCAAACCTACCATGTACAAGTAATATATTGGTCCTGAATAAAAATGGTTGATGTATATATGTGCAAACTATGTGATTTTCTTTCTTTTAATAGCAATGATTACTTTAAAATGGAAAATAACGTATTTAGTAAGAGCTCGTTCTTTAGAACGAGAAGAGGAGACGAGTTTCAGATGTTCGCACCTCTTAACCTAAACCCCGAACCCTATCTCATGGTATGAAAGACCAATCTTCAAAAAAGCCTTGTCCATATGAAGTCATCATCGTTTTAAACGATTTTTCTTGAAATTGATTTTAAAACGATTTATTAAATAAATTTGTCACTATTCAGATATTAATAGGGTGGCAGCTTTAAAGTTTTGTAAAACTCATAGTTCAATGAGAGACTTTTGTGGGATTCATACTGTTAATTAAGACAGTAAAAAATCGGATACCACACCTATCGGTCCCACAGATCCTGCACCTGAGAATAGGCCTAAGAAATGAAACCCTAATGCTTACTGCAAATATCACCAAGGGAATGGACATCCAACATCTATACGTTGGGCCGTAAAGAATGCTCTATAGGACATGGTTAAAGATGGTAGACTGCCAATTCCGCCTGCAGCAACAACAACAACCCCTTGGGCAATGCCTAAATAATGCAGGCGGCTTAGTCATTTAGCGCTACTCTTCTAGGCTGAGTCGGAGAGTTACTCCCTAACACTTTTATTTCCTTTCCTGTCAAGTCTATGTCATTTAGAATTTTGTTTCTAATAAGCCTTGTTTCGTGTTTTTCTAATTAATAAAATAATTACTTTTTCATTTTCATTGGCCTTTCATCATTTTATATATGCTTCTAATTCAATGATCACCTAATGACCTCGATTAATAAATAAAAAAATAAAATAAAATAAAAAATACAACATAAATAAAAAAAATAAAAAAAAGTGAACATACTTTGGATTATGAGTTATTACCTTTTTTTCTTCTGTAAGCCATCATCCATAAACCATCTCATGCAACCAAAATAAAACAAATCCCTTAAACTATTATCCTCCATGATCCTTAGCCAAATAAACTTTCAAATCAAAGCTCCACAAATAGCCTTCAAACCTTCCAATACCCAAAACCATAAAAACTTGTTTGCAAGCCTCATACATAAAAAAAACCAATGCCAGACAGAAATAAAAAAAAAGGTGAAAAAGATCAAAGTGCGAAAAAAAAGCAAAAGCAAAAGAAAGTACACCAAGTATAATGCAAGCCAAAGGCTAAGAAAAAAGTCAAGCTAGAGGTCTTGCACACAAGTACTACCCCTCATTCTAAAATTCTTCAATCCATCAAATCTTAACCATATAATCCAAATACATGATCCTACCTTAGCCCATCCAATTAAACCTTCATCAAAAGCTCAAGCCTTACCTTGCAATCTTTCATCAACCTTAACTCCTTCTTCAAGGTATGTTCAGACCTACTAGGTTGAAAACCCGAAAGGGGACCTAGGCAAAAGTTAAGGCACAAAAAAAAAATCGGTTATTAAGTAATTAAGTTAGTAAAGGTAAGAATAAAGACAATTATGTGTTCCCGAAGCTATATTATTGCAAAGAAACTATCTATCAAAAGATAAATCAACACTAAATTAGTTAGATAAAAAATTATATTTCAAAGAAAATAGATATTATGATAAACGGGCCGGGCGGGCTTTCCCGCGGTATATTTGAGGTTGTCCATATCCGCCATTAATATTAGCGGGCCGGGCTTGGCCCGCCCATTTAGAATTTTTTTTCAAAGTTTGTTGTCCAAGCCCGCAACTTTAGCGGGCCGGGTTGGGCGGGCTTAGCGGGTCGTCCCTTCCATGAACAGCTCTATACGAATGGTATGATTCCGTAAAAATACGTAGGAATCCTCATCTCGAGGTCCGACCGCTTCAATAAAATAAATTAATCAAGGTCTAATGATTTGACTTTCTAGAATTCAGAATCATGCTCTTTCTAGATCCCGACATAGACTCGAGTCTGAACCTAACTACGTCAAAACCTTTTTCCCACTACATATATATCTAATAGCTAAAATATTTTTAATTTAAAAAAAAAACTGGGCAATTTTTTTCCAAAAAACATTGGGTTCAACTGAACCCAGTGAACCCATAGTAAATTCACCCCTGTATATATATATATATATATATATATATATATATATATATATATATATATATATATATATATATATATATATATATATATATACACAAATTTAAACCTTTTATTTTTCAATTCAAACTCTCTTTGTCTCTAAAGGACTCTCTGACAATTCCATGGTCTCTGGCCATATATGACTTTGCATATATCAACTCCCAAAAAAGAATTCCAAGCGAACAACTCTGAATACTCAATACAGATCAAAACCCAATCTAGGCTCAAAATGCATAATTCAAGACAAGCTTACCCAAAGTGGGGGGCTTCATATATATGTGGTGGTTCCTCCAAATTAAACTCTTGAAGAGTTGTAATCTGCGGATCTCACTTGCGGACCCCGATTATTTACCAAAACAGTTTTCGAAAATCAATTTCTTATAGACCTCTTAACCTTGCAAAATCTGACCTTGCATTGTACTTCGTCCGTTTCAAAATAGTTGCACCATTTGCTTTTTCATGTTTGTCAATACACTTTTTAAAATGTTAGTATCTCTGATTGTGTATAAGTAAAAATTATAAAAAGTTGATATTTGAAATCCTCATATCAAGACGAATTTAACAAGATCCACTTGACTATGTTTTTTCTTATATAATGGAGAGAGAATGCTTGTCAAAGTTGGTTGATGAATAGTGACCATATGCCAAATGGTGCAACTATTTTGAAACAGTGGAAGTATTTCATATCTCCTAATCTCGCATAACCCTGACCTTGCATAACATTCCATCTTTCTTATCCTTGCTTTACCTGACCTTACATGAAGTTTCATCTTCCTTAGCTTTGCATAATCTTGTCCTTGCATAGCGTCTCATGTATCCTTAAAGAGTATAAGTTTGCATTATTGCATCATTATGTGCATTATTATGTGAGTTGTTTGCACCTATTTGTTAACATCTTCTTCTGCAAGTAATCAGATTGCTTGTAGTTATTGTCCACTGTTCTAACTTTGTTTTGCGGAGACCGGCGATTATAGATCAGTTCTACACTGCAGAGCGCTTAGAATCGTTCTCCTTCCAGACACCGCATACTTTGACTATCGGTTTCCTGAACCTCAGTCAAAGTGGGGGTTTCTGTAGACACATAATCGTGTCTCCCCATTTAAGGATCCAATGATGAAACATACTGCGGTCATAATTGGTCCGACCCAATGGGAGAGCACTCCGAAAAGTCAGGCCCAAAATTATTATTATAAAAGTGTTAAAGTTTATTTTAATGATCCAAAATCTTACTTTAAAATCCAATTAATTATTCCAGATAATTAATTATTTTATTTAAATAGATAAATATTTTCAAAGATATTATTATAATTGAAATCGGATTTTATCCCGTAAAATTAATTTTCGGATTTAAAGGATAAAAGAAAATCGTTCAAAACGCGTTTTATAAAAAGGTTGTCAAAGCGTGTCAGACGCAAGGCGGTGCGCCTGGCGCACCATGTGTGCCAACCCCACAGGTTAAGCCGCGTCAGGCGCACCAATATGCGCCGGACACGTGGCTCTGTGTGTCACGTAGAGTCCTGCGCCTAGCGCACTCCCTGTGTGACACGCAGTTTACTTTTCTATCTTTTTTTTAGTATTTTCCTATAAATATACCACGGTTTTCCGAATCTAGACACTTCAACACTTCGAACTTTACACTTTACGAACAGACTTTACGAATACACTTACGAATTCTCTCTCAAAACTCATACTTTTACATCTACAAACACACAAACACAAACATACAAACGCATATTTACAAATCTTCAAATTTACATACATACTTTGATTTTCGTAAGTGTCGTTTTCAGGCTTTACAATTGCTCATCCCGAATGTCGTTATTTTCTCAGACCCAAGCCACGGTATACTCCTGAGGGTCCTTGAATAAATTATTTCTATATTGAATTTACTGACGATTTCTTTCATGATGTACATCCTTAATAAAAAAATCGTTCTTATGTATATTCTAATCTCTTCTCTTTCTCATTTATTTTTCTTATTATCGTATACATTGTTATGATTGTCCTGCTTGCATGTTCATCACTTCGCATGTATTATTGCTAATCAAGACCTAAATAATTATTCTAATATCAATCAGATAATATAGACACCTGTTAGGTTTCTTGTAATTTTGATTGCATATTAATTTGTCACTAAAACATAGTCTTTTGATGTGTTTAATAAACAAACTTAGGCTAATATTTTTACGCTGTATGAAAATATTATTTGGTTAAACTTTTGCATAAAACTTGAAATGAATCGATATTTAGTAGAGGCCAGCAATGAGCGAATGTGGTTCATTATGACCGTGTTCGTACCCTTACCCCGAACTCAATCTATGGTTCATTGACCGTTAATGGAGTCATAACGGGGAAATCTACATTGGATAAGTTCCTAAGTTGTCCCTACGATTTCCCAATATCCAATTAGGTTTACGAGTCTTCCTTGAAAGACTTGTTGGCGACTTCCAAATGTTTTCATCAAAACCTTAACAATGGGGTAGTTAAATACGCCTACACTAGGACTAGAAAACTAAAAGAAGGGTTTAAAAGAAGAAAAAAACAATCTAGCTAAGATCCAGCTAATATTTAAGGTTATCCGAATAAAATTAGGGAAAAATATAAATTATCCCACAAAATATAATTCTAAAAGGTTTAAGGAATTAAGAAGATAAATAAAAGAAGAAGATATAAAAGTTGATAAACTTAACTCATTGCCGTGAGTTCTTAGCTGCCACGAAAATTTTCTTTCTTTTTTCTTGTGTTTTTTTTGTAAACCTTTGAGCTTAACTCTCTAAAATGTTTTATCTTTGTTTTAAACAAAAACACGTGGTTTTAAAAGTTAGTAAACTGAAGCCGAATAGTTATTTGGGCTAAATTTTATCTTAAATACTCAAAATCTTTCTATAAAAGCTTCTTTTAATCTTTCTATAAAAGCTTCTTTTAAAAGCTTTTTAAATAAATAACAACTTTTTTTAATAAATAATAGTCTTTTTAATAACTAAAACCATTTTTAAAATATAAATATTAACTTATTAAAAATGCAAAGTATTATATGTTTGGCCTTATGACTTCAAAGTTATGGGATCAAACCCCACTAGGGGCTCTTTGGAGGTCAGGTTTTCCTTAACATATCCCCCCTCCCTCCAATGAGTCTGGCCTGCAAACCTGACTGGTTATACCTGTGAAGGTACCAGTTGAGTAGGATCCTTTATCTTACCAACCTAAGAAAAAGTTAATGAAGTACTCCCTTTGTATCTATAAATATGCATTTTATCATTTTTTTTTTAGTTAAAGTTGCAATGCTTTGGTTGTGTATTATTTTTAGGATTTTTTGTCAAAAACTACCTATTAATTGTAACTTTTTGAAAACAACTACCTAATAAGTCTAATTTTTAAAACAACTACCTTTTATCATGTTTTTTTTATACACGATATTTTCTAACGTTTACTGTGTATGGGTAGTGCTAACAAAAAAAAAAACATGATAAAAGGTAGTTGTTTTAAAAAAGTTGCAATTAATAGGTAGTTTTTGACAAAAAAATCCATAAATTTATATCTTTTAAAATGGAGGGAATTGTCAAGTGGGGCCCACCAGACGGAATTACTAACGTTTATCGTGTATTGGTAGTGCTAACAAAGGAAAACATGATAAAAGGTAGTTGTTTTAAAAATTAGACTTATTAGGTAGTTGTTTTCAAAAAGTTGCAATTAATAGGTAGTTTTTGACAAAAAATCCTTATTTTTAGTATCACAAAATCTTTGTTGTAACTGTTACACAATAATTTATTGCATAACACCTCCATTCACATGTGTAAAACAGCTCTCACTCTTCACCTTCATCTCCTCCACAATTAACACCCATCTCCACCATCATAACCATCCCCCTTCCATTTTATCTCTCATCCAACTCTACTCCAAATCCAGTCTCTCTCCTCCCAAACCTCAATAGCAAACCCTAGAATCTCTATGCTAACGCTTATACAAAGAATACCCAAATTAAATCTTAAGAAAAAATCCAATACAGAATCGAAAATTTTGAATAGAGAAGCCAAAACAATTTTCAATTGGTAAGAACAACAAATTGCGAGGAATGAAGAAATTTCCAATCGCAAAGAACATCAAAATCGCTAATCCTTCCTCTTACAAATCACAAACCTCATCAGTCTAATCCATCCTCCTGCACAACGACCTTAGAACCTCCGACAATGGCGCCAATTCGTCGGCAGGTTTCTGCAGTTCGACAATGCATGGTAGATCTCTTGGATTGAACTTCGGAGGAGAGAGAAAGTAGTGGGTGAAGAAGAAAAATCTCGCATTGATGAAGGTAGTCGAGGGATTTGTGCTATAGATGCGAAGTGGATGTTCCTCGCATCTAATTGATGTTATTCGATTTATTCATCACCTACCTCTCGCATTTAATTGATCTTGTTTCGGGTAAAAACTTGTGAGGTAGGGGAGTTAGTCAAGATGAGGGCCAATGGCCGTTGATGATAGCCGAGTACTCGAAGGACGCCGTGGAGACCTGCAAGAATGAGAGTTAGACTACCCCGGGGGTGTTTCTGGGATCGCCCCTCCGACGCTCAAGTCAGTTAGGATGCTTAACTGTAAGTATTGAGCAGTTGGTTTAGAGTTGATTACCTGTTCATTGATGAGACATTGGGTATTTATAGCATTGAGAATCCCCATAAAGGGAACATTGATGGGATGGGCCTCAGAGGGGCGGCTTGGTTATATTGCCTTTCCAGGCAATAAGCCTTTTTACTCCTTGCTTGAGATCCCTAGGCGCTCTGCAGTTAGGGCAACCACCTTGTAGGTCTCACTGTTCCCCCTGCCCGAGAGTTTTGATGGTTCTCCTCGCAAGAACCGGGCCAGGGAATATTGGGCCCAAACATTAGCCCCACGCGAGATGTGTGAGAGAGGACTCTCCGGAAATCGCATGTCTCGCGGAAAGCTGAACCTGGACCTCGAGGGATGTTCTTGACCTTGCTCGAGATGTCCCGGGGGCTAATGAGCCCCATGAATCTCAAGGGGCGTCTATGACCTCACTCGAGATGTCCCGGGGGCTATTGAGCCCCATGTATCTCGAGGGGCGTCCATGACCTTGCTCGAGATGTCCCAGGGACTAATGAGCCCCATGAATTCCGAGGGGCATCCATGACCTCGCTCGAGATGTCCCAGGGACTACCGAGCCCCATGTATCTCGAGGGGCGTTCATGACCTCGCTCGAGACGTCCCAGGGGCTAATGAGCCTCATGTATCTCGAGGGGCGTTCTTGACCTCGCTCGAGATGTCCCAGGGGCTAATGAGCCCCATGTATCTCGAGGGGCGTCCTTGACCTCACTCGAGATGTCTCAAGGACTAATGAGCCCCGTGTATCTCGAGGGGCGTTCATCACCTCGCTCGAGATGTCCCAGGGGCTAATGAGCCCCATGTATCTCTAGGGATCTCTATGACCTTGCTCGAGGTGTTCCAGGGGCTAATGAGCCCCTTGTACCTCGAGAGGCGTTCTTAACCTCGCTCGAGATGTCCTAGGGGCTAATGAGCCCCATGTATCTCGAGAGTTAGGTGACGCGGCCTCCGGAGGGCGCTGGGCAGATATTCGCCGAGCTCTTTGAGAGATCGCTGAACCTTCGCTCTGGGGTAGTGAGGGCCGATAGGCCCTGTGTGCCCCGAGGGGTGTTCTGATGCCGTAGCGCTTGACGGGCACCGACTCCAATAGTTGAGGTGACTTGGAGTATCCCTCGCTCCATCTGGGCAAGGTGCCTAATTATAGGTCTTTGGACTTTAGCTGAATTTAGTCAACCCACTGAGCTGGGATGGACTAATCGGGTAGCTATGGCTCGCAGTTCTAGTCAGGGCGACTGTTGGGCCTGATTAAGGGCCCAACGTCAGCCTTGCTATTTTCAGGAGTTTCCCAAGCCCGCAACATATCAACCGTTTTGCACGGTGTTTGCTTATAAATAGGGGGGACCGCGTCATTTGTCTCATTCACGTTTCTTTTGGATTCACTGCGCAAGAGATTTCCTCCTCGAGATTACACAAGTCGACCGGCGTTCTTCTTCGCAGTGCAGGATCACGAAGATGTTTCAGATAAGGTACGACCCACTTCCTTCCCTTTCTTTTATTAATAAATGGACCCATCTTGACAGGATCCCCTCTCGTTAACTAACGGGGGTTCTTTTTCTGGCTCGGACACCCCCTGCACCACTCGAGCCCTTGTTCGACGGAGTGCTAATAAATGGGGTGCACGTGGTGTTTGTAGTATTAGATTGTCCTGATCCCTCGCGGGTGCTCGATGCATTACCATGCTCGAGCGACGGGGTTTCAATAATGTCTGATGGGGTGAGGAGATAATTATCCCCCATACGAGGTAACCGTTGCTCGCCCTCGGGCAATATGGAGTTACTTAGACCATCTTCTCGATGGCCAGGTCGTTCGAGTAATGGAGGGCAGCAGCGAAGATCTTTCTCATCAGGCGAGCACTAGTGGCGGAGAGGGGGAGGCCAGAACTCAGGGGAAAGGCATCGCACACTTCTACGTTCGAGGACCCTTCATGCAATTTCTATTGGACAACCTGCGCTTCCTCGAGAAGTTGTACTGGATTCGACACCCGTACGCCCTGTACAACCCTGAGCCCGACGAGACCGTATGTACTCCTCCGACGGGCTGCGTGGCTTTGTATAAGGCCTACCTCGAGTTGGGACTAAGATTCCCCGTTCACCCCTTTATTGTGGAGGTGTTGCGTTCCTACAATCTGGCCCTTTGTCAGTTGATGCCTAACAGCGTTGGCTGGATGGTCGGCTTCCTTGCTATATGCGATATGATGGCGGTCGAGCCAACCCTGGTTCTTTGGCGAAACTTGATGAAGCTGGTCGTGATGTCAGCGACCTCGAATGGTGAAGGATAGTATACCTTCCAAGCTCGCTTTCCTTATAAGATCGTGGGGACCATGCCTTCGAACCAACAGAACTTCCGTACGGAGTTCATGTACATATATCGAGCGGAGCAGTGGGATTTCCCAGTTGTTCCCTGCCTTGAAGGTCCGAACATGGCCTTAAATAGGTCAGTGCCTTGGATGTCGGAGGACGAGGCCAGGGTCGCCATCTACTGCCAGAACATCACTTCGATAGTCAATGGCGATCGAAAACAGGTCCCCACCAACTGGAACCCTAGCGCGGAGGACCTGAGTGACGAGCACTTCCTCTCTTTGATGGGATTGAGCCCGACTTATCCCAAGGGTAGGGCTTTCGCTGCTAGGTGTACTTGCTTTGATCGACATATATCATAGGCTAACTTTTGTTTGTTTTGTGCAGTTATTGCCCGTCAAGAACTTAGTGAAATCATGCAGAGGCGGTTGACGGCTAACCAGCGGTTACAGGAACAGATACGCTCGAAGGTGTCGAGGGGAGAAACTCGAGTCCCTCGCCCTCCCAAGGTAACTTTACACCTCTCGATCTGGTTATCAAACCTTTTGTTTTTCGTTCTAACTTCTTTTTTTTTTTGGTAGGATCCGGTGAAGAGGCCTCGTATTCGTCCTCCTTCGACGGCGGCCATCGTGCCTCCCCAATTTTAGGGTGAGAGAGGGAAGACAGCGACCCTTGAGCCTCCCTCTAGGTCGACAGCGGCTCCTTAGAAGGTCGGGGAGGTACAGGGAGAGCCTCCTCGTCACGAGGAGACCCCTGGCCGGAAGAGGGCAAGGGTGGAAGATTCGGATCAAACTTCGAAGCCTTTCACCGAGCTTTCTGGAGTCGACAAGGCCCGACGCTTTGACTTAGCTCTAAAGCGTTTCCTGGATTGATGTAAGTCCCCTTTTTGAGTGCCCACCCTGTTGTAAAGTTCCCTGCTAACCCTATTGTTTTGCCTCTTTCCAGTGTTCAGTTCGAATGGCCGTTATGAGTCATCGACATACTATCAGCTTTCGCCGGCTCCGGGAGGATCTAGCTCAGCAGAAGGAGCTTGCTCAGAACTACAAGCTCGAGCTTGAGGCTACACAAAAGGACCTCGAGGAGAAGGAGAACAGCTTCACTGTTCGGGAGGAGGGATGGAGGAAAAAGATCCAGGATGCCCAGAGCCAACGGGATTCGATCAAGAGGCAATTCGACTCGTCGAAAGGCGAGTCTTCGACCTCTAGGGAGAAGATCGTTCTCGAGTGGCAGAGTTCTCAAGATGGTCGGGACTTTGCTGCCGACATGGGGCTCGAGGGGGATGAAGTGGCGACAAAGGTTACTCTTGCTAAGCTGCGGGCCCTGGTCGAGAAGGAATATGCAGCCATCGTTGCTGCTGACTTGGAGGCTGATTCTATCCCGACCTCTGAAGTTCCTGTAGAGGGTGTCGACGGCTCTACTTCTGAGGCCAGAACCCACGTTGAGAGCGGGGATGCCTCGGGCGAGGACGATCAGGATGAAGTGGATGAACTCGATGACTCCTCTAGTTCGACTTCTCTTGTCTCTTCGAGTAGCCTGTCGAGCAGCTCTGATGACGCTGAGTAGATCTTTGTATTTAGCCTTGAATATACCTTGTATTTAGCTTTGAATAGACCTTGTATTTAGCTTTGGCGCTCTTTAGGATGTATCTTTTTGATCTTTTGATTGCAATGAGAAGAAGCTTTTGTCGTTCGTCTCGTGTTATCCTTCGATTCATTTTTAAGTTCAATGTGAGTTGCTATTCTTGACGCAGCATTGCCTTCGATTGGCGCCTGCAAGGGATCGCCTCTCGAGTTATATCTCGCTTACATATTACGGGTTCATGAGGGGGTTTGCTCGAACATGATTTGCTCGAGTGCCCTAATATGGGAACAAAGCCCTTTGCTAGGGCTGGGCCTCGAGGGGGCAGCGCTCTTTAGCCCTGAGTTGTGGACTTGGATGTTTTCTGGCACTGAGGGTAAGACTGTCTTTCCCACACTTTGGGAGCCATGGGGAGCTTTTGCTTTTGTAAGGCCCATGAGGGCAGTTATTATGGCCTTGGAATTCACAGTTCACTTTTCTTACAAGTACAGGGCGTTTCAACGCTGTCATTACACCATTTACGCTTTCTCCCTCCAAACATTCAATCTCGACCGTCTTTCTTGCCTATATTACGATGTCTCAACCATTGATCACTCCTGAGACTCTTCGAGTAGCCAAACGCCGCCAGTTGGCGAAGGCGGGTTCGAACTCCGCCCCCACTGGCACGAGGTTGCCTGATGCCTCGAAGACCGTTAAGCTCGAGGCCGCGTCCTCGACAGAGGATGTGACTATAATTTCGGCCACAAAGACCCATTCCTCCCTTGGCTCCTGTTGTGAAGCAGGAGCCCCTCGAGGCTAAACCTGAGGGGAAAATCCCTTTTCCGGTTGTCTTTCCAGTTACTTCGTCGGGGGTGCAGCAGTCCCCAGCGAAGAGGCCGAAGGTCGAGGGGTCGTCCCCTTCGACTGCTGCTGTTCCTTTTTCCGCCCTCTCGAGGGCTGACCTGGCTGTGAGGTTCGAGAGAGCCTCCGCCTTTTTGATGACAGCGGCTGATGAGGCGGCCTGCTGTGGTACTGATGGTCAGGAGCTCGAAGCCCTGAAGGTTACCCTTGTCGAGGTATGTGCCTACTCTTTTCCTTTTCTTCTTTGCTTAGGTAATTCGTTGCTTATGTTTTTTGTTTTCTACAGCTCTCGATCAGGGTCTCTGCTCTGGCCCATCATCCTCGGGGTACTGCCCCTGCTGTGGTCAAGGACCAGATGTCCTTCGACGAGAGAAGCTCCCTCAACAATCGGGTCCGGATTGCTGAGCTGAAGCTTTCTGAAGCTGAGGGAGGTATTAAGAAGGATCAGCTGGACTTCAAGTAGAAAATGGCCGAGGCCCAGCATACCATCGAGGACCTCACTAAGCAGAGGGACTCGGCCAGCAGGAGGCATCGCCAGGCCTCGAAGGACAGGAAGGAGGCCTTGGCCAGGGCGGAGAAGGCCGACAAGAGGGCTACTGATGCCGTCAAGGAGGCGACTGCTTGTCGGGAGCTGATCATCGAGAATTGGAAGCTCTCCGAGGCCAGGAGGATCTTTCTCGAGGATGCCTCCCTTCAAGCTTCTGAGGTTGGTCGCTCTGAGGCTCTCAAGGACGTTCGAGCCGTCCTTGAGAAGCTGTCTCCTGGCCTTTCCTGGCAAGAGGTTGAGGAGGGAGTTGCTGCTCTTTCCCAAGAGGATGCTGAGGCTCTTCGAGGGGAGGATGATGCGGGGGGGTCGCTCGGGTAGAGGACCAAGTTCCTGCTGCTGCCGATCTCGAGGGCTCGCAACTATGATACCGCCTCCCTCATCTTCCTCTTTCTTCCTTGTGGCTCCTACAAGGGTTAATGTTAGACCCTTATAGTTTAGTTCTAATCTCTAGATGTTCCTTATGTGTGTAATTTTGCCATCTCGATGGCTTGTACTTCCCTTCATTAATAAAATTTGCTATTCATCCCATCGATGTGTTTTTATTTTAACAAGTTTATGCCTTTGAAATTTTGTCCATGTTTGATGTGACTTCGATAGCTGTACTACAACTTAATGGGCGTATTACAACTCGATAGGTGTATACTTAAAGCGCATACTTCGATCTATTTTGCAAAATTTGCTGTCAACCCGATATTACAACTCGATAGGTGTATACTAACTTTGCTGAGACAGCTTTACAAAAGATGGCTTGTCATTCTGCCAAGGATGTTCATAGTAGATGCCCCTAATTTCGAGGGCTAGAACTTGTAAAATGCACTGCTTCGAAGGCGGGGCCTGAGCTTATACATAAAACTTTCGAAGATTGTCCGCATTCCAATTTTGGGGCAAGGGGCGGCCTTCCTGGTCTTCGAGGCGGTATGTGCCTGGTCGAACGACCTTTGTGATTTTGTAGGGGCCTTCCCAGTTGGGCTGTAATTTACCAAGGCGCGGTTCCCTGCCGGTGGCCTCGAACCTCCGGAGCACCCAATCGTTGACCTGCAGAGGTCGATGCTTGATTCGTCGGTTGAAGAGCCTGGTGAGCTTGAGCTTGTAGGAGATGGCCTTGAGAAGAGCGTTGCCTCGAGTCTCAGGGAGGAGATCGAGGTTGACGCGTTTCTCTTCTTCATTGCTGTCGTGGTCGTAGAAGGTTATCCGTGGTGAGGGGATGCCGACTTCGACGAGCAGCACAGCCTCGCTCCCATATACCATGTTGAACGGTGTTTGTCCCGTGGCTTCTCGAACCGTCGTCCTTGTGGACCACAATATCCCAGGTAGGTCATCAATCCATGAGCCCTTGGCTCTTTCTAGCATGGTTTTTAATCCCTTCAGAACTACCTTGTTGGCGGCCTCAGCCTGTCCATTGGTCTGGGGTCGACTAACAGCGGAGATTCTAATTTCGATGCCGAATCGTGAGCAATAATCTTTCGTGGGGCCGCTGTTGAATTGTCGCCCATTGTCCGATACGAGGACTCGAGGGACGCCGAATCGAGTTATCAAATTACGCCAAATGAACTGTTGAACTTGCTTGTTGGTGATGGAGGCCAGTGGTTGGGCCTCGACCCACTTTGTGAAGTAATCGACGGCGACTAACAGGAACCTCCGCTGGCCTGATGCGGGGGGGAAAGGCCCCAATAGGTCCATGCCCCACATGTCGAAGGGCAGAGGGGCCTGGATGGTAGTGAGGGTGCTTGTTGCTTAATGGGGCAAGTTGGCGTGCATCTGGCATTCCTTGCACTGTTGAACCAGGTTCGAGGCATCTTCCTTTAACGTTGGCCAGTAATACCCAGCTCGAAGGGCTTTAGCGGCGATGGTTCTAACACCCTGATGGCTACCAGAGGTTCCCTGGTGTATTTCTCGAAGTACGTAGTCGCCCTCCTGCGGGGTTAGACACCGAAGGAGTGGGTGGGTGAAAGACTTCTTGTACAACTGTCCCTCATGGAACATGAACCATCGGGTTTGCCTTCTTATCTTCTCAGCCTCTAGCTCGTCCTCCGACAGTACCCCATCCCTTGCAAAGGACACCAGCTTGTCCATCCATGTGGGGCTCCTATCGAGGGTAGATATCCCTCTGTTGATGCTGTGGGTGTTAAGTACCTCCCACATTATGGGGCGGGGTGACAGATCTTCGGCGGAGCTGGCCAATCTCGATAAAGCATCTGCCTGCTGATTTTCGGACCTTGGGATGTGTGTGATGGCAAAGGTTGCCAGATTGCTTACTTCCTCCTTGATTTTCATGAGGTACATTTTCATGCTGTCTTCCTTGGCTTCGAATTCCCCAGTCACTTGTCCTACAATGAGCTGGGAGTCTGAGTGGGCTTTGATGTTTCGAGCGCCTGCTGCCCTACAGAGTTGTAGCCCTAGTAAGAGGGCTTCGTATTCTGCTTCATTGTTCGAGGCAGCGAAGGCGAACTTTACGGCGTACTCCGTCCTGCTCCTTTGAGGATCGAGGATCAACAAGCCGGCCCCACAACCTACTCTCGAGGACGACCCGTCGACGAATAATTCCCAGTGGCCTTATTCGGTAGGGTCGGGCCTCGAGGTACATTCGGCGATGAAGTCGGATAGCGCCTGAGCCTTGATTGCCCGGCGGGGTTCGAATTCTATACCGAAGTCCGACAACTGATTAGACCAATCCGTAACCCTGCTCGACTGATTCTTACCCTCGATTATCTTGCGGAGGGGCTGACTTGTTAATACTTTGATGGGATGAGCTTGGAAGTATGGCTTGAGCTTGCGAGTGGCGATCACAAGGGAAAATATCATCTTTTCGACTGGGGGTATTTAGCTTATGCGCCTCGAAAGGCGTGACTGATGAAATAGACGGAGTGTTGATTCTTTTCTCTCTCTGCGACGAGGACGGCGCTGAGTGCATTTTCTGACACAGCCAAGTATATGAACAACGTCTCTCCTGGTAAGGGGGAGACGAGCTTGGGAACAGTGGCTAGGTGTGCTTTTAGATGTTGGAATGCTTCCTCTGCCGGCTAGTCCCAATCGAAGGTCGGTTGCTTTAGCGTTCTGAAGAAGTATAGGCTTTTGTCTGCTGACCTAGATAGAAATCGTCCTAGCGCCCCCATGCAGTCGGTTAGGCGCTGGACTTGTTTGACAGTTCGAGGGCTTTTCATCTCAATTATGGCCTGAACCTTGTCTGGGTTAGCCTCGATGCCTCTCTCGTCGACTAGAAAGCCGAGGGACTTTCCTCCCTTTACGCCAAAGACACACTTCTTCGGATTCAGCTTCATATTGTGGGCGCGTAAGGTGGACAAGGTTTCCCTAAGGTCCGATACATGCTCTTCCTCCTGCTGGCTCTTGACGATCATGTCGTCGACATAAACCTCGACATTCCTTCCTATCTGATTTTCAAACATCTTGTTGACGAAGCGCTGATAGGTAGCACCAGCGTTTTTAAGGCCGAACGGCATCACTTTGTAGCAGTAAACCCCTGAGTTTGTGGTGAACACTGTGTGGACTTGATCTTCTTCTGCCATGGGGATTTGGTGATATCCGGCGTTAGCGTCCATAAAGCTGAAGAGGGCATGCCCAGCAGTTGAATCGACAAGTCTATCGATTTTGGGGAGGGGGAAGTCATCCTTTGGGCAGGCCTTGTTCAGGTCTGTGAAGTCGACACACATTCTCCACGGGCCAGTCGACTTGCAGACCAGCACAACGTTAGCAAGCCACTCAGTGTACTAGCATTCCTTGATGAAACCTGCTGCGAGCAGCTTTTTCACTTCCTCGGCCGCTGCTTTACTTCTTTCGGCACCCTGGTGCCTTAGCTTTTGTTTAACTGGGCGATGGCCTTCTTTGATATTGAGGCGGTGTACCATGATCTTAGGATCGATGCCTGGCATTTCGTCAATTGTTTAGGCGAACACATCCTGGAACTCACGGATGACATTGATGATTTGAGCTCGATTGTCGTCAGGAATCTGTTTGCCGATTCTTGTCGTCCTTCCCCTTGTGCCGTCGATACACACCTCCTCGTCCCCATCTACGGGTCGAGGTCTCTCATACTGTTTGGGGTTCTCGGCGACATAGATTCCCATAGTGTGGAGGGGCTCTTCAGGCTCGGGGTGTTTCCTCTTGTTTGTTGTAGTGTCGTGTTGGTGCTTCAGGCTGTTAACGTAACACTCCCGAGCAGACTTCTGGTCCCCAAACAATTGGGCGACCTTCCCGTCCTCAGCCTCGAATTGCAGTAGTAACTGGTAGGTCGAGATGGCGGCTTTTACTTTGTTGAGGGTGGGACGCCCGATAATTACGTTGTAGGGGAGGTCGACATCGACCACGAGGAAATCGATGAGTTCACTCCTCCCTCAACCTTTCTCTCCCATTCTCGTGGGAAGCTTGACCGACCCTAGAGGATGGACGGATTGCCCCCCGAATCCTGCCAGCGGTTGGCTGATGGGTAGGAGATCACTCTTCTGATATTTCAACTTTGCTAGACAGTCCATGGTTATGATATCCACAGAACTACCGCTGTCTATGAGCACTCGACCCACCCTTAGATTGGCGATTTTCATTTCGACGACCAGAGGGTCATCGTGCGGGGTTTGAATGGGTCGATGGCTGTCTTTGAAGGTCATGGTGGGGCAGGCTGTTGTTCTGTTCGAATCTGCCATCCCATGTTTCAGGGTGTAGAGGTGTTTCTTTCGAGGGCGGCTGGTCAAGCCACCCGAAGCGTACCCCCCGGCTATGACACTGACGAATCCTGCTGTTTCCTCACTCCTCGATTCTTTCTCTTTTCGAGCTTCCTTTTTCTTTTCTTCGGGGTTCTTTAGATATCGATTCAACTTTCCTTCATCCGCCAGCTTGTCTAATGCTCTTTTGAGTTCCTTACAGTCGCGAGTGGTGTGCCCGCAGTCGTGGTGGTACTCACACCAGAGCTTCTTGTCCCTTCTGTTAATGGAAGTTCTGATGGGTGCTGGTTTCGGCAAAGTGTACTTTTCTTTGATGTCGAGGTATATCTCCCTTCGGTTGAGGTTGTATCGAGGGTCGTAGCCGTTATCATCAACCCAAGGTTTCTTCTCCCTTTCCCTCCGAGAGACTTCTCGAAGGGGGTCACCTCGAGCCCCGAAGTCATTTTTCCTCTTGTTAGAGTTGGGTTCATCATGTGTTTTGCATATGTCGGACGCCTATATGAACTTTTGGGCGAGGTTCATTGCCTCAGAGAAAGTGGAGGCTTCGCTTTCTGCGAGCTTTAGCTTGAATCGGCTCGATGGGTAGAGGCCAGACATCAAAGCTGTGAACGCCACGCTATCTTGTAGGTCGGAGACTTTCAGGGACTCCTCATTAAACCTCTTGATATAGTCTGCCAGGTCTTCTTCTCTGCGCTGCCTTATCGACATTAGGTGAATGCTGGTCTTTCGGTGCCTTCTTCCTGCAATGAAATTTTGCTTGAAAGCAGTCTCGAGGGAGGCGAAGTTCGAGATACTGCCTGGTGACAGCTCTGTGAACCAGGTGAGCGCGAGCCCCTATAGTGTGGTGGGAAAGAATTTGCACCAAGCTGCCTCACTCCCCGTTTGCACACTCATTTGTGCCTTAAAGGTAGCGAGGTGGTCGACGGGATCTGTTGTTCCCCCATAATGCACGATGGGTGGAACCTTCACCTTTCGAGGATTGGGAGTTCACATGATTTGCTCGCTGAAAGGCGTGATGAAGCCGAGGTTTCCAAAGTGGACCTGAGATTCCCTGTTCGTCTCAGAACTGTTGGCTTCGTCCTAGTGGTGCTCTGGGGGCCCTTTCTCACGCTGTCGAGGTTCTTCCCTCCCTTGGCTGTGGTTTGAGGGCGGTATTCTTTCTTGTCGTGGTCGAGCCAGGCGTTCGTCCAAGATTTCGCGAGCATCACGATGACCGTTCCTGAGGGATCGCTCGATGATGATATGTCGGGCATCCCTCCGGCTAGGGGGGTCTCGAGGAGGAGCTCGAGGGGCTAGAATAGGAGCCTGGGGGGCTCGAGTTGACGCTTGTGGAACTGGGCCGTCGAATGGAGGGTTGCGTCCGTCCTGCCCAATAGTGAGTCGTGGGACAGGGGGCCTGTTGGAGGTTCCCTCCCCTCCGTTCTGGAGGCTTAGACGAGGGCCCTGAGATTCCGCTCGAGACTGTCGCTGAGGCGTTCTGCCAGCTGATGTAGGTCCTGCTGGGTGACATGATTTGGACTGGGTTGCCCACCTCGAGGGGGCTCTATTCGAAGAGGGTTCCTCTCTCGAGGCGGTCCTTGATTGGCCGCGCTGGCTGCCTCTTGAGGGGCTATCTCCTCGAGGATGTGTTAGTTTCTTTCCGAGAGCACGGGAGCCCTGCGAGGGTCGCCCGCTGTCTCGTCAGCTACCTCAAGAGGGGGGTTCCCTTCTCGAGGTGGTGAATTTGGAGGTTGCTGGGTACGACGGGATCTCCGAGCATTGGCCATGGCTTTTTGTTTGGTTGTCCCCACAGACGGCGCCAACCTGTTTCGGGTAAAAACTTGTGAGGTAGGGGGAGTTAGTCAAGATGAGGGTCGGTGGCCGTTGATGATAGCCGAGTACTCGAAGGACGCCGTGGAGACCTGCAAGAATGAGAGTTAGACAACCCCGAGGGTGTTTCCGGGATCGCCCCTCCGACGCTCAAGTCAGTTAGGATGCTTAACTGTAAGTATTGAGCAGTTGGTCTAGAGTTGATTACCTATTCATTGATGAGACATTGGGTATTTATAGCATTGAGAATCCCCATAAAGGGAACATTGATGGGATGGGCCTCAGAGGGGCTACTTGGTTATATTGTCTTTTCAGGCAATAAGCCTTTTTGCTCCTTGCTTGAGATCCCTAGGCGCTCTGGAGTTAGGGCAACCACCCTGTAGGTCCCATTGTTCACCCTGCCCGGGCGTTTTGATGGTTCTCCTCCCATGAACCGGGCCCAGGGAATATTGGGCCCAACCAGATGTTCTTCCCATCAATGCCAACGACCTGGTCAAAGGAGAGAGAAAATTACCACCTCTCCATCACATACCTCTCGCATCTGGTTGAAAACACTATCGTTTCCTTTGCTTCCACCGCCACCGAGGAGCATTCTTAGGGTTTTACGATCGCGGGGGTGGATGAACGGACTTGTTGTCGGAGGTGAGAAGAGCGATAATTGGGGGCAAACAAGGCGAGGTGGGAGAATAGGTAAGAGGAGAGAGAAGGAGGTACCCCCTCCGTTTCGTTTTAATTTACTCACTTCACTTTGGAAGAGAACCAAGGAGAAAGTACAAAAGTATGAGAGAAAAACTGAAAAGGTAGACTGAAAAACTAAAAAGTGTGAGAGAGAAACTAAAAAGTGGATTAAAATATTAAAAAGTGAATGACATGGGTGGAAAAAGAGGACAAAGTATATGTGACATGTTACCAAGAATAGAAAAAGCAACAGAGTGTAGATTAAAAAGAAATAGACCAAAAAGGAAAGTGAGTAGATTAAAAAGAAACGGAGGGAGTATGATATATAGATGTGTGAAGAGAGTTAATTTTAAAATGATAAATAGTACTCCCTCCGTCCCAAAATATAGTTCCCATTTCTATTTTTGGGTGTCCTAAAATATAGTTCCCATTTTCATATTTAGTTCCACATTTTTCTGTAATTTGTCTAGAAAAACCGTATCCCGTCATTTATTTGCTTCTTGAATTTTGTTTTTTGCTTTGTTTATTCAACCCAAGTGTTACAATTAATGCTCTTCACTAATTATTCTCCATTCTCTCTCCTAAAATCATCTTTTCCCATACAACATTTATTTAAATAAACAAAAAATCTTTACTATTCCTCTTAGATTTTACTTGCATAAATTACCGTGAAAAAAGAAAAATGAAAACTATATTTTAGGACGGAAGGAGTAATAAAAAAAATGATACAAATTAGTTTAAAAATAACACAAGTTTCTTGAAAAATGATGTAAAAGATATATATTTGGTGACAAATTATATAGATGGGGTGAACAACGATATCATTATTTTATAAATGATTAGTATGTGTAATAGTTATAAAGAGTTAAAAAATAATAATGAAAATAGGAAAAATGACACAAGTTTGTTGAACAATGACATAAAAATGATTAATAATGATATCATTTCTCCATAAATGATATCAGTTGGGTGTAATAATGATAAGGCATATAAAGAGCTGTAAAATGATAATGAAATTGGGGGAATGACATAAAAGTGAATGATAATGATATCATTCCCTTATAAATGATACGAATTAATGATGACGTATATAAAGAGTTGACGAATGAAAATGAAATAGGGGGAAATAATTCAAGTTTGCTGGAAAATGTGATAAAAGTGAGTAATAATGATATCATTTCTCGTATAAATGATATCAGTTTGTGTAATAATGATAAGCTATATATAGAATTGACAAATGATAATGAAATATGGGAAAATGATACAAGTTTGATGAAAAATGACATAAAAGTGAGTAATAATGATATCATTTCTCTTATAAATGATATTAGTTTGTGTAATAATAATAAGGTTTATAAAGTATTGAAAAATGATAATGAAATAATAGAAAATTACATAAGTATGCTGAAAAATTACATAAAAGTGAGTAATAATGATAGCATTTCTGTTATAAATGATATAGGTTTGTGTAATAATGATAAGATATATCAGGAGTTGAAAAATTATAATGATTTAGGGGAAAATGACATGAAACAACTCCAAATTGATACATATTTGCTGAAAAATAACATAGAAATCAGTAATTTATGACATGAAACAGTTTTATAAATGACACGAAATAAAATTACAAAAAAATTATATGAGATAGCTCCAAAATGATATGAAATACGCCAAAAATGACATGAAATACTAATATTAATTCACACATGTGAGATGTTGTTACACAATTAAGTTATGGTGTAACATGTTATACCCAATAAACACTCTTTTGATATAATTTCTCCGTTTTAAAATAAGTTAAACACTTCTCTCAAAAAACTCTCACATAAAAGAGGAGATTGTTTAACTTATTTCCAAATGGAAGAAGTACAAGAAAAAATATGAGTATGTGTGATCTTGTTAGACATCTATCTAAGTCTCAATTTTAAAACTGGAATCTGTCAATGCAAGATGAAAGTTACGAAAAAACAAAAACGGGGAAAGTACTATCTTAGACACAGTTTTGACATATATGCATTGAATACGATTAAATTGCCTAAATGATATTATTTGAAGAAATTATGATAAAATTACATATCAATCAGTATTATAAATGGTTACAAACAACTTAAATTTTTCATTTTGAAGTTCTATTATAAGTTTGCATATATATCATTATTTTTTTTATGTGAGATGTGTGACTAAAATCTAACTCTTTTATCTCGTGTTCTCTGTATCCCACATTCGCACTTGTGTCAATCTTTCTTATTATTTTATCCTACTACTATAGGTGATCACATGGCGTGCGCAAGGCCGTCTCAAAAAAATTAGCCCAATTGTTGGGCCTGGGCCAAAATTTTGAGACGATCTTTTGTGCCCAAAGCCCCTTTTTTCGACAAAAAAATAGCGGGTATTTCGGGCCAAAATCGGCTCAGACCAAATTTTGAACTAATCATCTTTATGTTGTCCAACACTCACACCAAACAAATTTTACGTTGCCCAAAACCTGTCCCAAACCAAAAAAAAAAAAGCGGGTCAGGTCTCCCTGAAAAATCTACCCCATCCCGATCATTTTTCGGGCCGGGCTAGCCTCTATCAGCTCTACTAACGCCTCACCACTGATTTGTGCTAAGCCCATTCACATTAGAGTTCAAACCCTTTGACAAAAGTGGTTTTAAGTTTAGAACATAGCTTTTGTATAGTCATGAGTATCAGGAAAGTGTCGAGTTAAACCCATCCATATCCACAAAATTGATCTTCCTTCACACATTTCTACACGATGTACCCAATGAGTAATTGAGTATTCAATAAAAAAACATGAACTTCGGTGTACCTTGCTTATAGTATACTCGAGTGTACCATATGAATTGGAACCATAAGATGAATTCATTACACTGACTAGTTTATTAGTAGTATAAAAGAAAATTCCTGTGATACAGCTGAGAATTCCAGCGAGTTTGTATAACATGTCAATGTATAAGCTGACCATTGATTTACAGAGAGTTAGATCCACAGCTATATGTTTACATCCAACTAAGCTTTGCAGCGGCTAAACCTTTACATCCTCAACTAAAATGTTCAATGTACAAATCAGATACCACAGAACCAGAAAATTGTAGACAAATCACATTTTTTGCACCTGAGACTGAGATTGTCTGGAAGAGTTCACTAACATTTCTTCATAGCAAGAACACAATGCTGACAAGTCGCCAAATAATGTGAGCCTCAGGAACTCGGGCACCAGGTCTCTTCATCTGCTCTATAGAATTGTAGCATCTTCAACTCTGCCACCTGATCCTGACAATAAACAATTTCATACAGCATATTAATATTTATGCAGTTCTCAATAGTCCATACTCAATACAGCAACAAGTTCAAGTCCATATTCTGATATTCAGTACAGCTAAAGCCTAAAAGCTCTTATTATCCATAATCAATACCTTCGCATCATCGACTTGGACAGGAAAGGCAAATCCTGTTGAGCAATTCTCCAACTCTTCTGGGGATTTCATCCATGCTCTATGTGCATCACTTAAACTGATCTTATACATGAACATCTGAGACAGGTAGAGGAAGCTTAGAAAAAGAGCTAAAAGGCTCAATCTGCAATAAGATGCAGACCTCACACCTTTTCTGATGATGAACCAATAAGATCTAAATAAGACTATCAGGTAATAGGGATCATGTGGAAAGGCATGACACAAACACATGTAGCAATAAAGGTATCAAATATCGATGTAGACAACATACCTCTGAAAGAGGAACAGTAGGGTTTTCCAATTCACCCCCTTCAATTTCCAAACCAGTGCCTTGGCAATCCGGGCAGAAAACTGAATGGAATTGGTTACAAAAGGCTCCTTCCTCACTTCCCTTCCTCATTTGCTTGTGCTTGACAGTACTATCTGCTGTGCACTCCTTCCCCAGTGAATTGACCGTAGATTTTGTCCTCCTCTTGGATCTCCGTCTCACTTTTGGTTGCACTGGTGGCTTGGTGAACATCTCAAACTCACATAGTAGTACCCAGTGTACAAGGCAGGAAGTATGGAAAACATGGAATGCCTACAAGAATAATAATGCAGAAGATTCAGTTGGCATGTTGAGTTGATTTCCACACTCGCTCACTTTTCATTATTATTTTTGGCTGGGGGGGAGGTTTGTATGAATGATGAAGGCAGAGAACTTCCGATAAAAAAACTCAAATCAGAAAGTCTGTATTTTCAAAGAAAGATAAAAGCAGTGCAGAACAAAGACTACAAAATATCTCTGCTTCGGACAATCATCAACTTCACCACATATAATATTAAACAAAAGGAGGAACCAAGTTAGACGTATATATCACTCAAAAATCTAGGCCTGATTTAAAAAATTTATTGTGTCATTTAATCTTCCTTCTGATAGATAATTTCTAATTCACAAATGACAAACAAAAGAAGCCGAAATTACCCCATACACATTTCTGCTGGAGCAAGCAAGCCTTCCAGTTTTCAAATTCAGTAGAGTAGCCACATCTTTTCCGGGCAGCATCTTGTGTCGACATATATCACACATTTTCTCAGATGCTACGCGCTGCTGCTTTCTCAACTGTCGCCTTACAGTCTTGCTAGAGATGATAGAATGTAGAAGTTGGTTATCATAACGATGTAAAAGCAAATCTGAACTTGTAGTAGTAGTTGAAACTTGAGAATCTTCCCCAGAGGAATCACACTGATAACTCAATGTCTCGCTCACAACCTCTGAATCAGAAAAAGATTTCTTCCTCCTCTTTGTAGGGCCATCCCCATTATTACTATCTTCCCCACCAGTAAGTAATAATGTCTTAATATCATCAAACAACCCCTGTTTTCCTAAGTCAAGATAGTAACTGAAAGTCAAAATAGCAAAATCATGCAAAGGCAGACTGTTGGAATGACACTCATTATTTGCACCATCCTTCTTCCCCAACCATTCACACCAAAATCGGCGCACACCACTGCAAGCACCATCTTTTTCTAAGAACCTCGCAGAGATCCGCCCACATCCCATTAGCCTCACGCGTAGGTCAACAACTTCTTCCTTGCCAATAACCCCGGGAATCACCAAAACATCACTGTTCTCACCACAAGGAACGTCTTCATCATCAGAATGAGCGTCATCTCCAAGACAACCATCCGTACCATCTTCATATCCATCCACATCTTCCTCAACATCTGCCCTCGACACATCACTGTGGACAACAATAGCAAGATCGGCCACATGTTCATGATCATCCAACAAGTTAATTTTCCCACTCCCTTGCGTAGGCAGCACATCTTTCTCCTCATCATTGAAGTTACGATGAAAGAAAAGAACGCCGTCATCGAAAGGCCACGGATTGTCTCCTATCAACGTGGTTTTCGCAGCCGAATACCTCTCCTTATGAAGGTTCCCTCTCAAATGGTCAAGCAACACAGTATCACTATAACACGGCGCCAAACACAAAGTACAGAAAAACACAAATCGCTTCCCATCTTCTCTAAGATCAACATACGTATGTCCTTTTAATCTAACATTCCTTAAAGTTTTCCTAGCAAGCTGCTCCTTTAAGTTCGGGACACTAGGTTTCGGAAACCCTAATTCCCTTTCCCCCATTCCCAATCAAAAAATTCCAAGCAGAAATCGAAAATTTTACCAATTATCCAAAACAAGAAACTCTAGAATTTAGGCACACAAAAAAAAAAAACCAATTCACAGCTCAAATTCTTCAAAGAAAAACAAGAGTTGAAGCGAAATTAAGGGAGAGAAACCTTAAAAACGCCTGAACATACAGCTTCGAGGATTCCTGGGTATGGAATTTAGCGGGAAACGTAGAGGTAGTCGAGGATCGAAGAAAGGTTCGACATGAGAGAGAAAGTCGGCAGATGAGGAGAGAGAATACTCCATTACCATCTCCATTTCTCTAAAAAACACGAAGATTCTGGAAGTTTCTTTCTTCAGGAGAAGATTCAACGATGAAGAAAATCGAAATTTCGAGAGAGATAAAGGGGGAAAATTATATGCACCGTAACACTTGAGAAAGAGAGAGAGAAAATGAGAGAAGGGGGAAACAAAATTGAGTCGATGAGTTGAGTAATATGAGGGTATAGTATACCAGTAGTATAGTTGGTATTGGATCTGAATTTGGGATCGTATGATTTTGTTTGCTACAGTCGGGAAGGGAGAGGGAAGGCAAAGGGTCTGACTAGGGATGCAAGTGGGGCGGGTCAAGTAGGAGACCCGCCCCATCCCCGCGCCCAAAGGGGCGGCGATGGATCCTAGTTTGGTGGGTAGTGGGGCGGGGATGGGGATGAAAGTTATACCCGCCATGGGTGATGGGGCGGGGGTGGATTTTAAGTTGTACCCGCCCCATCCCCGCCCCGCTCGCCCCGCTCCGCCCCATCCCCACTCACCGCACATCTTACCCACTTAAAATATTAAATTTTCAACAAGTTACAAGTCTATAACACTCTTTAATAGTTTTTCTAGCTGTATATATTTTTTGTTATTAGTATTTGAAATTATATATGGTATATGAGTATTATTTAGTGAGTTTCAAATGAGGATTAAGTGGATGGTGGGGCGGGAAAGGTGGGGATTTGGTGGGGATGGATACCCAAGTGGGTGATGGGGCGGGGATGGTTTTAATTGCGTACATGGCGGGGCGGGGATGGAGATGAGTTCCGGACCCACCGCGGGGATGGGGATGGGGATGGGGATGAAAATATGAGGTGGGGATGGGGATGAGAATGCCAAAATCCGCCCCTCCCCACCCTAGTTGCATCCCTACGTCTGACTTACTGATTTTGTGAGTGCGCATGAGAAACGCCTGAATGTGAAGTTGAAGGTGCGGTGAAGATTCGAATAATAATACTTGGATCAGCTCGTCTTGGGTACGGTCAGCCAAACCTGTAAATATAAGTGTGGTTGCGCGTGTATTAGCATGGTAGCTCATTTTCAAAAGATTATATCGCGCTCATTTCTCATTGGAATCGAGCTTTTGACCCCGCGTTAGTAAAATATTGAACCAAATTTTCATCTCCAACTTAAATCTTCCAAATATATTGAGTGCATTGTGAGATATGTCCTTTTGAAGTTGACCCTTGTGCACAAACCCTTTTGAACAGATTGAGTTACTCTTATAGTCTTATGAACAAATGGAGTTAGTTGTATGAATATGTGGTTACTCTTACCAATAAAATGGTGTCCCCAGGATAGGGATTGCAATCCAGTCCGAATCCGACCCTAGTCTGTTCCGATTCAAAAGAAAAAAAAATATGAGCCAACTCAAGCAAAAAAAAAAAATTCGAATCCGACTCCGTTTAAAAAGTCCGACTCCGAGTCGGATCCCATAAACAAATCTGACATCCGAATCCGACTCTGACTTTAGGGCAATTAATCATTTTTTTTTATTAATGCATTATGTATGTATAATCTGGCTCTGACATTGAGGCAATTGTATTATATAAGAATCTTCCATTGAAGAAATGATTGTTAAAAATAATAGTAATGTTTAAATTATTTGTACTATATAAGATTTTCTTATGATTATTAAAAAAATAGTATTAATTAGATTATTTGTATTATAGAAGATTCTTCTATTAGAAAAAATAGGGTGGAAAAAAAGTCGATCTGATCTCAATCAGAGTCGGATGTTAGGATTTTAAGGATAATCGGACACGGATGTCGTAGTCGGAGTCAGATTGAAAATCTGACTTCTTGTAGGGTCGGAGTCGAATTATGCATAATTCGGTGTAAGTCTGACCCATTGCCATCCCAACCCCAGGGTACTCTGAGTGTTCAGGAGTATACCGATAAGTTTACCAAACTGTCCAGATTTGCTACCACTGTTGTGCCTTGAGAAGCTGAGTGTATAAAGAGGTACATCAAGAAAATGGATCATAGGGTGAGGACCTATGTCCTGAGTTCTAGTGCTTCGACCTTTCAGGGAGCCTATGAGATTGCCTTGAGTATCAATGCCTCTCTAAAGGAGGAAGAGTCTACGAGAGTGGTTTCTTCAAAGAAGCCTACTTAGACTTATGTTTAGAGTGCGGCCAAGAAGTCGAGGTTCGATTCTAGTAGCCGAGGTGGCTATCAGCAAGGTTAATTCAAGGTCCAGGCTGAGTTATGATCTGACTGAGTGTCAGAGGTATTAGAAGGCTGTTCATCCGGGCAAAAATTGTGGTGGTACTGGAATGACTTTTTCCTACTGCAAGGAGATGGGGCATAAGTCTTTCCAGTGTCCTATGAATCTGAGTGCTACATCTTCTGCTGCTGGTCCTGCCATCCTGCAAAGCTAGCTGGTGCTTCTGTTCCGCCTAAGTATAGGGTTTTTGTGATGACACAGGCTGAGGAAGATGTTCATCCCAATGTGATCACTGGTAGTTTCCTTGTCAATAATGTGCCTACTTATGTTTTATTTGATACATGTGTCACTGTCTCTTTCATAGCTAATTCTGTTATAAGAAGGCTGATCATACTGCTAGTTCTCCTTTGAGGAGTCCCATATCTCTTCCATCTAGGTTAGAATTACCCGTGTTAGTCGGAGTACAAGAATGTTCTTATGGTTATCTTGTGGTGCGATCTTCCGGCCGACCTTAAGGAGCTTGATTTGACCGAGTTCAATGTTGTTCTGGGTGTGGACTGGTTGAAGCTAGCATTCCTCATCGCCATAGAAAGCCCAATCATCGAGTCCAATCTGCTTGCATAGTCTAGTCCAGTCCAGTTGATGTTTGCATTTACATACAATTAGGCGCATACTACTCCAATGCCCATACCTTTGCCCATTTCTATCTCTCATTTCCATTTCCCATTTTCCATTTTCTATTCTCATTTCCCATTTCTCATTTCAAAAAATCATTTCTTATAACTTATAAGTAAGGTCCATTAGATTTCTGTTTAGTACATGTCATGAGGTTATAACTTAGGAACGTCCAACAGAGAGGAAACAAGGTCAACCTACTCCCGGACTCGTTAAACGAATTCACTAGTGGAAAAAAATACAAGGGCTGTGGTGCAAGGGTTGCGGTTTATTGAAAACCGCAGTCCTTAATGTGAAGGGTCGCGGTTAGCCCTAAAACCGCAGCCCTTTAAGATAAAGGGCTGCGGTTTTAGGCTAACCGCAGCCCTTAAGTGGCCCAAATATCAACTCTCTCGCCACACGCTACATTTCTTACCACACGTTATATTTCTCACCCCTCCCTCTCTCACACCTCTCTCTCACTCTCTAACCACTCTCCCACACCTCTCTCTCACCACTCTGTCACTCTCAGCCGCCGAAACCTATCTCCTCGTCGGCGCGGAAAGAACGTCGGCGATGCTCACTCTCTCAGTAACAATGGCGGCAACTACTTCATCGCCAATTCTCAGCAACAATGGCTCTGAAGCAAGTTCTAACACCGGCATTTCTTCACCTCCGCGTTCGTCGACGGCACCTCCTTCCACTGTGAAAAGCCCTAGCCTTCCGACGATATTGCTGCAAAGGCCGGAACCGCCGAAGAATCCGGCGGGCTAGGGTTTCAAAGGTCAGTTATTTTCTGGTGGAGAAAAAAGGTTTTATTTTCTTCTTTTTTTCTTGATATTTCGTTTTATTGTTGTTTTTATACTCAGTTGATAATTTGTTGATGGTATTGGATTTTGGATGATTTTTAGTGTAATTTGGGGTAAAAAAGAATTACCCTTGTTTTGGTTTGATGATTTTTTGTGCAATTTTTGTGTTGTTAAATCTCTTCCTTTGGTCAATTTCTCTCCTCCTTCTCAGTAAGCACTCTTCTATCTCTCTCATCCTTCAATTTCTGTAGAGAGTTTTTTTATTTTTTAATATTAAATTTCTCTCCTCGAAACCTAATTTGATAGTTGTTCGTTTTGTATGTGTTTCAGAGAGTGACGGAGAGATTGTTGTTGCTGAAAATGCTATTTCTGAAATCTGTTTCATATTAGGGTTTTTACCTTTTTTTTTTGCAATATGGAAGAATGAATTTTGTGTCGTTAGTAAATGAGGCGGTAATATCTAAGTGTGTTTTTGCGAAATCTAATCTTATTTGTTCTATCATTTCTTGATTTTGTTTAAATTAATTCATTTTTTGGTTGTAGGAAGAGGGAATTAATATGTTTTTTCCATGTAGCTGTGTATTTTATTGTTGGTGATTAGAATGTGGTTAATTCTTGACATTCTGCTTGAAAGAGTTGATGAAATGTGAGAGTTTTCGGGTGTGAGTTAGAATATTGGCTTTGAGATCTTGCAGCTTTTGCCTAATTTACAGTGAAATGTGAAATTTGGTTTTGTTGATTAATACTCCTATGCTGCTCTTTTTTGTCTCTCTAATCTGGTAATCTGTTTCCAATTTAATATCATGATGTGACGGTTCGTTAACAGAAGTTTTAGAATGGATTTTGTGAAGCTGCTTTATAGTTTTATGGCCTGGAATTAGGGTTTGGGTCATTTAATTGTTATTTTAAGCTCTAAGGTACTTCATTTGCTAAGAATGTTCCAGGACCGTTGATGTGCATAGCCTACCCAAGTCTTTATGGTTAGATGTATGCGTGGCAATTTAGGGGATGGTTTTGTTAGTTCTGATAATGCTAGAGCTTGAAAGATGTCAAAAGATGAGCCCCCTCCCAAGTTGAGTGATTTTTTTTTTTTTTTGATTTTTATCTGTAGACCATCACCGAAGAGGTGTAAACGAAAAGAGAATAAAGAGTTGTTTGATTGTTAAGTTTTAGTGTTATTGACCTCTTATTATTTACTTGGCTCGATTTTTTGGGGTCTACTTTATCATCCCTTTGTTGATTTCATTTTATTTTGGTCTGAAATTGCAGATTATTCTACAAAACGTGAATCTGGAAGCAAGGTCCATCATGCTAACATCCGTGCAGCAAAGGTGAGAATCAGTCTTGTCTTATTGAATGTGGAGGTTTCAGGATGTTGGAGTAGCTTAGATTGTGTTACAACTTACAAATGGATTCTCTTTTTGTTGCCCCATTAGCAAATTCCTAGAAAGAGCAAATTGTATTATGTTAATTTTGAACAGAAGTTTCTTACACCTCTGTTTTTCTATTTTGTTTCTTTGATCTTTTTTGTTTAAATAAATTTTTAGGCCTAGACCTCTAAATCTTCTTGAGTTGTCTGATATTGTACCATAAACCTCTAGTGACCTTTTATATGTCGAAGTGAAACTTACACCAAACTTCCTGAAATCCTTTTTGATATCTATGACTAAATTATAAGATTACCAACAGTGTAGCACCTTGGCCATCCTGTTTCAGGATATTTTTTCCCCCGACTTGTGAAATTTTGGGTTATGGTACTGTTGTCAATCTTTTTTGTCAGCAATGTGGCTCCTTTTGTGCTTCTGAAGTTTAGTTTTGTGTATTTTGAAGCGTTGTATATGACATGCATGTATCATTTGCTTTCTTTATCAATACCTGCTGTCTGTGCCAATATAGGAAAATTTCCCTGACTACTTAAACTCATGTCAAGTAAATTTCTTAAGCTATATGATATCCTTTTTGGTTTGCTAAGATCTATAAATCGTGTATCCTGCCCATGCTTCACAGGCTGTTGCTGAAGTGATTCGAACGACACTTGGTCCACGCTCAATGTTAAAGATGATCCTTGATCCTGCTGGAGGTGATAGATATTGCTGCCTTTGTCTAGGAAGAAAAGTAGAATTGTTTATGTAAATTAAATTGCTTTCATAGTAAAATGATAAGTTAAGTCACTTGAATCATAGAAAAAACTTACTTATTTGCAAAGTTATTCATGGGCTTAACGAGCATGGATAAGTATTGCAAACCTCGTCAATTTTGCTGCCTGATATGGTGGGCTGAGAAGCTTAAAGGTGCTGCTTATTTATCTCCCAAAATAGCTTGACCTCTTACTTTGTTGTTTATTTGCACAGGAAGATATACTCATTTTGCAAGGCAATTGATCTCTCGCTATGGTAAAAAATATTGATGTCCAAAAATATATGGAGAATGTAATTCAGTTATTATTTTCTCTATATTTGTGTAAAAATATAATTTGCAATGAAAAATGATACTTTTATAGATGTATAACTGTTTCGGAACATTTGGGACCAAAAAATGCAAAAAAAAAATTTTTTTTTTTATTTTTTTTGGGTCACAAGGGCTGCGGTTCGGTAAAAACCGCAGCCCTTGGTGGGTAAAGGGCTGCGGTTAAGGCCCAAAACCGCATCCCTTAACTCACCAAGGGCTGCGGTTTTGGCCCTTAACCGCAGCCCTTATCCCACCAAGGGCTGTGGTTTTTGCCCTGACCGCAGCCCTTAATGTTTAACCGCAGCCCTTCCTAAATGCCAAGGGTTGCTAGTCCAATGGCTACGGTAAAAAAACGCAGCCCTTGGGCCTCTTTTGACCGCAACCCTTGGGCTTTTTTTCCTCTAGTGATTCTCACTTTTTCAGACAAATCTTCCGAAACTTTTGAGTCATCATTAGAGATGGGAGACACTTCTGAACAACTCAATGCAATCATGGCTCAGCTCCAACTGATGAGATCTTGTCTTGAGGAACAAGAGAAAGAGATTAAAATATGGTGAGAGAGAAACGGGACGAGACTCCACCACCATCTCCTTTCAAGTCCGAGATTGATTTAAGGTTCGAAAAACTCGATCAATTGATCCAGTCATTCTACACTTGAAAGTCAGGTTCATAGCCATGACATCATTGATCTTGAACTGGCGAAAAAGCTCCCTAAAAAGATAGCAATGGGTGACCTCCTAAAATTCAAGGGGGTCGAAGACTCAAATGATCATTTGAGAGCCTTTTCCATCTCTATGGCTCTCAAAGGCATGAGCAAGGACCTGTTTGCTTATGTTTTCCCTTTAAAGTTGGATGCACATCCATCCAAGTGGTTCAGATCGCTGGATAAGCCGAAGCTGAATGACTGAGACTACATCAAAGAAGAGTTCCATAAATAATATATATACAACACTCGGCTTCCCATTGGTCTTCGTGAGTTGGAGTTAACTAAACAAAACTCCAACGAAAACTTCGTCACATTCCTTAACAGATGAGGAACATGCCATCTGAAGAAGACTAAGTCCTACTGGTGAACCGCAACCTGCAGTCTAAGTACGGAGAACACATTAAATTCCAACATATAGAGTCTTTAACGAAGCTCAACAAGGTGGGCCTACTGATTGAAGCAAAGGTGCAAGCCTCTAAGAATAACTGTTCCAATAACAACAACTCTTTTAAGAAGAGTAATAACAACCCTTCTAGCTGCAATAGCAACGAGGTCAATGCCTTGAACACTAAAAAGAGGGGTTATCAAAGGCCTCAAAGAACCTTCACTCCTATATGCATGTCTCTAGAAGAAGCCTTCACTAGGCTTCATGCAAGGAGAGCACTTCTGCCTCTTGGTCCTATTCCAGACCGTGCTCCTGAGAATAGGTTTAGAAAGTGGAATCCTAATTCCTACTGTAAGTACCACCAAAGAAATGCACATCTTACGTGGCAGTATTGGACTTTGAAGCACGCCCTATAGGACATGGTTGAAGATGGTAGATTGCCAATTCCGCCTGCAGCAAAGGCTAACATCAATAGCAACCCCTTTGTAATATCTCGAAAATAAACTTGTTTAATCAAGTGATTAAGAAGGTTAAAATTTTATTCTATAATAATAACAAAAGAAACAAATTATGCAATTTGTTTTGCTAAATGAAATTAAGATTTATGAAGTAGATTAATTAGTTACTAACAATAACTATTATAGAAATGATTTAACAACAATATGTAATAAGAATTTTGTTATAACAACAAAAAGGGAATTAAATCAAAAAAAAAAAAAAAAAAAGGAAGAAAACCTCCAATTCCCACGGCTAGCTCCCTAAGGTGAGGAGCCTTCAATCATCATATAAACCACCTTAACCTTGTTCCCTACAATTTATCTACTTCCTCCGTTCTGTTTTAAATGAAACATTGGGTGAAATGATACTATTCATCGATCAATTTTGACTCCAATTTATCGCCATTATATAAAGAAAAACATAGTCAAGTGGGATCTTGTTAGATTCGTCTCGATGCATACTATCAAATTATAACTTTTTTATATTTTTTACTTGTGCACAACTAAAGATATTAATAATTAAAGAAGTGCGTTGGGTTGCGTGAAAAAGCAAATGTTTCATTTAAAACAGAACGGAGGAAGTATAAGTATTCAGTGAATTAGGGATTGAGTTCACAACAAAAAAAACCACAAAATCACAAAAGCTCCTCCTCATATCTCTCGGCACAACCACACCACCACCACCTGCGAACCACATTTTGGCGCGACCCTTTTCTCTCCAACCACCGGGAACACTACGCCGGCATCCCTGCAGCCCCGACGCGGCGCCAGCTCTCCTCTTTCCTTCCCTCTCTTCTCTGCTTTGCTCTGCTGATCCTGCTCATCTCCTCTGCCGCTGCTGCCCTTGCGTCGTTTCACCACCCCGTCTGTTGCCGTAGCCTTGCCGAACCCGCGCCGCACCACTGAACCTGCAGCCCAGTCTCACCGGAGCTCGTCGAACTCCCCTTCTGCGTTTCTTCCCTGCTTTTGAAGCAGAGGTAAAAGCTACCTCTTATTCCGTCAATAAATCATATTTTGATTTTAAAAGTTTAAGCCCATTAACCATTGTTAGACCTGGTTATTGGACAGGGTAGCCTAATGGCTAAAGGGTTAGGGTCAAATTTACAGGTCTTTTATTAGACAGAGATTTATTGGACAGGGATTTATTGGACAGGGTCATTGTTGGACAGAGCCATTATAAGGCGACCCTCTTATGACCCGACCCGCTCTGACCCTGACCCGACCCGCCCAATAACCAGGTTTACCCATTGTTAGTTAGTTTAAGTTGGGCCTAAAAACTGATTCCATTAGTTAAACCAATTTAGTTTAATTTGTTACATGAATTTGGTTGGGCATAAAATCTGATTTGCTTAGCTAAGCTACTTAATTAATTGTTGGGCTAATTTTATATAAACTAAACTGATTTAGTGTTCCATTAAACCTTGATACTTTAATTTGTTAATTACACATAATTGTTGGGCTTAAAATCTAATTTGCTTAAGCTATGCTATTTTAGTTTAATGGGTAATATGCTAGGTTTGGCCTTAAGTGGACTGATTTATTAGTTATAATTAAACCACTTAGTTAAGCTTATACTTTAACTAGTTGGGCTAATCTACTATTAAGGATTAGACTAAGAATGTTATGTTAAACTAATTAACCACTAGTTCTTGTAATCTGAATTTTATAATTACATACTAGGAACACTTAGTTTGTAAAAATGACTTTATATTTAGTTCATAAGTTAATTGACCACTAATGTAGGATATTAATATTAATATTTTTGGATGATTAGATTAATGATAATAATTCATATAGTTTAGTAGTAACCATGCCGAAATTAATATTGGTATATAAACAAGTAATTTGATTAACTTCCATCATTAGTTTAAAACTGTGAATCATATTAGAGTTTAGAAATATAATGTTGTCATAACGTGAGTGTTGTTAAAATGAATTAATTTAGTAGCATGTACTTATAGTTTTATATAGCATGAAATAATTAGATTATAGAACTCATATTTACAAGTCATTAAACAAGGATTATAATTCAAGATTAATCGTTACTTGCGTCACCTAAATATGACTCTTAAGTTTAAAAAATGTTGACGATAACAACATGAATTATAATTCAAAACTATGCTTATTAATTATGCCTAAGTATGACTCGCGTAATTAAAAAGGCCTTAAGAGTAATCAATTAAGTAATTATATGATCTAATGAAAGAATGTTTAAGAAAAATCCAAGTCTCATGAATTACTAATTAATTTCATTATTCAACTCCTGATGATATGAAAAGTATGTCTTTCTGCTTGAAAGATTATGACAACTTTATGTTATGAATTTCTGATTTCTTGAAAATACCTAAAAGTCATGAAACATGATAAATAAAAGTGAAAGAGGGTTTTAGGCAGTATTTTGTTCTGTTGGTCGTGCACGTTCCATTCCGGTTGTTCTTGTCACCTTCTGTTGGGGGACATACTCTCTCGTGACACCCGCAGGCGGCTATACCACCTTCTGTTAGGGGATAATAATCTCCTATGGCACCTGTATTATGTTATGGCACCTTATGTTAATAGTCTCTCGTGGCACCTGCAGTCGGTTATGCCACCTTATGTTGGAGAACTAAAGTTTTCGTGGCTTACGTTCTGTGATACTCGCCAAGTTACCCATATATTTAAGTAAGACAGAAAGATAATGATGAAGCTTATGATATGATTATGAAATGATCTGATATGATTATGAAATCGTCTTACTGTTTCTCTCCTCCCTTTTAACAAACAAAATAAATTGAAATGCTTACGATGTTAGAGTAGCATGTTACTGAGCCTCAGCTCATGATCTTTTGTTTTTTGTTTTAGGTACTGATGATGATAACGGGATGGCGTAGCTGTGAGGAGTTGTTTAACTTTAAGCTTTCTTAAAACACTTATGATTATAGTTTAAGTTTATATCAAGCTATGTTAGTTGCTAGGTTTCAACTTAAGTTTTTATTAATGGATAATTATGATGCTTTCAAGCTATATTATGATTAAGTTTATGAATTTATGTTTGACTTGTGGTTTCCAATCGTAAAGTACGGCAGTATCGCACCGGCCATCTAAGGTTCCGCTGCTAGAGGTCGGGGCTTTCAGGTTGGTATCCGAGCTAAGGTTTCGTTACCTTAAGTTACATGCACCTTAACGGTTTTATATTAATTTTTAGCTAATAACCTAAACACTACAAGAAAAACCATTTATTGCAACGACTTATTTTCAATTGTTGCAATACACAGTTCTAGGAACGACAGTATAAAGTCGTTGCAATTGCTGTAGCTATACATGAAAATCTCATTTCCCTCCTCTGAAATTGCGTAGGTGACTTGTGAAAAATTACACTTTATATTGCAACAAAGAAAGTTGTTGCTATAGAACTATGTATTTGTATGGTAACAAGGACAGCCGTTGCTATAAAATAGCACTTGTTTTTGTAACAACTAGTGTCGTTGCAAAAAAACGCAACAGTGATAAAGCAACTACATGTTGCTCTATAATCTAATTACCAAAAAAATAAAATTTTAAAAACTTTGAGAAAGAATTACGGAAAACTAAAGGTTTCCTCAAGCAAAAGTGCAAAACCCTTACCATCTTTGGATGTTATGGGTGTTGAAATCCAACGAAATTCAGTCACTTGCAAATAATCAACAACAATTAGCCGCGAAAACCCACGCCATTAGGGGTCTAGATTCAGCGAAATTCATGGGCTAGCAGTGTAATTCATTGACATATAGCAGCAAGTATCTTGAGTTGAAATAACAAGGTAAAAGCTTTGAATTAATGATTTTTATTAATTTTTTTTGACTTTTTTACTTAGTGGATTTTTATTCATTATGTTCTAACAAGAAACTAGATGAAAGCAGTATATTGAAACCAAAAACAACAAATTTTTGAACTTGAAAGTGCTAAACAGACTAGCGTGATAGCAATAAGGAGTTAAAGTAGTGAAATTGTGAATTTGTATTTTTTTTGCCCTTTTAAAGTTACTACTTTTGCTCATATTTTGGTGGAAATTGAATGCAAAACAAAAGCTAGATTACAGAAACAAAAACTGCAACCAAAACAAGGCAATTTTAAAGCGTCAAAGTAGCAGAGTACAAGAGTGGTATGTACAAGTGTGGAGAATAATTGTGTTAACCAGATTAGGTTAACCATGGCATTATGTATATATAGTGTTATAATACAGACCTAATGCGATGATAATATTTTTCTATCTATAATACACTAATACACCCCCTCAATCTTTACGGGGTGAAACAACGGATAGATTGGAATGATGTTTAGTAAACAAATCAATAGATAGGCCTTTAGTGAAAATATCAGCAACCTGTAACTGAGTAGGAACATAATGAACCGTAAGACCTCCTTTGGCAACCATCTCACGAACAAAATGGTAATCAACATCAATATGTTTGCTTCGATCATGATGAACTGGATTAGCGGTGAGATAAGTAGCGGAAACATTATCACAATACACTATCACAGGTCGGCGAAGAAAATAGCCAAGATCAGTAAGTAGTTGCCGGAGCCAAATAGATTCAGCAGCAGTGTAAGCAACTGCACGATATTCAGCTTCAGTGGAGGATTTAGAAACAATAGGTTGCTTTTTCGAGCGCCAGGAAATCAAGTTCTTCCCAAGAAAAACAGCATAACCAGTAGTAAAGCGACGAGTGTTAAAGCAACCCACCCAATCTGCATCAGAGTAGGCGATGACAACAGTAGGACAACTGCTGCTATGTAAGAAAAGACCAAACTCCAAAGTGCCTTGCAGATATATGAAAATTCTTTTCACAGCATGAAGATGAGTAGTACGAGGAGCATGCATAAATTGAGACACCATATTAACAGCATAAGCAATATCTGGACGAGTCATAGTTAAGTATTGCAAAGCACCAACCATACTACGATAATCTGTGGGATCAGCAAGAAGTTCTCCATTAAGAAGAGACAATGTAACTCTAGTGATAACAGGCGTGCGAACTGGTTTAACAGTATGAAGATGAAATTTACGTAGAAGATCAGGAACATACTTATTTTGAGAAAAAAATAAACCAGATGGAGTACGCAGAACCTGAACTCCTAAGAAATAATGAAGATCCCCTAAATCCTTCATAGCAAACTGAGAAGAAAGAACAGAGATGAATTTGTGGACAAGAGCAGAACTACTACCAGTAAGAATAATGTCATCAACATATAAGAGAAGTATAAGAAGATGACCACAAAATTTGAGAGTGAACATGGATGTGTCACAACTGCTGCACTTGAAACCAATAGATAATAAGTTGCTGAAACGAGAGAACCAAGCACGAGGAGCTTGTTTCAGACCATAAATGGATTTACGAAGACGACAAATATGTGTGGGTTTAGATGGGTGGACAAAACCTGGAGGTTGACGCATATAAACCTCTTCATGAAGAAAACCATGAAGAAAGCATTTTTGACATCCAATTGACGAATGGACCATTTAAGAGAAACAACAATAGTAAGAACTAAGCGAACAATATTAGGCTTAACAACAGGACTAAAGGTTTCAAAGTAATCAATACCTGCTTGCTGGTGATTTCAAAAAACGACAAGTCTGGCTTTGAACCGCTCCAGAGAACCATCAGAATTATATTTAATCCGATACACCCACTTACAACTAAGTAAATTCTTGTCATAGTTATGAGGTACCAACTCCCATGTGTTATTTTTAATCAAAGCCATATATTCATTAAGCATGGCTTGACGCCATCGTGAATCTTTAGACGCTTGTTTAAAATTAGTGGGTTATGACTCAACAACATCAGTTTTTAAACTCATTAAAATGCGAGGTTTAGAGACACCATCTTTTAAACGAGTGACCATTGGATGATTATTTAGGACAACAGGAGGAGAGCGGGGAACATCAGAAGAAGAAGACACGATGATAGAAGTGGAGGAAGAATCACTTGGAGGCATAGTGGAAATAGGAGCAGCAACGCTCTTGAGAGAGTGAGAGAAAGGGGCCCACAAGGAGTAGAGCTAACACGCTGGGTATCAGGCCCAAACGGGGAGGGGGGCGCTTCACTAGGCTGGGCAGAAGGCTCGCTAAGAGCTTGGGCCTTGCTGTGGAGCGCTGGCGGCCCTGCGCGGGCAAGGGAGAAGGTTGAAGATCCAGCGGGCGCTGGAAGGCCATTGGGCCCAACAGGAGACACCTTAGGGGAGTGGGGTGAGCTAGCGAACGCTGGTGATCTACCGATCTGAGTAGTGGGCTCAAAGAAAGATGGATCAGACCCAGTGGGAGATGGAATCCCAGCGGGCTGATCAGTCCTGCTAAGAGGAGGGGGATTGGGGCCAACGACAATGCTAAGGGGAGGGGAAGGGTGCTGAATAGAGGAAGAACGCACACAAGAAGACACATTAGCAACATTTGTGGGAGCCCAATCAACAATCAAGACCGAGGGAGATGTATAAGGAACGGATAACATAGAACCAACAAGAGAGCGATAAGGAAACTTATGTTCGTGAAACAAGACATGACGACTGATATAGACTTTGTTGGTAAGAGGATCAAGACACTGATAACCTTTAGTAATAGAATCAATGCAAGGCATACTAGAAAATGACAAGTTAGAATATTTACTCATACCATTCTGGCGTCCCCGATTAGCATTGTTGTTGGTGTTACCAGAACCACTAGGATTGTTGTTACCACCATTACCGCGATTGCTATTATTTCGACCATTATTACCCCATTTATTCTTATTCTTGTTCTTATTACGGCCACCAGAATTGTTCTTAGCATTTGAAGAACCAGAACCAGATGACTGAGCAGCCACTAAGGTATGATGAGGGAATGAATCAGATTCATCCTTGGAGCTTTTAATTCTTTGTTCATGAAGCAAAAGCTTAGGGCGCAAGTCATCGAAGCTAAGGGGATAAGGGTAATGAAGTAAAGTGGTAACAATGTGAGCATACTCAGAATCACGATCCAAACCAAACAAAGTGAACTGAACGAAATCGGAATTAGATGCAAGACACTGAATTGCAGCAAGTCAGTCAGCAATTACTTTCATCTCACGTAAATAACCATCCATAGACTGAGATTCAGTGTTTTTAATGTGAGGCAGTTTACCCTTCAATTCCATTGAACGAGCCATACTTGCACGCATAAATCGAGATTGTAACCGATTCCAACTATCCACAGAAGTGCGCAAATCATGAACATCAACAAAAACAACCAAGTAAATTTTTGTCATAGTTACGAGATACCAATTCCCATGTGTCATTTTTAATCAAAGCCATATATCCATCAAGCATGGCTTGACGCCATCGTGAGTCTTTAGACGCTTGTTTAAAATTAGTGGGTTCTGACACAACAACATCAGTTTTTTAATTCATTAAAATGCGAGGTTTAGAGACCCCATCTTTTAAACGAGTGACCATTGGATGAATATTTAGGACAACAGGAGTAGAGCGGGGAACTTCAGAAGAAGAAGACACGATGATAGAAGTGGAGGAGGAATCACTTGGAGGCATAGTGGAAATAGGAGCAGCAACACTCTTGAAAGAGTGAGAAGAAAGGGGCCCAGAAAGAGTGGATCTAACACGCTGGGCATCAACACTCAGAAGAAGAAGAAGACACGATGATAGAAGTGGAGGAGGAATCACTTGGAGGCATAGTGGAAATAGGAGCAGCAACACTCTTGAAAGAGTGAGAAGAAAGGGGCCCAGAAAGAGTGGATCTAACACGCTGGGCATCAGGCCCAAACGGGGAGGGGGGCGCTTCACTGGGATGGGCAGAAGGCTCGCTAAGAGCTTGGGCCTTGCTGTGGAGTGCTGGCGGCCCAGCGCGGGCAAGGGAGAAGGCTGAACATCCAGCGGGCGCTGGAAGGCCATTGTGCCCAACAGGAGACACGGTAGGGGAGTGGGGTGAGCCAGCGAACGTTGGTGACCCAGCGATATGAGCAGTGGGCTCAAAGAAAGATGGATCAGACCCAGCTGGAGATGGAATCCCAGCGGGCTGATTAGTCCTGCTAAGAGGAGGGGGATTGGGGCCAGCGACAATGCTAAGGGGAGGGGAAGGGTGTTGAACAGAGGAAGAACGCACACAAGAAGAAACATTAGCAACATTTGTGGGAGCCCAATCAACAATCAAGACCGAGGGAGATGTATAAGGAACAAATAAAATAGAACCAACAAGAGAGCGATAAGGAAACTTATGTTCGTGAAACAAGACATGACGACTGATATAGACTTTGTTGGTAAGAGGATCAAGACACCGATAACCTTTATAATAAAAACACATTGTGTGGATTTTGGTTGAAGTTTGTTGATTTTGGAATCCATGAGCAAAGGAAAACATGCACAACCAAACGTTTTCAAAAAATGATAGGAAGGAGAACGATGATAAAGTTTTTCAAAAGGAGAGACACCCCCTAGAACCGAGCTAGGCAACCGATTGATTGTATAAGTGGCAGTGTACGAGGCATCCACCCAAAATTCAGCTGGAAAATCAGAATGAATAAGCATAGTACGAGCCATTTCAGTAATGTGACGATGTTTGCGTTCCACAACACCATTTTGCGCATGAGTGTGGGGACATGACTTTTGAAAAACAATACCATGGTCACAAAATTGCTGAAGAAGAGGAGAATTATCAAATTCCCGACCGCCATCACTTTGAAAAATTTTAATTTTGCAATTAAATAAATTTTCCACCATCTTTTGAAACACAAGAAATTGAGAGTGAGCATCTGATTTGCGACGTAAAGGATAAATCCATGAGTATCGAGAGAAGTCATCAACAAAAACAACATAATATTTATAAAATGGATTCGACAAAACAGGAGATTGCCAAAGATCACTATGAATTTTATATAAAGAATATGGAGAAACATGTTCAACTGGTTCAAAAGGTAATCGATGAATTATTCGTAACTTACAGCCAACACAATCATCATGAAACTTAGAAGTACATGAGATAGACTTATTTGAACATAAAGAACCTAAAACTCTAGAGGATGTATGACCAAGCCGAGCATGCCAAACATCGCCAGACTCCTTAGTAGCTAACAAAGCAGGAACAAATGACTCAGTGATGACAAGGGTGGGTTGAATTGGGTAGACACCTTGCTTACTGGATCCCCGAAGCAGAACGTCCCCCGTTGTCTTGTCCTTAACGGAAACAAAGTTTTTATCAAAATACACAACACAATCATTTTCTTGACACAACATGTTAACTGATAATAAATTATGTTTCAGATTAGGGACACAACAAACAGAAGACAAAGTAAGAGGACGACTTGATGTTTTTAAAGTCAATTTTCCAACACTTTTAATTGGGAGAGAGGTACCATTTCCAACTACAACAGAATTTGACCCAGTGTAAGGGAGAATAGCAGAAAGCTTACCATTTTGAGGATTCATATGAGAGGCAGCTCCCGAATCCGGGTACCAAACTGAGTCATTTGCTTCACCACCAACAGACAGTACAACTAAGGCTCGAGTGACTCTGTCCGAGGAAGAAGGAACAAAGCTGGAATTGAATCGTTGAGGACAATAAGCAGCTTGATGACCTGGAAACCAACAAAGACCACAAGTATCGGAAGTAGGGGTAGAGTGTAAAGTGCCACTTTGTGAAGTATTCCCTGCTGAGGACAGACCATTAGTAATATAATCAATGCAAGGTATACTAGAAAATGACAAGTTAGAATATTTACTCATACCATTCTGGCGTCCCCGATTAGCATTGTTGTTGGTGTTACCAGAAGCACAAGGATTGTTGTTACCACCATTACCACGATTGTTATTATTGCGACCATTATTACCCCCTTTATTCTTATAATTCTTGTTCTTATTACGACCACCAGAATTGTTCTTAGCATTTGAAGAACCAGACTCAGATGACTGAACAGCCACTAAGACATGATGAGGGGATGAATCAGATTCATCCTTGGAGCTTTTAATTCTTTGTTCATGAAGCAAAAAGTGGTAACAATGTGATCATACTCAGAATCATGATCCAAACCAAACAAAGTGAACTGAACCAAATAGAAATTAGATACGGGACACTGAATTGCAGCAAGACAGTCAGCAGTTACTTTGATCTCACGTAAATAACCATCCATAGACTGAGATTCAATCTTTTTAATGTGAGACAGTTTACCCTTCAATTCCATTGAATGAGCCATACTTGCATCCATAAATCGAGATTGTAACTGATTCCAAATATCCACAGAAGTGTGCAAATCATGAACATCAACAAAAATATCGCGAGACAAAGTAGCAAAAATCCGAGATTTGACTTGTTGATCAACACGAAGATATGCATAGAAGTGCACATTAGGAACAGAATTACCATGTTCATCAATTACAGTAGCAGAAGGAATAGAAGCAGAACCATCAACAAGCCCAAGTAATTGATGAGAAAGTAACAAGCAAGTAATTTGCGTTTTCCAGAGAAGATAATCCTCTAGACAAGAGAGAGTAATGGTTACCAGATTTGTGAGATTAGGTGTAGACAACCGTGGGAGACTAAAAATCGATGTCGACGTAGATGCCATGGGAATAGTCATAGGATTGATCTGCATAGCCGGGTGTTAGAAACCGGGCGGATAACTAGGTGAGGACCTCATGGGAGTGCTGAACTGTGGCAAAGAGGAGGGCACACAGAAGAGATTGGTGGGCACCGTCGGCTGGGGAAAAGAATTTCCGACAGCATAAGCCGAGGAGAACAGCGTGTACGGTTGTGAGAAACCGGTTGGGAAGGCCACAGAGGGCAGCACACTAGCTGTAGGGTTGGTGGTGCGAGTGGTCTACCTCACGGAGGAAGCAGAGGCAGCGGAAGAGGAGGCCGAGGAGGCGTCCATGGTGGTTGTAGGAGAACCGTAAAAAGAGAAGGAGAAGAGAAGGAAAAAAAATTAACCTAGGCTCTTGATACCATGTACAAGTGTGGAGAATAATTGTGTTAACCTGATTAGGTTAACCCTGGCATTATGTATATATAGTATTATAATACAGACCTAATACGATGAGACTTCCTTTCTATCTATAATACACTAATATGGTACTTATTTTCGTTCTCCTCCAATTTGTCATTCTTGATGCTTGATTTTATACTGTTGTGATGTATATCATATTGTTGGCTTATCTGTTTTGTTTTAATAATATATATTATCTTTGTAAGAAGGTTCACATCTAATATATTATGTTTGATTATTATGTTTATGTATTCCTTTTATGTCTAATTAGTTTATAGATTCTAGATCTTGCTATTGTAGGATTGCTAATTTCTAGTCATTATTATATGTTATTTTGCTAGACTCATACTTTGATTTGGTAATACCTTTGATTTACGTTTCACTAGACTTCTTCTCGTGATTATTAAAGTATGACTTTCTCATGAAAAAGCTTACTTACTATTTGTTTATTTAGTTGTCTTACTTTTTTTGCATTTTTTGAATAACGAGATCGATATAGTTAGATAATGTTGTCTTATTTAATTTTTTAATAATTTAATTACTTTATTAACTTAGGATATGGCTTTGAATAAGACATGGATGAAATTAAAGAACCGTTCATCTTCTGATTATGTGAATGGTGTTGATGGTTTTCTTGATTTTGCTCTTTCTTATACTAAAGACGAGGATAAGGAAACTACCACTATTAGGTGTTCTTGTGATGGTTGTCGAAACATTTTGTTGAAAAGAAAAAGTGGTGTGAGATTTGAATTGCTAAAGTGGGAAATATATCAAAAGTACACTTTTTTGGAGTTCCATGGAGAATCATGTGATGATTCAAGTTATGAGAAATATGATAATTGTTTTAATAATGATGATGATGATGATATTGGATATACAATGCTACAAGACGCTTGTGGCGTAGCTGGATCGGAGATGGGGGTAGATGAGGATACAATGGATCACAAGGACCATATGCCCGAAGAACCTAATGAAAATACAAAAAAGTTATATCGCCTGTTGCAAGATTATCCAGAGCCACTAACAGTTGATAGCACAAGTATGTCTAAGCTATCCTATATTGTTAAGTTATTGCAGTTAAAGGTTCTTAACAATTGGAGTCATAGTTCTTTTGACTACTTAAACAAGCTGCAACGTCAAGCATGGGGAACTAAACTTCCAGATTCTTATAATGAGTCAAAGAAGCTCATTAAGGACTTAGGTCTTGATTATATAAAGATTGGTGCTTGTCAAAATGATTGTATTCTTTACTGGAAAGAGCATGAGAATTTTAGTGAGTGTCCCACTTGTGGTTTGTCGAGATGGAAAAACATCAACAATGGCTTTTCTAAGGGAGTAAAGGTTCCTCTTAAGGTTTTGCGATATTTTCCTCTAAAGCCTAGGTTGCAACGGTTATACATGTCAAGAAAAACAGCGATAGATCTGCAATGGCACATTTTAGACAAGGTGAATGATGACATAATGCGGCATCCTCGAGACTCATATGCTTGCAAATAATTTGATAAGGAGTATGATAAATTTGCAAAGGAAGCACGTAATGTAAGACTTGGTTTAGCTTGTGATGGGTTCCAACCTTTTAATAATTCCCAACATAGTATTTGGCCTGTTGTTTTGATTCCCTATAATTTGCCACCATGGATTTGCATGAAACCTCATTCAAGTCTGTTGACTTTGCTTATACTCGGACCCACAAGTCCTGGGAGGAATATAGATGTGTACCTCAGGCCACTAATCTAAAAGTTGAAAGAGCTTTAGGAGTGCGGGGTTGAAACTTATGATGCTCATTATAAGGAGAATTTCAAAATGCGTGCATCACTTTTGTGGATTATCAATGACTTTCCAGCATATGGAGATTTATCGGGATGGACAACTAAAGGTAGTTTTGCTTGCCCATGTTGCCATAAAGAAACAAAATGCACATCACTAAAGCATAAAGGTGGTTATTTGCGTCATCGTCGCTGGCTTCCACTTAATCATAGGTGGAGAAAAGATACTTGTTCCTTTGACAACAAACAGGTAAAGGTATTGCACCACAACCTTTGAGTGGGGATGATGCGTTGGAGCATTATACTCGATTTACACAGGAGAAGTTTGGAAAGAATGTCTCAAAGAAAAGAAAAAAGAATGCTGAAAAATATTTGTATGGGTGGAACAACAAAAGCATCTTTTTTGAATTGCCTTACTCGTCCAAGTTAAAAATTCGTCACAACTTAGATGACATGCACATTGAGAAAAATGTCTGATAATATTTTAGGTACCTTGATGAACATCAAAGGTAAAAATAGAGATACAATAAAGGCTTGGATGGATCTAATGAAGATGAGAGTGAGGAGTGAGTTGCATCCTATTGTGGATGGAGACAAACTTCGTATGCCAATTGCATGCTATTCTTTGAGCTCAATTGTGAAGTCTGCAACATGTGATATGTTTGCTAAATTGAAATCTCCGGGGATGGGTATTTACCAAATATTTCTCGTTGTGTCAAAGATAATGGGAAAAAGATTTCATGTATGAAGAGCCATGATCATCATATATTTCTTGAGCAGTTGCTTCCCCTTGCAATTCGTGGTTTCTTGCCGAAACATGTGTATGAGCCTTTAGTTGAGTTGAGTTTCTTCTTTCGAGATTTGTGCTCCAGAAGCTAAGCTATTGGTCAACTGGAAGCCCTTGAAAGAAAAATTCCATATACTTTGTGCAAGTTAGAGATGGTTTTTCCACCTTCTTTTTTTTTGATATCATGGTGCATTTGGTGATACACTTGGCCAACGAGGCAAAGATTGTCGGATCTGTTCGGTATCGATGGATGTATTCGGTTGAGAGGTATGTCTTTTGGATTCTGTATTATATTTGCTTTGTTATTGATAGTTTGTATTTGCTAATATAATAAATTTAATTTTCAGGTATCTTCGAACATTAAAGGCATATGTTCGTAATACATCACATCCGGAAGGTTTTATTGCGGAAGGTTATTTAGCAGATGAGTGGTTAACATTTTGTTCTAGATACATGAGTGACATTGACACTAAGTTTAATCCTAAAACAAGGAATGAGGAAGATGAAGTGATTGGTGAGAATACTTCATTTTCTAATCTCAAGATATTCAGGCCACTTGGGCGCTCTATTGGACATGGTATGCCGATGCATCTTGATTTCGAAGAGTGTGAAAGAATTCATTCTTATATTCTTCGGAATTGTGACGAACTTGTTGAGTTTGTTAAGTATGTCCTTACATAAATACTTTATTCCTATTTTTTATTCAAATATATAAAGATCTTGTAGATATAACAACATTTTTCACCACAGGGAGCATAAGTTGAAATTACAAAGTGAATACCTAATATATGTAGAAAAGAGGCACAAAGCACAATTTTCGAAGTGGATACTTGGACGTGTATGCTACTTTCTTACATGATTTGACTTTTCATATTTCTTCCGTTTGAATCCTATTTTACTAATCTTTTACAAATCTTATTTTCATAGGTTCGAAAAATGCATGAAGAAGGACTTGTCGACGAAGATTTGTATAGCTTAGTTTGTGGTCCTTCTAGATTTGTTAGGTGTTATACTGGATACATTGTTAATGGTTATAGAATTCACACGCGTTCAGAAAATAGGAAAACACAAAATTGTGGAGTGATGGTACGAGGTGATGACACATCTGACACGGAATACTATGGTGTTTTAGGTGACATATTTGAGTTGCATTATCCAGGAAAAAATCGTGTCTTTGTTTTTAAGTGCGATGGGTTTGACGTAGGATATTTGGGTAGAGGGTATAAGGTAAATGAACATGGATTCACTAGTGTAAATAAGATATGATCTTTGAAAACAGATCAAGTATTTGTTCTTGAATCACAAGTCGAGAAAGTATTTTACATAGAAGACCCACGGGATAAGGACTGAGAATTTGTGATAAAGGCACAACCAAGAGATTTCTATGATATGCCAAGTGATGATGTTGATAAGGAAGATGTTAATGTGGATGCATATCAACAAGTGGAGAATAAAGTTAACGTCGAGGAGGAAAGTTTGAGCTCTTTGAGTAATGACTTTTCAATTGGTTCATTAGCCACCAATGTATTTGTCGTTGAGCGGCAACCTAAAGTTGTTGAAATGGTTAAAATGCTGATTGAAGAGATTGGTGGAGATGATGACTTCATCAATGATGGGGAAATTGAAGTGTCTGAAGCTTCAACCGATTAAGAAGAATTTGATTATGATACATAAGACCCATATGCTTTTTGTATGATGTGAATGTGTTGTGTTTTGTTTATGTTGTTGTTTTTTGAACATTTGAACATTGCGAGTTTTTTTTATGCTGATTTTTGCCACTTTCTAATGTATTTCAATGTACTTTTTTGCACCTCCTTATTGATATATATTATTTAGTCAATTTCACATTAAATGTTTCATATATGACTCTAAAAGTTGTGTATTATAGTTGTTATTTCTATAAAATAGAAGATGGTTAGAAGAGGCGGTGGCAAAAATGTGGGCAATCGAATTATTGCCCCTGGAAGACTACAAAGTTCGGATCAACCAACTCGAAACAACTTGAAAAATTTACAAGATGGTGAGTGCTAGTAAAGTAATGTTCAAATAATCCTTTTTGAAGCATGAATATGTAATTTCGGTTATTTGGTTGTTGAAAGAACGAAGACAAAATCCAATGTTGCTAGTGATGTGCAGGGTGTTCATCAGTTTGACAAAGATGTTGCGGTAGTTACTAACAGTAAGGAGATTTATACATTTACGTGTTTTAAAATTAAATATAGTCTTGTTCACAATTTATTTTTCTATTGGCAAAATATAGATTTGCATAAACAACGTGCATCATATATATTAGATAAAGAAACAGATCTTCCACCTTCGAATCACAATGATATGGAGCATGACACAAATGGTTCACACGAAGTTGTGGATAATGAGCTGGATGATCGTGAATTTGGAGGTTTTTTGGCTGGAAGGAATGAATGTACGATCTAAGTTACTATTTTTTCTTTATATATACCTTTTTATCCTTTTGTGTTGAGTTCACAATTAACTTTTACACGTATGTTGTAGGTCAAGTTGGAAAGAGAAAGAGGATGAGTAAACTAGAAGATAGAATTGTTAAAACCATTTAAGTGAATGAAGCTGTAGACCCACGACCTAGAGAGAAGCATACAAATCAACATCATGAGGAGCAGCAAAGGAACACAAATTTAGGTGCAAATGAAGGTAAGCAACTAAACTTTTTTTTCAAATGAAAATTTTTATCCATTAGTGGTGACTTTAATAACATATTTTATTCATTTGTTACATACAATGAAGCTACAAGTAAGACTCGGGGAAAAGGAAATAGAGGAAAGTATAAGAGTTATGTGGTTGATATGAAAATCAAAGGGAAAGGATCAAAACTAACAATTGAGATACCTATGATATTGATCGAGCAATTGGTGAAAATGCACGACATTTGGTGAATGAGTATGGTCGTATCGTGAGAACAAAAGCTCCATTGAATGTTAAAAACTAGCAAGAAGCTTTTTCAATTTTAGGTGATAGTATATGGAAGGAGATACATGTAGGCCCTGTTCTTTTGGACTTATTTTCAGCAAAAATAAGTAAAAATAAGTTCAGTTCAGCAAAACTAAGTTCAGTTCAGCAAAAATAAGTAAAAATAAGTTCAGTTCAGCAAAAATAAGTAAAAATAAGTTCAGTTCAGCCAAAATAAGTTCAGTTCAGCAAAAAATAAGTTCGGTTCAGCCAAAATAAGTTCAGTTCAGCAAAAATAAGTTTAGTATACTATAATGTTGTAATTATTATATTTGTTTTCAATATTACTATTAATATTGTTATTATTATTAATAATATTATAATTATAATAACGATGAATTTGTAATTACTTATAAAAATTTTATTTTTTTATTTTTTTTATTTTTTTATTTTTTTTATTTTTTTTATTTTTTTTATTTTTTGTTATATTTTTATTTTATTTTATATTTATATTTTAATATTTTATTTATTTATTATTTAGTTTTTATTTATTATTTATTATTTATTATTTATCATTTATTAATATTATTATTTTCTATTTACTATTTATTATTTATTATTATTATTATTATTATTTATTATTTATTATTATTAATTATTTATTATTATTTATTATTTTGTATTTATTATTAATTATTTATTATTATTTATTATTTATTATTTATTATTTATTATTTATTATTATTATTTATTATTTATTATTTACTATTTACTATTTACTATTTATTATTTATTATTTATTATTTATTATTATTATTTATTATTTATTATATATTATTTACTAATTACTATTTATTATTATTACTATTTATTATTTATTATTATTACTATTTATTATTTATTATTTATTATTATTTATTATTATTATTATTATTTGTTATTATTTATTATTTATTAGTTATTATTATTATTATTTATTATTTATTATTTATTATTTATTATTATTTATTATTTATTATTTATTATTTATTATTTATTATTTATTATTTATTATTTATTATTTATTATTTATTATTTATTATATATTATTTATTATTTATTATTTATTATTTATTATATATTATTTATTATTTATTATTTATTATTTATTATTCATTATTCATTATTTATTATTTATTATTATATAATAATAAAATAATAATAATAAATATTGATAATATTATGTTAATATTTATTGATTATTATAATAATAAGTATTGATAATATTATGTTAATACTGATTTAGTTCAACAAAAATAAGTTCGGTTCGGTAAAAATAAGTTCGGTTCGGCCAAAATAAGTTCGGTTCGGCAAAAATAAGTAAAAATAAGTTCGGTTCAGCGAAATAAGTAAAAATAAGTTCAGTTCAGCAAAAATAAGTTCAGTTCAGCCAAAATAAAATAAGTTCAGTTCAGTTCAGCCAAAATAAGTTCAAAAGAGCAGGGCCGTAGTATTCTACCTGTTGCGAAGTGTTAAATCTAGCATTTTGTTGTACTTACGTTGTTGCTTTTGGCCAAGAGAAGCTTCAAATTGTTGAGTCAAGTCGTTACTTGAAGATGTATGCTTTCGTTGTGGACACCATGCAATGCTTGTATAGATTATGGAAATATCGACTACATTACTATTATAAGAGTCCAAAATGTGGAAAAACTGACGAGGAACGGATGAAAAATCCTCCTCCAGATCTGCCTCAATAGCAATGGGAATATTGTCTTTGGCAGATGTCTCCCCCTTCAAGGCTTTCATGGGCTATTAGGAAGATTTTTGCTTCAAGGGAGCATCTTGTTGGTCAGTCTGGTTTTGTTATACCAAATGGGAAGTTTTATATTAAGCATCTTTATAAACAAATGCAAGGTGATAGTACCAAAATGCCTTGGAGACGAGTTACCTGCAATAGTAAAGCTACTCCTAAGGCTATTTTCATCACTTGGTTGTGTTTACATGATAGACTGAGCACTAAAACTAGACTGTTTCAATGGAACATGGTTGCAGACAAGATTTGTGTTCTCTGTAACACTGATGAGGAAACTGTTGAGCACTTGTTTTCAGATGCACTTATAGTGCTCAAATATGGAAGAGATGTCTTCAAATGATGAATCTAAATAGATGTGTTCTGCCCTGGAGTACTGAAGTGCTGTTGGTGAGCAATGTCAGTAGCAAGAAGTATGGAACTAAACAACTGTACAACATGTTATTTGTTGAATCTGTCTATCATATATGGCTTCAGAGGAATCAAAAAGTGTTCAATCATAGCCTGCTATCTCCACAGCAGACTTGGAAGTTTATTATTTTCTCTGTTGCTAGTAGAGTTGATGCTTCCCTTAGAGATCTTTTGCTGATTTAATTTCTGGTGTTAGTGTTTTCCTGGGCCTGTCCAGGAGTAGATTGGTATTTTCAGGTTTTGGTTCTTAGTCCAAAACCTTCCTTGAAGGTGGGGGACTTTGGATCTTTGCCTGTTTTACCTTGGGTGTGCTAGGTTGTATCATCATTTTTTTTTGGTTTTCAATAAAAACTTTGAATTGCTAAAAAAAAAAAAAGATACTCCCTCCGTCCCAGAATACTCTTGACACTTATCAGGGCACGTAGTTTTAGATGATAAGTTGTTGTTTGGTTATCAATTGTTATTTTATTGAAAGAGTAGATGTGATAGGAGTTAGTAGGTAGTAAAATAGTATTATTTTATTTAGTGGAGAGAGAATGTGGACTAATGGTTAAAGTTATTAGGTAGTAGGAGTGGTATTATATTATTTGGAGGAGCAGAGTGTGGGCCAATGGTTAAAAGATATAAGGATTAAAATAATAGTGGGTCATATCCAAAAATAGAAGTGTAAAGAGTATTCTGGGACAGATGAAAAAGGAAAGTGTAAAGAGTATTCTGGGACAAAGGGAGTAGTTATTTTACATGAATTTTGACTTGTTAGCTTTACTCTGACTTATATCTTGCTACATTACTGTACAGATTATAAGTGAAAGGAACTAGGAAAACTGAGTGTCGGACAAAAGAGTTATTTATACCACTGGAAATTTAGCTTTTGCTAAAGTTGAAGATATATTGGTAATACATAATCTTTAAGATAGCTATAATATTTAATTTTATGTTTGTTTTTTACATTGAAGTTATGTATTGACAACAATTATGGTGTGCTAGACAAAGGAGAACAACAATGTGAAGCCTTCTGCAGATGTGGTGTGGCTTATTGAGCACACATGTAAGAATGATAAAGGCGAACTTGAAAGGGCTGGCGCCACACGATGTAAAACAATTAATGTATGTCATCTAGTTCTAAGGTCTAATATATGCTATTATCTTCTTTAAAATCAATGAAAATAACCTCTTTGCACTTCTTTTTTGATTAAGATAAACTCAAACATGTAGTTGCTGAGGTTGGTGAAACAATGACACAAGAGGAAATTTTGATTCAAGTTTTGGAACCAAGATCTGGATATATTCGTGGGAAGGATACTGCCTTACGCAATTATGTCAAAGGAAAACAACAAATGGAACAAAGAAAACTTGTGGAAGAACAACAAGAGAAAATACAAGAACAAGAACAAAGGATAAAAGAGCTTGAAGAAAGCCAACAAAGACAACAACGAGAAATTGAGGAACATAAAGCAAAACAAGATGCAACAATGGAGACTTTCAAACAGGAATTACTACAGCAACTTGCAAATAGAGGTGTCTAATAACTAATTTGGCTAAATATGCGAAGGTAAATTTTGTTAACAACTACTTATTATTAAGAAGCTCATTTGGAGAGTATTCTCACCATTATTAGGTTTTAGTGGATGTTTTGTGTTTTTAATGGCTTTTTTCCGTGTTTTGGTTGCTATTTTGGGTGATGGATTTCCATTGCTTAGTGCTGGATTTTTTTGGCTTTGAAGTGTTCTTTTCCTTCTTATTATTGTTGTTATTGTGGGTATATTTTACTTGTTTTAATGGCCTATGGATGTTTGCATTTTGAATCATTGTAAATATGTTTAGAAACCATCTCCATTGGAGAGTTTATCCAAAATACAATGGAGACTCTGTCGAAATTTCTATTCCCCCTTTTTTACTAGTTAAAAATACTCTTAGATACGATATTATAAATTACGTACTAACATTGAAATTATTTTCTTTGTTAAATCTTATTATAAATGCAGGGTTGTAAAAAATGGAGGAAGTTGCATTTGGGTACGAATTTTGAAGCTAAGATCGTCATATCTATACTTTTTGGGTCCTAACATTGTTGTAACTTTTTTTAATGGATGGAAATAGTGTGGGTTTTTGTTGAACTATCTAGTATCCAAGTGTTGTATATTTTTTATACTCTAAAGTACCTTTGAAGTTTATTGGGATGTTATTTTGTAATTATATACATTCCAAATATATATTAAAAAGTCGATTTCATGATCACCAAAAGGTTTACCTAATTTTACTATATTTAAGTTTATGATTATTATTACCATATTTTTTATTTTGGTTAAAAAATATAAACTCTTGCAACAGTGTTTTGCGTTGCAAAAACCATAGATGTATTGCAACAACTATGTTTGTTGCTAACCACCAGACCAATATATTTTGTATTTCACTACGCGCGTACCCGCAACGACCCTGCAACGAGAAAAGTCATTGCGCAATACGTATTTATTGCAACGATAAATGATTTTTCGCAACGACTAGAGTCGTTGTAATAAATAGGTTTTCTTGTAGTGAAAGTAATTTCTTAAAACGAAATCAAAGGTCTAGTTAATAGTTTAAGTATAGAAATGATCACGAATTAAGATGTTGACTTTTAAGGTTTATAATGCAACATTAAAATACGATTAAGTAGGTGTTAAGTTTTCTTAAATGCAAACTAGTTTGAGTGATAGGATCGGAAAATGAATATTTTTAATTTTATGTTATGAATATGTTGCTTATCATATGAATATGCTATGAAACATGAAGTGTTTGATGTGCTAGAAAATGGCTATGAGTGAAAGTGAGCCTACTAATGGAGGAAACAGAACCAATGAGTCAAATGTTTCACTAGAAGAAATAAGGGCAAGGGTTGATGCTCTACGAAGTGACCCTATCTTCGTAGATACGCCTGGAAATGCAAATGGAAATTAGATGGACTTTATTAGGTAATTGATGGAAATCTTGCAAGGAAAGCAGGCAGAGTGCTTGAACACGTTTAAAAGGTTCTCTGCTCACAAACCGCCAAGCTATGATGGAAAGCCGGATCCTACTGAATTTGAGGAATGGTTAAACATAATGGAAATAATCTTTGATGCCACCCAGTGCCCGTACAAGTGGAAAGTTAATTTTGTTGTGTTTTACCTAAAAAAGGGCAAGCTGATCTTTGGTGGAAGACTGCCAAGGAGATGCAAAATTAGCCTGGGTTTGGATGGAAAGGCCTGAATGAGGCTATGAGAAATCAGTTCTACCCTCAATCTCTGTAGCTCCAGATGGAATTTGAGGTTATCCATATGAGATAAATTAAAGGAATATGACTGTACTAGAGTTTTGAAGGAGGTATGAATTTGGATCTTCAAGAAAGGCTTGTTACACATATGAGTAAGTCTTAGCAAGAGTTATACGATCAGACTATAAATGTTGAAAGGAAACTGAAGCTGCATGAAGAAAGTATATGAAGGCGAGAAAAGGAACGGAAAAACTCAAGTGGTTCAGTCAAGCAATGGCTTCAAAAGACAAAAAGATGCGAAAGTCATAGCTTATGCTTCCCGACAACTCCAACCCCATGAACATAATTACCCAACTCATGACCTTGAACTAGCCGCAGTCGTGTATTCTCTCAATATATGGTGACACTACTCTATGGTCTTCCGTGCAAGATCTTCATTGATAATAAAAGTCTCAAAAATGTTTTCACACAAAAAAAGATGAACTTGATACAAGTAGGTAGCTGGAACTCTTAAAAGATTATGAACTTGACATCCAGTACCACCCTGGCAAAGCCAATGTTGTTGCTGATGCTTTAAGCCAAAAATCCTACCTAAACACAACCTTAACTCTACCCAAAGCAATCCATGATGATCTAAGGAAGATGGAAGTGGAAATCATTCAACATGCAGGAGGTGCATGTTTGAATGCATTAGAGTTGAGACCGTCATGGTTGGAAGAAATAAAGGAGGCACAAAATGGACAATTAGAGTTAGAAAAGATAAAAGATGATTGTGAAAAAGGGAAAATCACCAGGATTTGTAATTCAAGATGACGGCACATTAAGATTCCAAGGAAGAATTTGTGTCCCTAACAATGAAGAATAAAAGAAAAAAAATTCTAGAAGAAGCTCACAACAGTCCTTTCTCTGTTCACCTTGATGGATATAAGTTATACAAATTGAAACAAACATTTTGGTGGAGTAATATGAAGCAAGAAGTTACAGAATTTGTGGCAAGATGTTTGACTTGTCAAAGAATAAAGATTGAACATCAAAGGCTTGTAGGACTACTACAACCATTAGACGTGCCAACATGGAAATGAGACTCGATTTCGATGGATTTCATTATGGGATTACCACCATTATCTCGAGGCATTAACTCAATTTGGGTTATTGTTGATAGATTGACTAAGTCTGCATATTTCTTAGCCATCAGAAATAATTGGAGTTTGGACAAACTAGCAGAGTTGAATGTAAGCACAATTATTAGGTTACATGGAGTGCCAAGTTCTTTTGTATCAGATCGTGACTCGAGATTCCAAGAAAAGGTTTGGAAAGAGTTGCAGAAGGCTCTTGCCACGAGACTGGATTTTAGCAATATTTTTCATCCAACAAGTGTTGGTCAAACGAAACGAGAAATTCAGACCCTTAAAGATATGTTAAGAGCATGTATATTGAATTTTCAAGGAAGTTGGAAGAAATATTTACCTTTGGTTGAATTTTCTTATAACAACAGCTATCAGGCTAGTACTTAAATGGCACCATATGAAGCACTCTATGGTAGAAGGTATAGAACACCTCTATGTTGGAGTGATATTGATGAAGTTCGAATGATTGGACCTTAATTGATATAAGAGACAACAGAAAAAGTACACTTGATTCAAGCTCTAATCAAAGCTGCATTAGACAGACAAAAGAATTATGTTGATCGTAGAAGGAGACCACTAGAGTTCATGGTAAGAGATCACGTTTTCTTGAAAGTTACACCTACCAAAGGTGTCATGAGATTTGGTTAAATTGGCAAGTTAAGTCCAAGGTATATTGGTCCATACGAGATTCTTGAACGAGTTAACAAAGTTTCTTATCGATTAGCACTACCGACAGACCTGGATAAGGTGCATAATGTTTTCCATGTGTCAATGTTACGAATGTACATTATGATCCTAGCCATGTTATCAGACACAAACCCCTACAACTAAGAAATGATTTGACATATGAAGAGAAACCAATTGAGATTCTCGATCGTAGGGAAAAGCAACTTAGAAAAAAAGGAATTCCCATGGTTAAGGTTTTATGGGCTAATCACTCGTCATCCGAAGCAACATGGGAAGTTGAGAATCAATGAAATCGAAATACCCTCATCTATTTACTTGAATAACTTTGTTGCAATTATGCAAAGCTATGATTATGTGCTATGTTATGCTATGTATATGTGAATAAGTGATGTTGAACATTCATGAATGATATGCATGACGTTCTGCACCTGACTACGTTTATTAAGTTTCGAGGACAAAACTTTTTCTAAGGGGATGAGGATGTAATATTTCGAAATTCAACTTGTTTAATTAAGCAATTAAGAAGGTTAAAATTTTGTTTAATAATAATAAGTAGCTAAATAAACATATTATGAAATTTGTATTGCTAAATGAAATCAAAATATATGTAGTGGGTTAATAAGTTACTAACAATAACTATTAATGAATTGATGTAACAACAATATGTAATAGGGATTTTATTATAACAACAAAAAGGGAGATTAAAGGAAAAAAAAAAAAAAAAGAAACCTCCTATACGCCATACCCACAGCTAGCCCCGACACCCCACTGCCCCTACCCTGCTCTTTCCCCTCTCTTGTTCCCTACTCTAGCTCCCCAAGGTGAGGAGCCTCTAATCAGCATACAAGCCATCTCAACCTTTGTTAGTTTGATGCCTTGAATCTCATCAAAGAAAGTTTTCGCAGGCCCGCCCGGTCAGGTCGGGCAGGTTCGCCAGACCGGGCGGGGACGCTCGTCTTCAGCAGGCTCTTAAGGCAAGGCGCCCGATCAGGTTGGGCCGGCACGCCCAATCTGGCGTTCTTTGCAAATCAAAACCGGGCGAACAGTGCCCGAGACATCAGCAGGTTTGAAGAAATTGACCACCCAATCGGGCAGATGTCGCCCGACCCAATCGAGCTGCTGGGATTTTGACGCGGCTTGGTGATTTTCGAATTGGATTCTCTTTTAGGGTTTTGTGCCGGGCTGCTTATGTTATAAAAGGCCCCCTTGGTGTTCATTATTTTGACACTACTTATGAAACACTTTTAGCCTCTGATGATGGTGTTGCACTTTAGGGTTACAGGATTTGGGCTGCGGTTTTCTACGATCTCTTCATGATTGGTGCCCTTTGTGAGCTCTTGGTGAAACGAGAAACCGTGTGGATTTTGCTATGGAGTCTATGATAGATTCTTTTTGAGTTTGTATTAAAGTAGCAATCTTGGTTACGCATTAGATTTTGTTCTAGTTATGCTATTTCTTATCTCAGTTTGGTACTTTTGTGTTTTGTTAAGTACAATTGCAATTTCTTATCTCAATTTGGTACTTTTGTGTTTTGTTAAGTACAATTGCAATTTAGATGTAATTTAACTTTTCTAGAATTGCTTCAGTTTGTTGTTGAGATGAAGAAGTGTTTGAAGAGAGTTTGGTCAATTTGAATAAGCATGCTTAGTGTTGGTGGCTTTATACTCTCAATCTAGGCCATGTGATGGTTTCGTATACGGAATTTTTTGTTCGAAGACGCATCGGTACACAACTATAGAAGATGTTCGTTTTCTGGATTGCCTAAAGTAAGTAGGGTCATGGAATTTTGTTTAAAGTGGAGGTTTTATGGCTTTTGGGTGAGCATCACTTCTTGGTTCAAGGGGAAGTTATCTTGTTTGATCGGTTTCAAGTCAAGGTGGAGATTTGTTAGTTTGATGCCTTGAATCTCGTCAAACGGAGTTTTCGCAGGCCCGCCCGGTCTGGTCGGGCAGGTTCTCCCGACCGGGAGGGGTCGCTCGTCTTCAGCAGACTCTTAAGGCAAGACGCCCGATCAAGTCAATCGGCCCCCCCCAATCGGGCGTTCTTCGCAAATCACGACCGGGCGAACAACGCCCAATCATGCCCGAGACGTCAGCAGGTTTGAAGAAATTGAGCACCCGATCGGGCGCATATCGCCCGACTCGATCAGGCGGCTGGGATTTTGACGCGGCTTGGTGATTTTCGAATTGGATTCTCTTTTAGGGTTTTGTGTGGGGTTCCTTATGTCATAAAAGGCCCCCGTGGTGTTCATTATTTTGACACAACTTATGAAACACTTTTAGTCTCTAGTATTTTAGGACTCCTTGTAATTATTCTCTTTGTTTTTCTCCATCATAGTGAAGAAGCTCGAATCCCCCACCTCTGGACGTAGGTCTTTTTTGACCGAATCACGTAAATCCTTGTGTTTTCTTGTTTATCTTCTCTATTGCTTTTCTCGTTCGTATTATTTCATTGACTTGTTCCGCATTAATCAAACTACAACACCCCGTTTCCTAACAACCTTGTTCCCTACAATTTATCTATAAGTATTCAGTGAATTAGGGATTGAATTTCACAACACAAAAATCACAAAATAACAAAAGCTCCACCTTAAATCTCTAGGTTCCACCACACCACCACCACCTGTGCACCACATTTTGGCGCGACCTTTTTTTCTCCAACCACGGGGAAAACCGCGCCGACATCCCTACAACCCCGACACTGCGCCAGCTCTCCTCCTTCCTTCGCTCTCTTCTTCACTTCGTCTGCTCTGCTGCTGCTCCTGCTTGTCGCTGGACCTGTACCCAGTCTCACCGTAGCTCGTCGAACTCCCCTGATGCGTTTCTTCCCTGCTCTTGAAGCAGAGGTAAAAGCTACCTCTTATTACCTCAAAAAATCAGATTCTCATTTTAAAAGTTTAAGCCCATTACCCATTGTTTGTTAGTTTATGTTGGGCCTAAAAACTGATTCCATTAGTTAAACCAATTTAGTTTAATTTGTTACATGAATTTGGTTGGGCTTAAAATCTTATTTGCCTAGTTAAGCTACTTAATTAATTATTGGGATAATTTTATATAAACTAAACTGATTTAGTATTCCATTAAACCTTGCTACTTTAATATTAATGTTAATGTTTTTGGATAATTAGATTAATGAAAGGATTTTTTGAAATTTACCACCTTTTAAAATCTCAATTTTAAAAAAAACCACCTTATAAATTCTTTTTTTTAAATAACCACCTTATATGACCTAAATCTCTTTAGATACATACCAATTGACATTTCCTTGATGTCATATAAGGTGGTTATTTAAAAAAATGAACTTATAAGGTGGTTATTTTGAAAAACTTGATTTTATAAGGTGGTAAAAATAAAAAAAAATCCTCAATGAAAATAATTTATCTAGTTTAGTAGTAACCATGCTGAAATTGATATTGCTACATAAACAAGAAATTTGATGAACTTCATCAGTAGTTTAAATTTGTAAATCATATTAGAGTTTAGAAATATAATGTTGCCATAATGTGAGTGTTGTTAAAATGAATTCATTTAGTAACATGTACTTATAGGTTAATATAGCATGAAATAATTAGATTATGAAAGTCATATTTACAAGTCATTAAACATGGATTATCAATCGTGATTAAGCTTTATTAGCGTCACCTAAATATACTCTTAAGTTTAAAAAAATGTTGTTGATAACAACATGAATTATAATTCAAAACTATGCTTATTAATTATGCCTAAGTATGACTCGTGTAATTAAAAAGGCCCTAAGAGTAACCACTTAAGTAATTATATGGCCTAATGAAAGAACGTTTTAAAAAAAATCCAAGTCTAATGAATTACTAATTAATTTCATTATTTAACTCTTGATTATATTAAAGGAAGGGTATATTACAAGCCTCCCCGACTATCAAGAAACTTAACTACGATACCAGGTAATATCTACTGTTAGCACCCGCATTCCACTTATGAATATGTTTTATGATATGATTTTTGTTGATGTTTCCATGGATTATTGCGAGATATGAAATGTTTTATGAAATCCTGATGATATGAAAAGTATGTCTTTTTGCTTGAAAGAATTATGACAATGTTATATTATGACTCTGTTATGAATTTCTGATTTCTGGAAAATACCTGAAAGTCATGAAACATGATAAATAAAAGTGAAAGACGGTTCTTGGCAGTATTTTGTTCTGTTGGTCGTGCACGTTCGTCCTGGAGGTTCTTGTCACCTGTTGTTAACTAGTAGAATAATTGTTAACTGCGGCAGTTTTACCCATACGCAGCAATAAACTACGTCAAAAAAAAAAATCGAAATTCAATCTATTGTTGCGGTTTTGGGTGAAAACCGCAGCAATATACCTCAAGGTAACATTTCAAACTTTGTTGACCAGGTCTGACCAGATCTATTGCTGCGGTTTCTTCCAAGAACCGCATCAATAGATTAAAATATTATTTTTTTAAATAATATTTGAACCTTTTGCGGCGGTTGCTTGCTGAAACCGCAACAATACATTTCAGGTCTGGAAATTAAATTTTCCCACGGGGCATTACTCTTCTCTCTCTCTCTCTATCTCTATCTCTCTCTCTCTCTCTCTTTCTGTTTGTCTGTCTTTCGACTCTCCCACTCTTTCGTCTCTCTCACTTGTTCGTCTCTTTGTATTTGACGCATACCGCTGGTTCTAACGACCTTCACATGCCGCCACCGGTTTTGACTCACGCATTCCGGCCGGTGACGCACACTGTTCTTAACACTCTCTCACTGCGAGTTCTTCACACTCTCTCACCGTGAGGATGCCAGTTCTAGTCGCCGAAGACATCACTACAGCCTCCTCTTCCTCCGTTCACCGCCGGTGCCGCCTCCCACCTCTCATAGTTGGTTAGTTTTTCATAATTTCTTATTAATTTTTAGTTTTGATAATTAACAATGTTGTAAAAGAAAATTTGGCCTAGATACTAGTTTAAAATGCTCCATATAATGTATTATATATAATTAATTATAAGGTTTGAGGATTAAAACTGATTTTGTGATGTTTTTGCTTAAGTTTGTGTATGCCTAAGATGCTATACGAGATTGTATATGATGTAGTAATTGATATTTAAATATTTTATTGATGCAATACTTTCTTTGAAGTGATATGCAATGCCTTCATATATGATAGACTCACCAATGGAAGGGGAAATGAAATCTGAGAAATGGTTTGGTATTTGTTGTTTGGTGATGACTTGGAATCGCTTCAATGCGATTGTTTTTATATGTATATTTTATTAGTATATACATCATTATGCCTAGATACCCGTTCAAGACTTACTCATTAGGAGTAAGTCTTGAATAGTCCCCTTTTTGGGACTATTCTTAAACGTCAAATCTCACTTAGAACGTGAATGTGTGTTGATTCTTTGATTCTAAGTGAAATACAGTTAGTCATTTCCTTAATTTGATCCCCTAGTCACTAGTGGAAAAAACGTTATATGTCACAACACAACCGATCCGATTTTTAAAAAACCAGATCCGTAAACCGTTTAAAATTTTGAGCCTCAAAGCTCGGCTAAGTAACTGATCCTGTCCAGTCATCCGATTTTTTATTAACTGATCCGGTCCACTAAACCAGATTAGTTATGCAGCCCAACTTATATATTAACACGGCCCACTCCAATCCAACGCTTCTCTTCCTTACTCAAACCAGCGACCCACTCCCACTCCCTCTCTCAAACCCTAAACCCCTATCCTCTCCCATATCTCATCAACCCCCCATTCTTATCTCCTCTCTCATTTCACCCATTTCACGCTGACCGAACCCTAGCCCCCCTCATCTTCCCCCTCATTATGCTAAACCTAATCCCTAAACAACTTCACATCGAAACCAAACCAAAACCCTAATTTGCAATCAAATCAACCAAACCTTCTTGTCAGCAGCACTAGAAGGTTGCGACGGAAATTTCGGAGTTCATCTTCTCTATGTCGTTCATTTCATCTCCTCTTTTCTCAATCTTAAATATGGCGACAAAATATTCTACCATCGTAGTCGAAATTGAAAGTCTCAATTAGCTCGCCAGGATTCTTCAATTGCTCAGCTGAAGCACAAAGGGGAGTAATTATGCACTATTCTATTACTGTATATGAAGGGGAGAAAACGGAGAGATTAGCGGGAAAAATAGGATATATTTCTAGGTTTGACGATCAAATTGGAAGAAATTAGGGTTTTGGAGAGAGAAGTTGTAGTTTTCAGCATTTTCTCTGAGCAACAAAAACACCCACACAATGAATGAATGAATGATGAGGTGATGTCAGAAGACGGTACCCCAAAAAATGTACAGGTACGTTCTCTATTTTTGTGATCTATTCTTCTTTTTCAAAATCCATCTTTTTACTTTTTTTATTGTTGTTATTGGCTTGTTCATTTCTTATGATGTTGTATGTTTTTATTGTTACCCTTTGATTAATTGCAATGTTTGGTTTCTGGGTTTTTCATATAAAAGGTTAATTTGATGTTTTGTATTGTGGAATTGGGTTATTGATTTTAGGGTGTGTGAAGATTAAACGATATCTATGCCAAAAATAGAATGCTAAAATCCTGAATAATTTATACAACAAAAAAGTCACTCTTAATAACAACTTGAACACGGAGCAACCTGGGAAAGTTTAATGATATTGAATGCAGAAAGATTGAATGATTCCATCTCCCGAAATGTGTTTATGTTGTGCTTTTGTAGTGGTGAGACAGAGCTACCTGCATGTTTTTGAAATAAAATGTGGGGTAGTAGTGTCAGGAACATATCTGACTGCTGGGTCGACCTGATACTGACCAGACTTGAACCTGGTTCGACCTGTGGGGGTCAGTCCCTAGGCCTGATAGAAACCTGACCTGGGATTACCCAGACCTGACCGGCACTCGGAAAGATTATATCTTGACCTTACCAGACAGACCTGCATTCAAACCCAAACCCAAACCCGAACCCGACCGTACTCAACTAGATATTACTAATATATGTTACTTTATAAAATTGCCTACATTTAATAATTAATTAATTAAAAAATTAAATTACATTCAATTTAAGGGTTAAACTTTGAATATCATGTACTTGTTTATATTTTTTTTTTCATTTATTTTTGAATTATTTGTGTACATTGCTCTCTTATTTTATTAATGTATATATCTAGGGATGTTAATGAGCTGAACCGAAACCGAACATAACTAGGCGTTGCTTAGCTCGAGAACATATTTTATTGGGCTTGGCTCGAGCTCAAAGCCCGTCGAGCTTAAAATATTGGGCTCGGCTTGAGCTCTAGTCCAAAATTTACGGCTCGGCTCGAGTTCGGCAGGCTCGAGAAGCTCGAAATTTACTTTCAACCAAGGCTAGATTTCATGAGCCCAAATATTTAATAATTCAAAGGCCCAATTTCTAAACCATTGTTGTTAGCAAAGCCCAAGCATAAAAGCCAGCCTGCTGAATTTTGGCACTTTTAAGGTGAATTACAGCTTTCTTTTTCTATTTGTTATACAACTTACTTTTTCTATTTTGATGAGCAACAATGCAGTTGATGAGCTTGTAACAAATTTTTGATGCGTGTTCTTTTTCTTTTTTATGAGCTTGTAACAATTTTTTGTTCTTTTAAGGTGAGCACTTGATTTCTCATATTTCTTTTCCTTTTTTTTCAATCTAATTTTTGTTCATTTCTAAAGACTACAAAATCTTTTTTTTTCATGTGCTCCAAGTCTTTAACAAGTGATTCTTCAATCGTACATTTCTAACAATTGATTTATTTGGTCTCAAATAAATGCGATAATTCGACTACATTCACTTTTTATATAATAAATTTGACCAAGTAAAAAAAATTATGCAGTATGTTGAACTACTTCTTAATCTCTATGTATATTATCTAATTATGAACTCCTTATACTTTTTTTAGTTATTAAATAAATAATTAAGAAATTAATGGGCAAACTTGTGTGTTTGAGGTATTAAAATTAAATATTTCTGTTTTTAAAAAAAAGTTAAAGTGCTACGTATATAAAAAAGACAAATGGTATGTGAAAAAATAATATAATGAAAGCATTTTCTAATAGCTGACATGAACAATATAAACTTTGAGCTTAACTTGGTTCTCATTGCCGTCATGAAATTGTTGTTCGATTTCTCATTATACTCAATATGTTCTTATTAGATGGTTTGTTCAAGACCCCCCAAACTTATAATATTGGATTCGTCTCAACCCCTAGTTGTCCCAAACAATCGCGTATTAGCTAGAATGACTACCCACTTACATTAACTAATCTATACATTAATCCATTCATATTACTTTGTGTTTATAATAATATATACTATGAATGCAATACATTGATCTATACACTATCTATACATTGACATATAGTCGATATGCAATACATTGGTCTAGATACTAATCTAGTTTAGCCTAATGATTACCTTCCTACATTGGCTTTGTCATGTTATACTCATATTAGCTTGTGTTGATCGACTTTAATCATCATCATCACCAATTATGATCACATTAGACTCGTATTGTTTTTTGGCCAATGAGATTTGAGAAATGATAATACTTATGGGAAGGGAGTAACCGAGTAACTGACTAAGTGTTAAGTTACTATATGGTTGTTAACACGTTACTATCTAGTAATTAGTAAGTACTTGTTAATTAACTAATTTACTTATGATTGTTACTTGTTAACAGTTAACTTATTGATTTTATATGGGAGAATGATTTGGGGGTATAATTTATTGTTATCACTATTATTATTGTGCAACATATGAACCCTCGTTATAATCACTTAGGCCTCATATGAAACGTCGTTGTAAACATATGAATGTATGATTGTCATTTGTTATAGTATTATAACATATCAACAGTTGGCATGCTAATTTATAATCAAAAGAGTATTAGATTGGTTTTATAATTATTTTGAAACCAATTTTATACTATAATGATTAAACATATTGATAAAATAGTTTGTTTATACTTTATCATATATAGTCACAACATAATACATATATACCGCATTATGTTTGTTGTTGTTATTGCTATTATATATTAGCATTGTTGCTACTATTACTATTAGTATTTATATTGTTATTGTCATTGTTATTGTTAGTATTCATATTCTTATTTGAATTACTATTGCTATTGTTAGCATTGTTACTATTACTATTACTACTACTATTATTATTATTATCATCATCATCATCATCATCATCATCATCATCATCATCATCATCATCATCATCATCACCACTACTTTATGTTTATTATTATTATTATTCTCATTATCATCATAGCTATTTACAAACTTATATATCAATCATAATGTTTATAATAATAAATCATTTATATAAAGTTTGAAATTGATAGTTTACTCGTTATTATTGTCGTTGGTTATAATATATAATATTAGAACATATGAAGAGTCGTTCTACTCCTTTACTCATTAAATTGGTTTTACATAGTTGATTAGTCGAATAAGAGTTGACTAAGAGAATACACTGAACATGACGGTAAATAAATATAGTGTTTTTTATTAGTTTTTCGTTATCATCCATATATTTATCGCGCGCACACACACACACACACACACACATATATATATATATATATATATATATATATATGTCGATTTTAATACTTTTAATAATATGATTCGTTTACAAAATCCATAACAAAATCAAAATGATCAGACCAGGAGCCAACCGAAGTTGAATTGACGTCCAATAGCGAATGGACCCGATGCTTCACAATGATCGAACTAAGGTCATTAGTTATACAACCCGAGTACACTTGACTCTACTCAAGCGTACATGAAGCCCAAATACGACCTGCGCAAACTCGGTTAAAAATTGTCCACAGGCGATCATACGCGGTAATGGATCGACTTGTAAATGGAACGTTCAGACCTATCCGGCACCCGGCAATCCCATGATTCAAATGTGATCGACCCAGTTGAACAAAACCTGACCAATCACGACCTGGGGCACTGACTGTCAGAATCTTGACCTGTTCGGGTCTGACCTGGTTCGCGCTGGGTATACCCAGAACCTGTTTGAGAACCTGTTTTGACACCACTAATGTGGGGTCTTGTTGAGTGTATTTGTCCATCTAGGGATTTATAACATGTTAGTTATTGTGCACTGTGGGAGGGGGGGAACTGAAAACTAATAAGTGGGAGAGATTCTCTAGCTATCTAGTTTTTGTGTTTGGACTAGGATTACAACATTATGGCTTCAGGTGACGTGATTCAAAATGTTCATACTTCATACTTTTACTTTGGTGCTAAGATGCGCTGGTTTTCTCGTGTTTATTAAATGATGTACAACATGCCTGACACACACACTTTTCTTCATTATTTGATTGGCATGATTTAAGGCATGATAAAGCAAGAGAACTTTGAGTAAGCTAGTGGTGTTGTGGTTATATTGGTATAAAAGGAACCGGGCTCCAGGTGCTGGCACATGACGTGTTATTTTTCATGCTTCACTTTGGTGCTAAGTTGCTCTAGTTTTCCTTTGTCTATAGAATGATGTACAACATGATTAGCGCACACACTTCTTTCTCCATTATTGCTGTTGGGAGGAGATAGGTCTCTTGTGCTATAGTTTTCTTCTCTTGTTAATAGAAGCACTTCCTTCGGAAAAGTCACAATTGAGATAGAAGTGCCAAATTACTTTTTAGTGCATGCTTGCATAACATGGACATTTTGCAGATGTGGCTCATTTCTGTTTTTGCACCCAGTCACTTTAGAATGTTAATTGATCAAGCAGCCTCCCTCTTGATTATGGAAACCTTTGTTTCTCTGTTTTTAACTTTGCTGCCTTTTGAATCTCAATAATCTTGATCTACAAATGAAGCAAATGATATCATTGAATGAATATATGAAGTGAACGAGTTCATGTAATTTAGTTATACTATCTGTTTTTTTTGTATGTATTATATCTATTTCTTCGTTGTTGTGCTTGTGCATATAATGCTTTTTTGAGGATGTGTATATTAATCTTGTGGAGTTCACCTAATATTTTATATAAATGCTTGTTTACCAGTGACTCTGACTTGCATATGACTGCTCTTGCTCTGGAGTTGTGCTGCAGTTTAATGACCAACAACCACGAACAACCCTCAACACAGCCACGAACAACCCTCAACACAGCCACGAACAACTATTGCTCCTCTCCTCTCAACCCTCAACGGACAACGACGAAGCCACCAGCGTTACTCCTCTCCTCTGTCAGCAATTGCTCCTCTCCTTTGCTTGCGCCACAACTGCTCCATTTTGTAATTCTTTCAGTCCTTATTTCATTTTTAGTTACGTGTCATGAACTAGTTACTATGTTATAGGCTCATGCCATAAAATAGCTAGTAAGTGTGAATTTTCTAGACAGTTTGAGATCATACACAATTTTACACCCAATAGTGGAAAATAAATGCTTGTGTACAGTATACTTACATTGCATACTTTTTGTTCAATGCACTTTTTTACTTCATTAACTTTTATTCTTTCTCTCCTTGGTTCCAATTTGCATTCTTTTGTTGGAACATGGAAACTCTTTTGCACTTCATTTAGGCTGACCATATTACTTGGTGGAATGATACTTCATGTCTCTGTGTTTGGACTCTGATGTATTTGTAGGATGGAGGAGCTTATTCCACTCTTGCCTTAGTTTGTCAAAAGCCGTCAGAAACAGGGGATATGTGGTGTTTGTTGCTCATAATGCTCGATGTTTTAACGTGCCATTCCTGGTTAATGAATTTAGACGGTGCACTTGTGAAATCCCTTCAAGCTGGTTTAATCTGGATACTCTCTCTTTGGTTGTGAAGTAATAAAATCCGAAGGTGCATTTTTTTTTCTTTATCTTTCCCTCCTTCATCCTTTTTTTCTTGACTGAGGTCGGCTTGTAAATGTTCCGAAAGGTGCCACACTTTACAAAACTTGTATGTGGAGGAGATGGAACTGTTGGTTGGGTCGTAGAATAGATGTTGTGGATAAACTATGTATCTAATTATAGTTGAGTATGATGTTAAAATTATAGTTGTTAATATTTTTATGTATCTAATTATTTATGCTTCAATTGAGCATAATATGCTTAATAATATGAGTATTGATATATATATGATTGATTTTGTATTGATTAATAATGAAAAAATGCAAAAAAAAATATTTTTTTTTGGTTTTTGGGGGTGAGTTAATTGATCCTGTAAGTTAACTGATCCGATTTTCACCTAAAACTGGATTAGTTAGTGATCAACTGATCAGGTTCTGGACCGGATTAGTTGAACACTAAAAGCTGCTCGGTGCCTAGCGGATCCAGACCAAAACCAGATCTGTAAGCCAGGATTTGACCGGATCCGATGGACTTTTTTCCACTAGTGAGTGCATATAAGATAGGAAAATTGGATTCTAACAATCCAACATTTAAGCGGTCTTCTTAAAACAGTCTCAATTATAAGATATTTTTTAACAATCCAACCTTTTGATGTTATCTTCTCATAATGGTCCTTGACCTGTTGTGACCAGTATAACAGGTCAAATGTGACACGTGTCACACTATAATTGGTCAACCCATTTTCTCCCTCCTCTACCTCTTTTCCTCCACAACCACCACCACCTAGCTACCACTACCACCACCCCATGCCAGCCCCTTACCCCCACCCTTACAGCCCCCCACCCTAACCCCACCTTGACCCCTTAAAGCCCCAACCCACCCCCACCCTAACCCCCCGCAGCCCCACCTCACCCTTGCCCCGGCCGCGGCAACCCACCCACCCCGATTCGCTGCATCCCCACCCCACCCCATTCCGGCCCGCGGCAACCCACCCCACCACCATCCCGCCCGCGACAACCCACCCCACCACACCCCATTCGGCTGCAGCCCCACCCTACCCCGCCGCCCCTAGAGCCCCACCCCACCCCCAACCTAGCCCGCTGCGGCCCACGACACCCAACCTAGCCCGTTGCGGCCCCTAACCCCCAACCTAGCCCTGCTGCAGCCCCCGCCCCCCACCCGGTTCCCACCCCCATAGCAAACCCCTTGAAATCCCCAACCCATCGCATGTAGAAAAACCCCGCCACCCCTCCCCTTCGCCTCATACCCCGTCGCGCCTCCTCCCTCTCCTATCCCTTCGTCTCTTTCCACCCCATCACCCTCCCCCTCCCCTTCGCCCCTCTGTTAAATACGACGACCACCACCACCATACACAACCACTGCTACTATTAACGATGAACGCGATTCGAGGAGAGTGAGAGAAAGAGGAGAGAGACCGGAGGAAAAGAGAAGTGGCGACAGAGAGAGAGGGAGGTGGGGGGCTGGTGGCTGCGGCCGGGGACTGTGGCTGCAGCGTGGGCCGAGTGGCTGCGGCGGGGTCGGTGGAAGGGGAGGGGGTGGGTCAAACTAGATATGGAGGTGAAGGGGAGGAGAGAGAAATGAGTAAGAGGAGGGAAAACAAATTACCTGAAGTTCAGGTCACAAGTCACCAAGGAACGTTACGAGAAGATATCAGCAAAAGGTTGGATTGTTCAAAAATATCTTATAAGTGGAACTGTTTTAAGAAGACTGCCTAAAGGTTGGATTATTAAAATCCAATTTTCCTATAAGATAAACAATTATCTTCATCGTGTACTTGGAGAACTTAAGGGAAATGCTGCCGAATTTTACTTAGATACAAAGATTATACATGCATTCACTAGTGGGATTGGACGTTTAAGGATGGGTAGGTTGGAATGATAAGGACCCAAATAGAAGCATGCATTGAACCTTGTTATGTTATATTTATGTGACTTTTGAATTTATAATATTGTTTATGTATGCATGTACGTGTGGGGGTATTTAGAAATGGATTGAAGTTGGATGCATGAAAAGCGGAATACGTTGGAGTTCATGCAAGGTGTGAATGAGTTTTGTAAACGTGCTACAAAGCATCAACAACTTACTTGTGATGATGAGATTTATTGTCCATGTGTTGATTGCTACAAAATGAATACGATATCTGATATTTGGACTATAAAGGATCATATTATTCGTTGTGGATTTAGAGCTGAGTATTATATTTGGTTATGGTATGATGAGGAGGGAAAATATACTCAGGACAAGATTAGTGCTGATGTGGGCACAAGTAAGACATTAGAGATTGATATTCCTAATATTGGCGTTGAGTATGAAGTTGTGATTGAAGATCGATCCTATTAGGATTGAAGGTGAAGATGTAGTAGGTGATGACGAAAATAACTACGGAGATAATAGTGACAGTGAGGATGAAGAGTTTGGTGATGATCGATTAGGTGAGATGTTGGAGGGGGCCCGTGACCATTTCAATGAGCGGGCACGAGTGTTTGACAATTTGTTTGAAGTTGCTAAGAAACCCCTTTATCCAGGGTATATAATATACACTCAATTGAGTGGGGTTTTAACCCTTTTCAACATAAAGGTGAAACATAATTTGACTGATGTAGGCTTCACAGAACTCTTAGAAGCTTTGCAAGATATGTTTCCTGAGGGTAATTTATTACCAAAATCCACCAACTATGCGAAAAACATTAAAGTTCCTTTGGGTTTAGAATATGAGAGGATTGATGCATGTCCGAATGATTGCTTGTTGTATCGAAATGAGTATGCAGACCTTTATGAATGCCCGAGGTGTGGTAAGTTCTGCTACAAATTGGCGGATGGGGTTGAGCCTGGGCCGGACAATAGGGGTCCTTCTGCGAAAGTGTTGTGGTATCTTCCAATTGCACCAAGGTTCAAGCGACTCTTTTCTATTAAAGAAGATGCAAAAAATCTATGATGGCATGCTAATCGGAGAAAGAAAGATGGGATGCTTAGGGTTCCAGTAGATTCCCCTCAATGGAAGCCTATAGATTCCAAACACAGTGGTCAGGAAGATAGGAATTTGAGACTTGCATTGTGTACAGACGGAATGAACCCTTACGGTACTTTAAGTAGTCAACATGGTACTTGGCCTGTTCCTTTAGTGATATACAATCTTCCTCCTCGTTGTGCATGAAGCGAAAGTATATATTATGTTGTCTCTCTTAATTTCTGGGCCTAAGCAACCGGGAAATGATATAGACATCTATCTTGCGCCTCTCATCAAATATCTCAAAAAGATGTGGGATGAAGGTGTAATGGTGTTTGATGCATATTCTAATGAAGATTTTAGGCTTCGTGCTATGCCATTCTATACTATAAATGATCTTCCTGCTTATGGCAATTTGTCAGAGTATAATGTCAAAGGAAAAAAGACATGTCCAATTTGTGAGAATGTTATAGAGGCTACACATTTGCCACGTTGTGGGCAACATGTCTATATCATTAATAGACAATTCCTACATAGATCTCATCCATATCGAAAGAAAAAAACACTATTTAACGGGTTAGTTGAAAATGCTCCAGCTCCTAGACTGTTGACCGGAAAAGAAGTTTATAAGCGTGTTAAAGGGATGTGCTCAATATTTGGTAAGGGGGTTAAACATTCGGAAGACGATGGTGACATTTGGAAAAAAGAGCCTATATTCTGGAGACTTCCTTATTATAAAGTGTTACTGGTAAGACATTGTCTCGACGTATTGCATATTGAAAAAAATGCTTGTGAGGCAATTATCGGTACTATGTTGAATATGACGGGGAAGACTAAGTATGGTTTGAAGATTCGACCTAATTTATGGCCAATGGTTAGGGGAAAAGCTAAGAAAGTAAAAGGAACAATAACGTATTTGCCTCCAGCTTGTTATACATTGTCTAGGCAAGAAAAACGGTTGTTTTGTGAGTGTTTATACGGCTGGTATTAAATATTTTTGTTTTTGTTTTTGGAGGTGGGTTAACTGATCCTGTAAGTTAACTGATCCGGTTTTCACCCAAAACCGGATTAGTTAGTGATCAACTGAACTGAATCAGTTGATCACTAAAAGCTGCTCGGTGCCTAGCAGATCCAGACCAAAACCGGATCTGTAAGCTAGGATTTGACCGGATCCGATGGACTTTTTTCCACTAGTGAGTGCATATAAGATAGGAAAATTGGATTCTAACAATCCAACCTTTAAGCGGTCTTCTTAAAACAGTCTCACTTATAAGATATTTTTGAATAATCCAACCTTTTGATGTCATCTTCTCATAATGGTCCTTGACCTGTTGTGACCGGTATAACAGGTCAAATGTGACACGTGTCACACTATAATTGGTCAACCCATTTTCTCCCTCCTCTACCTCTTTTCCTCCACAACCACCACCACCTAGCTACCACTACCACCACCCCATGCTATCCCCTTACACCCACCCTTGCAGCCCCACCCTAACCCCACCCCAGCCCCCGAAGCCCCACCCCACCCACACCCTAAACCCCCTGCCCCACCCCACCCACGCCCCAACCCGCGGCAACCTACCCCACCCCAATTCGCCGCATCCCCACCCCACCCCATCCTAGCCCGCGGCAACACACCCCATCCCCATCCCCGACTGCGACAACCCACCCCACCTCACCCCATCCGCTGCAGCCCCACCCTACCCCGCTGCCCCTAGAGCCCCACCCCACCCCCCAACCTAGCCCGGCCGCAGCCCCACCCTAGTTCGGCTGCGGCCCACGACCCCCAACCTAGCTCCGCGCCCCGCCCCCACCCGGTTCCCACCCCCATAGCAAACCCCCCGAAATCCCCCACCCATAGCATGTAGAAAAACCCCGCCACCCTCCCCCCCTTCGCCTCATACCCCGTCGCGCCTCCTCCCTCTCCTATCCCCTTCGTCTCTTTCCACCCCATCACCCCCCCCCCCCCCCTTCGCCCCTCTCGTTAAATACGACGACCACCACCACCATACACAACCACTTGCTACTATTAACGATGAACGCGATTCGAGGAGAGTGAGAGAAAGAGGAGAGAGACCGGAGGAAAAGAGAAGTGGCGACAGAGAGAGTGGGAGGTGGGGGGCGTGGCTGCGGCCGGGGACTGTGGCTGCAGTGTGGGCCGAGTGGCTGCGGCGGGGTCGGTGGAAGGGGAGGGGGTGGGTCAAACTAGATATGGAGGTGAAGGGGAGGAGAGAGAAATGAGTAAGAGGAGGGAAAACAAATTACCTGAAGTTCAGGTCACAAGTCACCAAGGAACGTTACGAGAAGATATCAGCAAAAGGTTGGATTGTTCAAAAATATCTTATAAGTGGAACTGTTTTAAGAAGACTGCCTAAAGGTTGGATTATTAAAATCCAATTTTCCTATAAGATAAACAATTATCTTCATCGTGTACTTGGAGAACTTAAGGGAAATGCTGCCGAATTTTACTTAGATACAAAGATTATACATGCATTCACTAGTGGGATTGGACGTTTAAGGATGGGTAGGTTGGAATGATAAGGACCCAAATAGAAGCATGCATTGAACCTAGTTATGTTATATTTATGTGACTTTTGAATTGATAATATTGTTTATGTATGCATGTACGTGTGAGGGTATATAGAAATGAATTGAAGTTGGATGTATGAAAAACGGAATACGTTGGAGTTCATGCAAGGTGTGAATGAGTTTTGTAAACGTGCTACAAAGCATCCACAACTTACTTGTGATGATGAGATTTATTGTCCATGTGTTGATTGCTACAATATGAATACGATTTCTGATATTTGGACTATAAAGGATCACATTATTCGTTGTGGATTTAGGGTTGGGTATTATATTTGGTTATGGTATGATGAGGAGGGAAAATATACTCAGGACAAGATTAGTGCTGATATGGGCACTAGTAAGACATTAGAGATTGATATGCCTAATATTGGGGTTGAGTATGAAGTTGTGATTGAAGATCCTGTTAGGATTGAAGGTGAAGATGTAGTAGGTGATGACGAAAATAACTACGGAGATAATAGTGACAGTGAGGATGAAGAGTTTGGTGATGATCGATTAGATGAGATGTTGGAGGGGGCCCGTGACCATTTCAATGAGCGGCCACGAGGGTTTGACAATTTGTTTGAAGTTGCTAAGATTTATCCAGGGTGTATAATATACACTCAATTGAGTGGGGTTTTAACCCTTTTCAACATAAAGGTGAAACATAATTTGACTGATGTAGGCTTCACATAACTCTTAGAAGCTTTGCAAGATATGTTTCCTGAGGCTAATTTATTACCAATATCCACCTACTATGCGAAAAACATTAAAGTTCCTTTGGGTTTAGAATATGAGAGGATTGATGCATGTCCGAATGATTGCTTGCTGTATCGAAATGAGTATGCAGACCTTTATGAATGCCCGAGGTGTGGTAAGATTTGCTACAAATTGGCGGATGGGGTTGAGCCTAGGCCGGACAATAGGGGTCCTTCTGCGAAAGTGTTGTGGTATCTTCCAATTGCACCAAGGTTCAAGCGACTCTTTTCTATTAAAGAAGATGCAAAAAATCTATGATGGCATGCTAATCGGAGAAAGAAAGATTGGATGCTTAGGGATCCAGTAGATTCCCCTCAATGGAAGGCTATAGATTCCAAACACAGTGGTCAGGAAGATAGGAATTTGAGACTTGCATTGTGTACGGACGGAATGAACCCTTACAGTACTTTAAGTAGTCAACATGGTACTTGGCCTGTTCCTTTAGTGATATACAATCTTCCTCCTCGTTGTGCATGAAGCGAAAGTATATTATGTTGTCTCTCTTAATTTATGGGCCTAAGAAACCGGGAAATGATATAGACATCTATCTTGCGCCTCTCATCAAATATCTCAATAAGATGTGGGATGAAGGTGTTATGGTGTTTGATGCGTATTCTAATGAAGATTTCAAGCTTCGTGCTATGCTATTCTATACTATTAATGATCTTCCTGCTTATGGCAATTTGTCAGAGTATAATGTCAAAGGAAAAAAGGCATGTCCAATTTGTGAGAATGTTATGGAGGCTACACATTTGCCACGTTGTGGGCAACATGTCTATATCATTAATAGACAATTCCTACATAGATCTCTTCCATATCGAAAGAAAAAAACACTATTTAACGGGTTAGTTGAAAATGCTCCAGCTCCTAGACCGTTGACCGGAAAACAAGTTTATAAGCGTGTTAATGGGATGGGCTCAATATTTAGTAAGGGGGTTAAACATTCGGAAGACGATGGTGACATTTGGAAAAAAGAGCCTATATTCTAGAAACTTCCTTATTATAAAGTGTTACTGGTAAGACATTGTCTCGACGTATTGCATATTGAAAAAAATGCTTGTGATGCAATTATCGGTACTATGTTGAATATGACGGGGAAGACTAAGTATGGTTTGAAGATTCGACCTAATGTATGGCCAATGGTTAGGGGAAAAGCTAAGAAAGGAAAAGGAACAATAACGTATTTGCCTCCAGCTTGTTATACATTGTCTAGGCAAGAAAAACGGTTGTTTTGTGAGTGTTTATACGGCTGGTATTAAAGTTACCACTGGATACTCATCTAACATGAGAGGACTTGTTTCTATGACAGATATGAAATTAGTTAGGTTGAAGTCCCATGACTGTCATGTGATGAGCAAGTGTTTTTGCCGATTGCAATACGCATAATTTTTTCGAAACATGTCAGGCTTGCCATCACGAGGTTGTGTTCATTTTTAAATACCATATGCAACAAGGTACTTGACCCTGACAAAATGGATACTTTGCAAAATGAGGTGGTCATCACACTTTGTTAATTTAAGATGTATATTTCACCTTCTTTTTTTGACATTATGGTTCACATAGTCCTTCATTTGGTAAGTGAGATTAAACTGTGTGGCCTTGTATTATTAAGATGGGAATGCCCTTTTGAGAGACATATGGGTTCTTTAAAAAAGAAGGGTTTTTCTATGGGATACCCCCGTGTTTTTTAAAATTCTACGTTGTGCACCTCATGTTTTTTTTGTTCTACATAGTATCTTTCAACTTTTTAAGTATTATGTATGGTACCCCTGTTATTTCTTATTCATCATGGACGTTAATGTGAATATGTAATGGCCCGTCAACTCCATCATTATTCGAAACCTCAAGAATTCATGTCTTCTAGCTCCAAACTTATAGTTCCATATCCTTTTCATCTTCTCATGAAATTATGAATATTTTAGATTTAAAGAAGCAATAACGACCTATAGATCGAATTTTCATGGGAAATTTTCCCTCTAAATGTTAGGAAATAAAGAACTAACTTTCAACTTAACGTTGACCTTAACGGAGGGGTACCATAGAGAAAATACAAAGAGTTGAAGGGTACCATGTAGAACAAAAAGCAAAAGGGGTACATCGTAGAATTTTGAAAAACATAGGGGTAAATCATAGAAAAACCCGAAAAAGAAAGTGAGGAATCTAGCAAGACTAGAGGCGAGTATCATTCAAGGAACAACTGCCGAAGAGGTTGGAGGATATTCTGCTTCTCATTTTTCTAAGGTTGTGATGATAGGTCTCCCAAAATCTAGACAAGAAGGTAGGTTGGAAGGCAAGGGTGGGATCGGAATGCGAAATATTTTACCTTCATTGAGTGAGTTGAATAAAGCTCATTATTTTGTGCTACACCATGTTACTTAAGTTCATCCATACTTAGATAGACATATGCGTGAATTGCGTCACAATAACCCGTCAAAAGGGGAGAGGGCGTTGATAAATGAGCATAATATGTCATTCATTTATTGGTTCCACAATGAAGTAATTGGTGGATTATCTGCAAACGACCATCATGTACCTGATACAATTAAGTGGTTGGCATACGGTCCACGTGAAAGTTTTTGGTATGAAGGGTATGATATCAATGGTTATACCTTTTACACTTAACGTCAAGACAAGACATCAAAGGTGGTCCAGAATTTTGGAGTTTCAATGATTGCGTCATCTAGGGAGTATGTAAGTGTAAAGGATAAAACTTCGATTGATTCTACACAATGGGATCATTCAGGAAATATAGGAGCTTGACTATTGTGACTTCATTATGCCTCTTTTTCAGTGCAGGTGGGCGGACAATAGTAGACGTGGTTTGCGAACGGATGAGTGCGGCTTTACTCTAGTCGATATGAGTCGTCTGCATGACACTGAAGAACCTTTTATCCTCGAATCACAAGCAAAACAATTGTTATATGTATCTGATCATGTAGACAATCAGTGGTTCATTGTTGTTAATGGTAAAAGGCGAATTTTAGGAGTCGGTGATGTTGACAACGAAGAAGAATATGATAAGTTTGATGATACCCCCCATTTCTCAATCCCAAATGATGATATGATGGATGTGTCTGATAATGAAAATAGTTACATGCGCATGGATCCCCAAGAAGGAATAACGATTATCAAGCAAACTATTTACCAAAATTAATGGTAAAAAAAGGTTCTACATCAGTAATTTGAATTATAAATTGACGTGTTTTTAATAGATTTCGTTACAATAATATGTTGAAACTTGAATAAATTGTTGTAAAATTGTTAACACTTTTTGTTGTTTCTATATATATGCTACATATATAGCTAGTGACGGCACGAGCAATCACTCCACGGATGATGATGCACCATTCAACCTCACACAGGAGGCTGCCTAAGACTTAGGTTTTTTTGAATTAGGTGATACGACTTAGCCTGATCGGTACCGTGGATGCGAATGCATTGGAGAATGTAACGACTTACATTTAATGTGCTCTGACTTGATCTGTCATTGATAATGCTAGTATCATATTCGCGCCAATATTTCAAGAGTAATATTCTATCTTAATAGTTATAAATGTTGATTGTTGCATGATGTGATGATTTAACAGTTACTTGTGTTATTCAATCTTGCAATAGCCGTCATTGGGTGCTCCTTGTCATATGTGCCACGGAAGGGACGATTTATGTCTTTGATTCTGCTAAAGCAAACAAGGAGCGGAAGTTAAAGATTAAACTGGCTATGACGGCGTAAGTTGGTTTGATATATCTTAAATGAACTAAAATTATAGTATAAGGCAAAAAAAGTTTAAATCATTTGATCTTGTGCAATGCAATGCTTTTAGGAGGTTTAGGTTGAGCGGCAACAAAGTTCGTCGAGATAGTCTTCTTTGGAAGCTTGTTGAGATATATTAGACTTATATTATTCAATCAAGCCTACATTATTCTCATGATATGATAAATTTCTCATTTTCTTAAAACTTTTGATAAAATGCCCACATAACAAGGAGGCGAGGAGTGCGGTTTTTTTTTTGTCAGGCGTAAGTACATTTTTTATGTACTCACTTTATATTCCGGTTCGGAGGATTTAAATGAAGTAAATTTTTGTTTACTTACAATTCATTTCATCTATTATTTAGCTATTTGAGACTAACTTTAGCGAATTATTTTTAGATTTCTCGTTCCTTTACATCTGATCTTTACACGGAATAGCAAATTAATTAGGTGAAAAATAAGTGGGCAAGATACTTTATTGATTATTGCATTGCGTAGTTTGTATGAGGTTTTATTAATCTCTTTCTTTAACTATCTTTACGACGAACTTAGTGTAACTTGTACCAACTTGTCATATAACTTTGATTTCTTTACATGTTCAAGGCTGTGGAAGTTCTTATGCAGTTGCAAGGATCACAAATGGAAGCTGATGATCCAACTAGCAGCTATATGTTTCAGGTTTAGATCTAAAAATTTGATAAACTTCTTAATTCTTAGAATAGTTTGGATGCCCTATGCAGTTATCTCGTAGCGTCAGAAATAATTAATTGTTGTTCGGGCAGGTTTTTCTCTCATATACGAGTGTTATTATGCCTCCATTGCTTCACTCTGCAACTAAAACCTGATGTGACGATCACATCAGCAGATTCAGATGCCAATATTGATGAATCAGATGATGAGAGGTAATTTCATATGTTTCTGCTCTGACTGCCATCTGCATGGTACTTGTACATTATAGTTATGTGTATCAATTCTACCTTTTTGCTAGGAGAATCCTCTAACCAACACAATCTTCTGTTTTAATTAGATTAATCTAGAATATGATGTGAAGTAATGTAGAATTCTTTCTTTTGGGTTAGGACCTTTGTTGGTCCTGGAGGTACTCTACTACTGGTTGTATGCTATGCTCATGTCTCTAATCAACTAATATTCCATCCAGTACTGCACTATGCTCTATCATTGAGTTTGTGAGCTATTATATTATCGTACTCATTGAATTTCCTCTAATTTTGTTGCTTGATCAGATTTTTGTGCTCAAGTTAGCGATTGCATGATTTTTGTTGTTTGAATTTGTGGATTTTTTTTGTTCAAAAATTCGAATCAGAATTGGAGTGATTGTGCTAGTAAAAATTCTTGATCGCAGCTGCTTGATTCTCGTTGAAGTTGATTAGCTAGGTTAATTACTTGTGATTGTTCTTATGATTCATAGCGTGGAGTAGATTTATTAGTATCTTAAAATGGTTTTTCTGGTGACGATTGGTTAAATTGATTGCTAGACCATGTCACACATGCTGGCAGTGTTTTGTCAAGCTATCTCTTCTATTAAGTGTAAGTATCAACCTGTCTGCATACTAGAAATGTGCAAGAGAACTCGATCTGTGGATACATTTTGTCTTCTGTTCAACTGCTAAGAATTTCCCAATAACTTTTATAGAACTAACTTGGCCATCAATCCGATGTTGCCAGCTCAACCTCATGTAATTGAGGTGGTTTCTAGTACCGAGTTTTCTGATATTCAGCTAAATCTAGTCTTTGTTGGTCATTTGTACCTAGGGCTTAGGAGAATTCCAATGTCCTTGTTGAATTACACATCTGCTTTATATCTATTGCCAAAGATGGTGCAGTGGACAAGATTGAATCCGAGCTTTTTGACCTTGTGGAGGCTAGGAAAAAATCTCCAATGTTTTAAAGCTATGAATGACATATATACTCAAGCGAAATCCACATATATTACAAAGAACTTTTTGGGTAAGTTTTTCTATCTCAGTTTATGCTGTTAGCTCAGCCTATCTTTGTAATTGCGCATTTATTAATAGATGCTTCTCCTTTAATATAAATATAATCAGTAATTAAGGTAGCTAAATCACATGGTTTTTAACTGCAGTAGAGGCCAACATAATCAAACTGCTAATCTCATGATCTCATGATCTCATCATATACTACTCCTAGTCTGCTACACAACAATCTGAAAATAAAATGAATAATCAAATGCTCAATTGGGCCTTTTTATGTACTCTGGCATATTTGATAAAAGCATGGTTGTTCAATTTTGTTTTACTAATTTTTGGTTGGAATAGAGATTACGCAATTTCCAAGTTGGATGCTTGTTGCTGCTTGCATATTGCTTCTGTTGGCTGGCTGCTGGTGTTGATAGTTACAATTGCTGCATTTGTATAATAATTAAATGTTGTTGCTAGAAAATGAATAATAAAATCCCAATTGTTGATAATTATCGGTACCATATTTTTGGTGTTTGTGTTTCTTTGAACACATTTGTATTTCTTATAATTTGCAATTGTTGATTATTTGTAGTATTTCTTGTATTTAGGAACAAAACTATTATAAATGTATCTTTTATCGATATATAATTGATTGCGCAAATGGTATTGGAAATTATATTTTGGTTAATTTTCACTAGTGTTGCTGTTGCTCTTTAAGATAAAAATTGTTTTTTATTAATTGTTTTCTACTTGCAGTTGTATTGCTTAGCTTGTTACTATACAACTTGATGTTGTTCTTGCTGTTGCTATACAGCCTCAGTAAGCTATATTTTTTTTAAAAAAAATTGACAAATGCTCCGGTTGTTAAGGGAAAACCGGAGCATTTGTGATACAAATGCTTCGGTTTTACCTAAACAACCGGAGCATTTAACAGTCAAATGCTTCGGGTTTTAAAACAACCGGAGCATTTGTAAAATACTCAAATGCTCGTATGGCGTCTGCTACTTGTAAAATACGGAGCATTTGTGGGCTTTTTAACCGGAGCATTTGAACTTTTTGTACTAGTGCAACCAATATATTTTTGCATGATATTGACCTGGATTTGAACTTGTGTACAAACCTCACTACATAAAAAGATCAATTCCAGACAAAAACAAAAAAAAAGTGATAATACTCAAAGTGCGAAAAATAACAAATTGCAAAAGAAATCGCACAAAGCATAATGAGATAAATGGAAAGAAAAAGTCAAAGGCAAAGAAAAAAAAGTTAGGGGGCTTGCACACAAGTTCTACCCCTCATTCCAAAATCCTTCAAACCTATATTCATGACCCTTAACTTGCCAATCCAATTGAACCTTCATCAAAACCTCAAATCTCAACTTGCTAGTCAAAAAACCCTAAAGGGCGGCCGAGGCAAAAGTTAGGCCACATAAAAAAAAGACAAAATTGATAATAGGGGTCTAAACTTAGGGTGATAAATTTTAAAAGGTCTGAACTATTAATTAGCTTGTGTAGGTTTCTACTTTAGGGGTCTTAACTTTTGACGGATCTCAGTGACTTTAAATTGGCTTAATAGGTCATAGCTGTAAAATATGGGTGTCGCCAGAAGGGTTAATTGAGGGAGAGATGTAGGAAGTAGGTGAGATTTTAAAAAAATCGTCAGTTCAAGTCACTGAGGCCCGCTAAAAGTTAAAACCCCCTAAAATAGGGACCTACACAGGTTAATCAATAGTTCAAACCTTTTAAAAACTACGGTTATTTCCCCAAATACCCTTGACAAAAAAATTTATTCACCATATACCCCCACTTTTTTTCGAATTCACCAGATACCCCTGACCTGTAAAAAAAATCACCAGATGCCTACACTAGTAAAATAATTGCTTATTGCTGCGGTGGTATTGCTGCGGTTTTACTCATACGCAGCAATATATCACGTAAAAGGAAAAAGTAAAATATAAAATAAAGATATTGCTGCGGTTTCGACCTAAAACCGCAGCAATATGGTATCAACAGGAATTTTTTTGAAAAAAGTTAACATTTGACGAGACATATTGCTGCAGTTTTTTATAAAAACCGCAGCAATATATTAAAATAATATTAAAAATAATATTTTAATATATTGCTGCGGTTTCTGGCAAGAACCGCAACAATATCATTAAAAAGTATTTAAAAATATATATATAAGGCGTGTCAATCAGTTAGGGTTTTTTTGCCTCACTCTTATTCTCTTATCCTCACACGCCGTTCTCTTGTCTCACTTCACCCTCACGGTCTTACCTCCCTCACCTTCAACTTCACCCAGCCGGCCTCACCTCCCTCACCTTCAAGCTTCACCCTCACCTTCACCCTCACCCTCACCCTCACCCTCACCCTTCACCCTCACCGTCGTCGCCTGTCCGTCGACCATGACGAAGCAGACGACCGTTCGCACGCTCCATCCGTCGACCATGGCGAAGCAAACCACAGCACTTCGGCCTCTATTTTCAGTAGTTCGCACTTCTCTTTCGTCCTCACCGAGAAGAAACCACCATGGCGAAAAGCGAAACGAGAAACGCGCAGCACTTTGACCTCTATTTTCAGCCTTCGACGAAGCAAAGTTCCTGAAATTTCGGCCTCCATTTTCGATTTCAGCAGAGTTTTTTTCCTTTTTTTTCGTTTTTTTAGATTAAACTGCTGGTGATCTCTATTTGCTGGTAGATTTTTTGTTTTTTTTTTTCGATATGTTTAGGTCTGTTGGTAGTTTTCTTTAGGATTTTTTCCCATTTTTTTCATTTTTTCAGTAGATTTATTTTCTATTTTCGTTTTAGGATTTTTTTAAATTTTCAGTTTCTTATTTTTTTAATATATTTTTTGTAATTAGTCATTTAGTTGTAATTGTTGTTTTCTTATTTTTGCTTTTTGATCTTTTGTATTATTTATGTAACTAGCTTTTAATGAGATTTATATGTCATTTCATCTTCAGTTTGTCTGCGAATTTGGTGGATAGTGCATTGGTTAGTTGCCTTGTTTAAATCTTTCATATTTAATTGCGAAATGCAAAAAAAAAAAAAAAAAAAAAAAAAAAAAAAAAATACCTGTACCAGGACCTATTGTTGCGGTTTTGGGAAGAAACCGCAGCAATATGCGTATATTTTATTATTAAATACAGCATATTGCTGCGGTTTTCCCCATAAACCGCAGCAATATGTTGTATTATTCTCGATATAAAATGCTAATATTCTTTGCGGTTTTGGCTAGAAACCGCAAAGAATAGGTAGCCTATTCTTTGCGGTCAAAAACCGCAGCAATTGGTTAATTACCTATTGATGCGCCCTTAATTGCTGCGCAGTCAAAATCGCCGCAATAGGCCACTTAATGACCGCAGCAATAAGCATTTATTCTACTAGTGCTAAATGACTAACGGCGGTTAACTCCGTTAGTCATTAATCCTAAAAAACACCAATTAACCTTAGTTAAACCCTAAAAACCCTAACTCTAAAAACCCTAAAAGCCCACCGGCTCCCCCCCCACCCACCCCCAGCCCACCACCCCACCCCCCCCCACAACAACCCCAGCCCCACCACCACCCCCTCCCCGTCCCCCTTCGACGACCAGCGCCACCCCTCCCCCCCTCCCCACCGGAAAATCACTCCCCCTCTCCTACCCGTTTGACCGCGCCTCCCCCACCCCTTCGAATCGAATCCGCGCCTCCCTCCCCCGCCGCAAAACCGCCATTAACAATCCCCTTCCAAGCCGAGTCATCAAGGGGCGACCGATTTCGTTCCGGCGGGGGTGCGGGGAGCGACCGAGTTCGAAGGTGAGGGGGGGAGCGATTTTGCGGCGGGGGGAGAGGCAAGCGCGGGATTCGAAGGGGTGGTGAAGGGGGGAGCGATTTTGCGGTGGAGGAGGGGGAGGGGAGGGAGCGGGATTCGAAGGGGTGGGGGTGGGGGAGCGATTTTCCGACGGGGGAGGGGGATGGGGAGGCGGGGGGTTGTTGGGGGGGTAGGCTGGGGGGCTGGGGTCGGGTTAGGGAGAGAGAGTGTTAGGGTTTTTAGGGTTTACTTAGGGTTTAGTTAGGTTTAGTTAGGTTTAATTAGGGTTTTTTTAGGTTAATTAGTTAATCAGCTAGGGGAGCACTAACGTCCGTTAGCCAAAAGGGCAATTCGGGTAATTTTTTTAAAGGTCAGGAGTATCTGGTGAATTTTTTAAAGGTCAGGGGTATCTGATGAATTTTGAAAAAAGTGGGGGCATTTGGTGAATAAATTTTTTTGTCAGAGGTATTTGGTAAAATAACCGTAAAAATTATCACCCAAAATTCAGATCCCTATTGTCAACTTTTCCAAAAACAAAAAAAAAAAAAACAAAATCAGATTTAGAACTACGAATGGTCTGATTCAGGAAGGATACGTAGGAATCCTTATCTCGAGGTCCGACCGCTTCAATAAATAAATTAATCAAGGTCTAATGATTTGACTTTCTAGAGTTCAAAAGCATACTTTTTCTAGATTGCGACATAGATTTGAGTCTGAACCTAGCCACGCCTAAACCTTTTCCCACCAATATTTATTTGAGTCACAAAATGTAACCTTTTTATCTTTCAATCCAAGCTCTCCTTGTCCCTAAAGGACTCTTCGACAATTCCATATCACTGGTGATATTTGACTTTACCTGTATCAACTCCCTAACGAAGAATCTCCAGCGAAGAACTCTGAATGCTCAATACATATCAAATAGTTTCTAATCTAGGCTTTGAGGGCCTACTTCAAGACAAGCTTACTCAAAGTGGTAGCTTCCTATGTATGTGGTGGTTCTCTCCAAATCAAACTCCCTAAAAGTTGTAGTATGCGAATCTCACTTGTGGACCCCGATTTATTTCTAAAACAAGTTTTCGGAAAAACATCATATCTATCAGATCTATCTATCCATATCCTTTCTTAATCTTGCATAACCCTGACCTTGCATATACATTCCATCTTTTTTAGCCTTGCATAACCCCGACATTGCATGACATTTCATTTTCCTGAGCTTTGCATTACCATGATCCTTGCATAGCGTGTGATGCATCGTTAGAGAGTCTAAGTTTGCATTACTCCATCATTATGTACATTATTATCTAAGTTGTTTGCACCTATCTGCTAACATCTTCTCCTGTAGTAATCATATTGCTTGTAGTTATCGTCTTGCAGACTAACTTTGTTTTGCAGAAACTAACGATATATAGATCAGTTCTACACTGCAGAGCGTTTAGAATCGTTCTCCGTCCCGCCCAGGCTACTTTAACTTTTGGTTTCCTGAACCTCAGTCAAAGTGGGGGCTTCTACAGACACATAATTGTGTCTCTCCATTCAAGTACCCTATGATGACTAATACCCAGCTGTAATTGGTCCGGATCGAAGAAAGAATAAAAATGGGCCTGAAATAAAAAATTTATGCCCAAACCATATTGTAACCAATTTTCTAAGCCCGTTTTCGAAAATCTTTTTATAAATTTTTTATAAAAGCCCACTTTCGAAAATCTGTTTTAAAATAATTTTATATAAGTCCACTTCGAAAACCTTTTAAAAAACATTTTGTGAAAACCCATTTTCTAGCCCAATTTAATTAATAGAATTAATTAATCATATTAATTAGTTTTATTAATAAACAAATATCATCTATATAAAAATCATTTTTCCTTATAGTACTTTCAAAACATCTGTCTTTATCTAAAATCTTTTTAATAAAAAATCTTTTAGAAACCTAATTATTTTTGGTTACCTATCAGTCCCTAAACACCTAACACTATTATCTATATCTATATCATATAACTAAATAAATCAGAGTACAAAAGCCACCTCACGAGGTCGCGACATTTGGCGTCCTCATTGGACGCCATTTGTCTCTCTCATTAAGTGAAATGTCATGTATTTTTTTTGAATATAAATAGAGTTCTAAATTGACTAAAATTCAAAATAGAGTTTAGGATAAGAATAAATAGAGTTGGGTTCACAATGAAAAACTTAAATATAGTAAATTGATTATAACTTTTAATATATAGTTCGTAAAATTATAATTTTTGTACCACTGAAAAGTGTTTAAAAAGTACTTTAAAATAAGATCCATTTATACTATGTTTAAAATTTTATATTAAAGTAACACATAAAAGGAAATATTGACTATACTAACGTATTAAAGTAACCTACTACAATTGGAATTAGCGATTCAATTAGAACTAGGGTTAAAGTATTAAAGTAACCTACTGCAATTAGAGTTAGGAATAATTCAATTAGAATTAGGGTTGTTCTACAAAACCTATTCATGTTAGAATTAGAATATTCAAAGTTATATATATTAGATTGTCAGCGGTCAACTTTGCACAATGAGTTTTCTTCCCTATATTTTATTTACTTAAGCTAATTACGTGAATTACATATTATAGATTTTTAGCGGTTAGCTTTGCACATTGAGTTCTTCCCCAAGGTACGGTTTGTAATAAATATACTCCTCATATTTTATTTTCCTTTGATAAGAAACAAACGCTACATCCTTCGTCTCCTCCAAACATGAATGTTGGATAAGATGGGACATGGTCAACATAATAGAAATAGGGTTGATATTGTTAATCATGTTGGTCTATTGAGGCTTGAAGGGCACCGTAGCAACATACCGTAGCAATATTACCAATCGTTCATAATTTAACAAATTGTTTCATATCTATATGATAGATGCTTTTATTTGATTTGTAAACACAAAGAGTACCAAAGAAAGGAAGCCGGCTCACGAGGTCCCGACATTTGGCGTCCTCATTGGACGCCATTTGTCACGCTCATTAAGTGCCATGTCATATTTTTTTTTGAATATAAATAGAGTTCTAAGTTGATTTAAATACAAATAAAATTTAGGATAAGAATAAATAGAGTTGGTTTTACAATGAAGAACTTAAATATAGTAAATTGATTATAACTTATAATATATAGTTCTGTACCATTATAAAGTATTTAAAAAGTACTTTAAAATAAGATCCATTTATACCATATTTAAAATTTTATATTAAAGTAACTTATAAAAGAAATATTGACTATACTAACGTATTAAAGTAACCTACTGCAATTGGAATTGGCGACTCAATTAGAATTAGGGTTAAAATATTAAAGTAACCTACTGCAATTGGAATTAGGGATTCAATTAGAATTAGGGTTGTTATAAGAGATTCAATCAGAATTAGGATTGTTCTACAAAACATATTCATGTTAGAATTAGAATATTCAAAGTTATATATACTAGATTAGCAGCGGTCAACTTTGCACATTGCTAATGAATTATGGATTAGGGTTTTATTTTTTAATGTTTTAATATGCATGCAGGAAGACGTAATTTGTATAGTATATCTTGCCATGTGTTTTAACATATAAAAATATGTGGTTTTTGCATGATAGTGTGAATGTCTGAATCATATTGTGAGTTTCTGCATGATATAGTGAGTGTCGAAATGGTATAGTGGATTGTTTGAAAATGATGTAGTTTTTGCATGATATAGTATATTTCTGAATGATAAAGTGAGTTTCTTCATGACATATAAATTAGAAACCAACGTCAAAGATAATGATAAAATCATATTATAACTTTAGTTGTTATATGTCAGATAAAAATAATGGCCAAAAATAGAGGTGTAAATATTAAAAACTCTACCTCTTCTTCACGAAAAAAGCCCGGGCATTTGCCCGGGTCCCAATACTAGTATATATATAAAGCAAAGTCCATTTTGCTTAAGTATCACAACCTCATTTAATTTGCCAAATGTCATCTTCATACTTAATATATTGCTACGTGGAAGATAGTTAAAAGTTGTGCTGATGTGTTGCTTAGTGATGAAATATGGTCGGATTCCCTATTCCTTTAAATAAGGAAGGCCATGATCAACGCCTTAAATCATGGCTCAAATCAACTATACTTCCAAATTGACAAATTTAGAATACTTATTTCAATATTCAATATAAAGGAAAGCAACTGAATAATACAAGCCCAATGAGCAAAAGCTAGAACGAAGCAAAGGAATAACAAAAACATAGGTGAGGAGAAACGCAACTCCGCAATCCGCATGAGAAACTCCTAGCATATAATGTGAATCAAAGAGAGTTAAATAAAACAACAAACGGGGAATAGAATTTGCCTTACCCATGAAAGCAGCAAAAGCAGTTTCAGCCTGAAAATAAAGTTGAGGATTTTGACAACAATCTATCAGCTAATCTCCTAATTTGTATGGTTTATTTGAAAAAAACAAAAAATCCAAGTGTGACATAGAAAATCAAAGGTATGATGAGTTACGCATTGAAAATAAGTACTTACTTGATTTTTATCTTTTAAATTTTCTCCTTCTCTCATATCTGATGATTGATATTGCCACGAAGAACTAAACTGAAAATAGAAAAAATGGGGATAGAGAACTAAATTGAAAATGAAAAAAAGAAAAGAAATTAGATGGGGATAAAGATGGAGGTTGAGATGAAGCAAATTAATTGTAAATGGGGAATGAGAATGCAAGTTGTTGACTCACAGTCTCACATAAGATAAGTTGTGAGTAGAGATGAAGATTGTTGGTAGAAAAGATTAAAAAAAATAAGAAGATTGAGGAGCTGTAATCTAGGTGATGGGTGATGACGTGCTGGGATAACGAGGAGAGAGACAAGGTTTGCTTTTTTGTTTTTCCAACTCTTAAAGTATTTTGAAGTTGCATTAATATTAAGATTGAAGGTTTTTTCAATTAAAAAATATATGGAAGGTTTATCATTAACAGGGTGTGTATTGATAGGTTTTGAGATTGGTAATTTGGAGGATAAGTGCAGACAATTTAGACAACCTTTAAATGGTTCGATGGAGAATACAAGACAGGATAATTGAGATCTGATTAGCTAGATGAAAATCACCATAAATTCAAAACTATCCTGGTATGTTTTAGGCTTTTAGCCCAAGTCAAACGCAATCTCATTTTTGTATGTTTTAGGGTCAGGGAAGGTTGGTTAGTTTTGTAATCATTTCATGCATAATTTTAGTGGCATGCAAATATGCTCAAAGATAAGATGTTACTTTTCCAATTTGTCCCGGTAGTTGATATTCCAATTTGATACTCCAATTATTAATGATCGCATAACACAATACAATATAGCCAGGAGAAGAAAAAGAGATATAAGAAGGCAACCATTTTCATTTGCATATTTTTTTGTAGTAGATAAAAATAAGAATCACCTTTAATACCCATATAGATTGATTTTATTTTTTTGAAGACAATTAAACATGAATTTTAATTATCATATATCTGAACATTAATCCCCTCACAGGTTAATCAATTTTCTAAATCATTTGCGTATACGCGTTTTGTATGATTAATATCTTTAATTGCATATTAGTAAAAAGTATAAGTGATTGATATCATTAATATACTCATTTACACGATTCAAATAAGACAGCATGACTTTGTTTTTTCTTATACATTGAAAAAAAATTAGAAGATTCTCTTTACTTATGAATAATGTCAAATTTACAAATCGATAAATCTTAGGAGAATGGAGGGAGTACCATAAAGATTTAAGAAATATATATATATATATATATAAGATTGATAATGAATCATTTAGAATTGGTAAATTACCAATCTCTATGTTGTGTGATATCAATCTAGATTGCATAATATCAATATTAATATATTACATGTAAGATATATAAGATCATTGCATATTTTAAATTACATATCAATCGAAATTTTTATTGATTTAGTAAACATAATCAAGGGTGGATTGGTAAAACAAAAATGGAATTATGCAGTAGATATATGTTACAATACAACCATCCATCAATCTGGGCATAAATCATTTTCAATAACCAATCTCTCAAAAATACGCATTAATAATAATTTATAATTGGGCATTACCAATTGCTACAATTTTACGATACCAATCTATGAACAAGCTAAGATCATCATATCAACTCATAGTTCACATTCTAATATTGATATCAATTTATAATCTTATTAATTATTTTTGAGGGGATATGATCTTATTGATTTGGTAAACGTAATTAAGGGTGGATTTACAAAATAAAGATGGAAAAATTTATATGTGTATATTACTCAATACTAGAACAAATTGGGCCTCAAAATATGTTAATCGTGTATCTCTAGACCAGTTTTCTATCATGGTCGGTTCTATGTAGCTGTTTCTAGAGTAAAAAATAAACGGGACCTCATCATTCTAATGAGGCAAACGACGCATAATATCACGATTAATGTTGTATATAAGGGAGGAACAGGAAAGTCCTACCTTTGGAGAACATTGTGTGTTGCGGTAAGGCATATAGGAGATATTGTTTTACCAGTTGCTTCAAGTGGTATTGCTTCTTTACTTCTTCCAATGCAAATTTTATTGAGTGGTACTATCATTTTTTTTTTATATGTAACACAATTGATACAGATATTTGAATCATGTATCTCCCCGGACCAGTTTTCAGTCACGGTCAATTTTGTGTAGTCGTTTTTAGAGTAACAAATAAACCAGGCCTCATCATTCTAGTGTGAGAAAGAACGCATAATATGACAATTAATGTTGTTCGGGAGGTTTTATGTATATATGATTTGGACCAGTGCATAATGGAATAACATACATATTCAATATGTGTATTTCCATAATAGAATAACATAATGAAAAATAACTTTTTTTTTACAAAGGATCTCAATTTGAAAAAGAAAATGGAATAACTTACAGATTCAATGTACGCATTTTATCTTAGTGTCAATTATAAGGAAGTAATAAACATTACTATTTATCATAAATAAGTCATAAGTCATAAGTCATAGTCATACAATGCACGGGTTGTAAACCAGTTTTAATTATTCTCAATACAAAATCATAAAATTTAAATTAAAAGTTATTAGTTTTAAAATTTCGATAGAATTGTTTTCATACAGTTACCAAAGTATGAAAGCATTAACAATAGTCAATCACATTGATATTGATATGCAAAAATATTTTTTTGCTTCTCTAGAAGTCCATTCACTTCTTTTGTTTCAAGGTTTGAGCAAGTTTGAGCGGGACTGCAGAAAGGGGGAGTGGAAGTGGTTGCATGATTGAGTGCCAATAGTGATGCAAATTGTAATTCTAAATGAGCCTCTGAATGAAGAAATGGGTAGAACGAAAGCTTTTTTAGTCAATTTTTTTATAAAAAAAAAAGTAGTGGGTCTCATGTTCCACCATGAAATTAGCGGCATCAGTCACTGAATGCAACACCGGTTTTAAAATATATTCTTATTATGCGATATGAATATAAAAATTTTAATCACGAGCTAATGTTTAAACCATGATTTTAGGGTAAACATCCTAAATCTTAAATTTATAAAACAAAAAAAATCTCATGCATTTTGATGTGTTTTTTGTTTCATTTACGTATTTATAATTTTATATATCACGATTATAAGATTTTCAAACATTAAAATGTTGTAACAAAGGATCTTTATATATCATGAATATAATTTTATATTTTATATATACTTTTAACTTTAAATGTATGTATTCTAATAATTATGGATTCAAAATTTGGAATAATAACTACTTAATAAAAAAAAAAATATTCATGCATTAATATGCACGGGTCCAAATCATATCAAAATAAAACCTCCCGTGCATTTTTGCACGGGTTAAGACTAGTATATATATATATATATATATATATATATATATATATATATATATATATATATATATATATATATTTATAAGTGAGTTCATATGAGAATGCATACTTACATGAGAAATGAGAATGAATTTTACACGCTATAACTCTAATGAACAAGTGATGTAACTCCAAAAATAAAATATTAGAAAAAAAAATTGTCGACAAAAAAATTTTTTTTTTTTGGCTTGAAGTTTTTTTCGGGGGTATAGCTTTAATGAACAAGTATTGTAACTCTAATCCAATCATGTGGTTGATATTCATTCTCATTTCTCATGTAAGAAGGCATTCTCATGTGATCCTGCCCCTATATATATAAAAGTGAGTTCTAACTCCACAGCTTAAAAACCACGGCACATCTCTCCTGCCCTACATATTCAGTTATTCACACCTCCTAATACTGATACTCTAACGGCTAAGTGCTAACCCACTGATTCCACGCCCAACATCGACTTAATATCCACGCATCATTACCCCAAGTCAACGCCACTAACAATCATCATCCTTCAACACCATCACCATCCTACAACGCCATTCATCAGCATGATCACTTCATCAATTTCCCACTTTTGTTCTTTAACTTCACAAGAGAAGCTACATTACATATTTTTACTAAACAAAACAAAATAAAAGCCAACAGCATCCGCGTCTACCACACTGCAAGATATAATCTTTCTTATTCGACGCAACTAATCCTTCGGCACTATTATTTTTTTCAAGGCTTGTTCTAACATTCGATCCAAGATCTGTGGAAATCAGCGACCAGACGGAGGTATAAATTTATGATGATCAATTAAATGAAAAAGCTTTCTTTTCTTTCGTGTGATTAGTTTCTTTAACTTACCAATATTACATCATTAGATTGTTAACGTATTCCTGCGATCAAGACACAATTAGGTTGTTAACTCTCTACTCGTATTCCTGTGATCAAGACACAATAATATGAATAATATGTAGATTATCTTCATGAACATTAACTTTATGCTTAATTGCAATTCCCACCTTGTAAATTATTGTTAATCAAGACCTAAATAATTGTTCTAAAACTAAATCATATAATATGGACAACCTGCTAGGAATCCAGTAATGCCCTGTTTGGATTCCAGCATTTCATTTCAAATGCTGGAATTGAGCCAAATTAATAGTTTTTTTTTAGCCAGAAAGAAAGAAACTAGAGAGGAACCCAATTAACAGGCCACCCTAAAGCATCCTTACGGATGATATTCGAAAAGGCAATATCAGGAGATTCAAACCAATAACAAAGATTAGTACTGGAATGGCCACGATTTGCCATCCAGTCGGCAGCATAATTAGCTTCTCTAAAAACATGTTGAATATTATAATTGTCAAATTTTCTCAGATCTTCCGCTGCATCATTAATAAGAGCATTAATAGACCAGGGAATTTTCCAGATTCTTTTGATAGCTTGAATAATAGAGAGATTATCACCATCAATAGTAATATTATTAGTCCCTAGAAAGAATGCTCCCCTAATACCTTCTTTTAGACCCCAGTCTTCAACAACTAAAATAGAATTATTATCAGCAATGGCGTTAGTACCACTAACCAAAAGATTCCCCACACCATCTCTAATAACAAATCCATAAGTTGTGCTACCATTCTGCAACTTGGAACCATCAAAATTAAGTTTAACAAAATCAAGAGGAGGGGGGGACCAAATTATGTTAGGCCTAGGCTTATTAGATTCTTTAACAACTTGTTGAATATATCCCAAATTGGAAAAATTAGAATAGGAACAATCTAGATTATGCATATAAGCTTTAATCATATCCCCTAGTTTGGCTGGAGAAAACCTAACCTGACGAAAGGTGATACTATTTCTAGTATACCAAATGAACCACCAAACAATAGCATAGAAATTGAGATTCTTAAGAGTCAAACAAGACTTAAGATTGCAAAAGTACTCAATGAAAAAGAGATCATTATTATCAATATGAAGGGGGGAAAAACCCCCATTGACATTAACTATTTCTAAAACATCATGCATAAAAGGACAGTCAAGAAATAAGTGATGGTCATCTTCAAAGTGGAAGTTACAAAAAACACACACTAAAGGAAGGAAAATATGACTCATTTCTAACCTCTATACCATTCTGACAAATTTTCCACAAAAAGAATTTAATCTTGGGTGGAATGGACAAACCCCAAATCCAAGCAAAACTAATCTGGTCGGGCGAATCTAAGCCATACCCTTGAAGCAGTGCAGCACATGATTTAATCGAATATTCTCCATCTGCAGTAAGACCCTAAAAAATCCTATTTGCCATTTCATTAGAAGGGATAAAAAATTTTATAATATCATCCACTACATTAATCGGTACATAATTTAAGAGAAGTTCTTTATTCCATTGGGCAGCATCTGTAATGAAAAAATTAACTATCAACGCCTCTAACCCAATAATAGGGGAGTACTTCTTTTAGGGTAATTAAACACCCAATTGTCATTCCAAAACGAGATATTCTCCCCATTCCCCGCCATCCATCTAAGACCTTGCTTAAAAGGCGTACGAAGCGTCATTAGTTTACGCCATTGCCAAGAGACATTAGCTTTAGTTTTATAAGAGAGTAAGTTGTCTTGTTTTAAATATTTTTGCTTAACAAGTTTGACCCATAAATTATTAGGCATCATAATTATTTTCCAAAGAAGTTTAAACTGAAGAGCTAAGTTATTAATTTTAGCTTTTCTCAACCCCAGTCGTCCAAATTTTTTAGGTTTACAAATCTTATCCCAACCTATCAAGTTAGGAGCTTTAGAATTCGGATCTTTATTCCAAAGAAAATTCCTACAGTTTTTATCCAGAGAAGAGATGATAAGGAGGGAGAGTAAAACTTTGCATTTGGAAGCTAGCTTTAGAAGCCAAATTAGACTGAATTAAAATTGCTCTACCTGCTTGAGATAGAGAATTGGTTCTCCACTTGGTAAGCTGAGAGGAGACTTTTTCTTGAATAGAACTAAAAGTTGCATTTGTAACCTTGCTACTAATGATTGGGCAACCCAAATAGTTACCTAGTGATAAAGAATCTTCCATCTAGAGAATATTCTGAAAAACACTTAATAATTCTGTTGGTGTATTTGTAGTACATTGAAAAGCAGATTTATGGAGATTGATTAGTTGGCCTGGCATTGAGCAGTACTTGTTAAGAATAGATTTTATAGCATGACAGCTTTCTAATTTAGCTTTTGCAAAAATCATTGTATCATCCGCAAAAGTTAAAAAAGGAATGTTAACTCTAGAATGACCAAGAGTGACCCCTATCAATCTAGAATCTATAGAACTAGCTTGAAACAATTGACGAGCTAAAATTTCTACACATAGAATAAAAATGTACGGAGAAAGATGAGCTCCTTGACGAATACCTCTAGAAGGAAAGAACATATCTCCAGGAATACCATATACCATAACAGAAAAGGACACAATTGTAATGCATTGATGGAGCCAATTAATCCATTTCTCACAAAAGCCCATTTTCTTAAAAGTTGCAAAAATAAAGGTCCACTCTAGTCCATCATAAGCTTTTTCCCTATCTAATTTAATAGCTAACCACCCTTGTCTTCCTTTTTTATTCTTAAAAGAGTGAAACACTTCATGAGCTAATAAAATATTATCTTGAATTAGTCTTTCAGGGACAAAAGCCCCTTGTAAAGGATGAATAATCCGACCCAACACTACTTTCAATCTATTAGCCATAATTTTTGAAATAATTTTATAAATAGTTGAGCAAATACTAATAGGTCGAAAATGATTTGGGGTAGAAGGAGCTTCAATTTTAGGAATTAGAGTGATAAAAGTATGATTCCTAAGTGAAAAAAGGCTTTAATAGTCCTATACACTGAGTTTCCCACAAGAGTCCAATACTTTTGATAGAAGAAAGGAGTAAAACCATCTAGACATGGGGAATTACCCGGCGTTAGATCAACATAGCAGATTTGACTTCTTATCGATATATCAGCACATAATTCTATATTATCATTTTCAGAAATTATACACTCTAATAAAGATAGATCAAAGTCATAATTAAAACAACAATCCATATTCTTATTAAATCTTATCATAAACGCATTAGTAATACATCCTTCTACTAATTTTGGTTGAGTAACTAAATGATCTGACGGGTCCTTAATAGAAGTGATTAAATTACGATTTCGTCTAATCAAAGCACACGCATGATAATATATTGTGTTTGCATCCCCAAATTTTAAATTATTAGACTTAGCCTTGATTTTCCAATAAGAGTCTTGAAAATCTAACAATTTTGTTTGCTTAGCCAAAAACATGTTGTCTAATTAGTTGAGGGCAATCATTATGTTCTAGTAATTGATTTTGAATTCTAGCTAGCTTAATTTCCTTCGACGTTGCTTAATTGTCTAGCTATATTGCAAAATCTGGTAGTGACCCAAGTTTTAGCCTTTTCCTTTAAGAGTTTGCACTTCCTTGTTAAACAATACATGTTCGAACCTTGAAACTTTTGACACCAAGTTAAAACATCAAAATCCTTTCGGGTTATCCATATTTTATCAAATTTAAATGGGGGAGCTTTTAGATTACTATGGGTTTTGATTTCCAATGATATAGGACAGTGATCAGAAGAAGTGAAAAGATGATGAAAAGATGATGGATAATTTTTGCATTTGGGAAGGCACGTAGCCAACTTATACTCGCAGCCCCCTTATCTAACCTTTCCAAAATATTATTCGAACCACTTCTTGTTTTTCTCCAAGTATATGGGTTCCCTTCAAAAGAGAGTTCTATGCATTCGATAGCAGAGTATAAATAATTCATAATAGCTAATCTGGAAAATCTAAATTCAGCCCCGCCTAATTTATCTAAATGGGAACTTAACTCATTGAAGTCACCTAATATAATGAAAGGGCTTTCGAGCATTCTAATAAAATCAATTAATTCATCCCAAAATTCATACTTCAAATTATAATTGGGAGGAGTATAGATGAAAATAGCAATAAAGCTAAAATCAATGGCTAATAGCTCAATTTTACAAGCCCAAAAACGAGAAGATTTACTAATGGGTGATAAAACAAAAGGATTACAACTATCATTCTTCCACATGATCCACATCCCCCCTGCTAACCCCATTGACGGTAGGAAGTCAGAATTAGTGAAGCCACAGTACCTAACACATCCCTCAGAGGGAGCAGTTGGCACTTTAGTCTCACATAGCATCATAATTTTTACTTTATTAGATTTACAAAAAACTTTCACTTCTTCCATAGCTAAAGGCCTCCTCGAACCTCTTATATTCCAACTACTGCTAATCATAAAACATAGATATTTGGAAGGCAAGACTTAACTAAGTCTTGCCCCTCGCCAGACCTAATAACAATTATTTTCTCCAAACCGACATTACATGATAACAAATTCAGATTAGCAAGATCTCTGACATTGAAAAACATCCACATGATCTTAAATGATAGCATTACATAATAAATAGCAGACAAACTGTATATATTCATTGAAAAATGAATAATAGTTTGCAAAAAGACATTGCATTTTTCTTTAACAGCGCTCTGTTGCACAAAATAGCCAAGGCCTTCTATTGGCACACGTTGACAAAAACATTTTCTCCATTCCAATAGCTTCTGGGGCCTAGAATGGAGTGAAAAATTCCAATCCAATAGCTTCTGTAGTCTAAATCGGAGTTTTTATTAAAGAAAATATTTTTGAGAAACAACCAACGAAATCCAATCCAATAACTTCTGTAGTCTAGCTTGGATTTCGCTAAATTGGACAAAAAAAGAGCAATCACTCCAAAATCGGAGGTGACCAGATCAAGCTGAGAATAGTTGAGAGCTAAACCAACCGTAGCTATGGGGTAGGACCTTAACCAACATCCAAAAAATGGGCATACAAAAAATTCAAGAATCCAAAAGTAGACAATTATTATAATCTTTTGAAGGAATTGAATTTCCTTCCTAGCTTGCAAGTTTACGATTTGAAATTATCACAATTAAACAAAGAAAATAAAACATCATACTAATTGGAAAGAAGATAAACATCTCACCAAATACTAAAAAGGAATATACGAATGAAAACTTTTCTAAAAGAGGTAAAAACCATACCTTGCGGCTCACCTGACATGAATTTGTCTGATGGAATTGAAAAAAATAGCATTTAATGCTTGAAATTGAGAATCTTTTGTCTTCATCCTTGGATACCAAGCACGACTTATGAGCAACAAACCTATACCATTTCATAAGCAGCAAAAAGCCGCAGTCTTGAACTGCTTCGCCGGAAAAGCAAAGCACTTTCTTACTCCTCACATTAAGTGCTGAAAACTTAAGATGCTGGAATTCACATCATCTACGCCTTGATGATGAAGACTTGATGTCTTCAACGTAGACTCTCACACACACAAATATAGCAGTAGCTACACAGTGACAGAGCCACCAGTAGCACAGCGCAGCAGGCACGACCCAGCAGCCAAGCGGCTTGGCCGTGACTTTGGACGTCAACCCTTCAGATGGAAGCGAGAAAACCAACACAAAGAACACCAAAAAAAGACCCACACCAAGAATTGAAAGAGAAACCCAACACATATTGCCCGGAGAAACCCTAGACATGAATCGAACTTTGAATTTGAATGGAAGGAAGATGAATCCTTTAAATCAATCAAATGATTGAACTTGGAATCCAAGAATGACGAGGAAACTCTCAATTGCATTAAGACAAAGAGAAGATGGGAATAATTCTCATAAAATGAGATTTTTTTTCGAGAAATAACAATCTCATCTTGAGGAAGTTTTTTGTACTGAATTGAGGAGATTTTTGAGCAGTGAATTCTGAAATTTGCAATTAGAATTGATAATAGGAGGTTAATAACAATAACTAAGAGCAATTTATCATTCTTGATGATAGAAGAGTTCTCTAAATTAAATTGGGGATTTTTTTTTTGCTAGGTTTGGGGTTTGGGGTTTGGGAATTTGGAATCGGGGATTTTTTCTTCTTTTTTTTCTTTTTCTCTCTCTAGTTTTCTCTCTCATCTTTAACTTTTGATTCTCCGTAAGTGGAAACTCTGCCAAATTAGAAATTTGGATACCCGAAACATTTGCATTTGGTTTGGATTTGGATCAAATCCACGCGTTTCAAAAATAAGCCCAGAAGTTGGAATTATTAATTCAGTGCAATCATATGGTATTTCAAATTCGCATAACTTCGCTGGTGATCCACCAAAAGTATCCACATTTGTTATCCTTTTTTCTTTTCATCTTCCCCATCAATCTTTCCACCTTCTAACATAACAGCCACCATTAAAGCTCCCACTAAAGTTAGAAATTGTTAACCATCTATATCCTTTCTCTATTATTAATTCGATCTCCAAATTTTCTGTTGTTAATTCCACTATTTTTTCCAAACAATATAGTGATTTTGAAATGATGAATTTAGAATCCTTTGTTACTCCCAAATAGAGCATTTAGTATTGAATGTCAGTATTTGAATTTCCAGATTTAAAATGTAGCATTTGAAATCAAATGCTTGTATCCAAACACTACCTAATATGATTGCTAATAACTTGTCACAAAAAAAATAGTTTTTTATGTGTTTAATGAGCCAATCTAGATTAATCTTTTTAGGGTGTTGAAAATATTATTTGGTTATTTAATTGCATAAAACTTGTCTATGAATCTTATTAAGTAGAAGCCAGCAATGGGAGAATGTGATTCATGATCATGTTCGTACCCTCACCTCCGAACTCAATCTATGGTTGAATGACCATCTATGGAGTCATGACGGGAAAATCTACATTAGATAAGTCCCTAAGTTGTCCCTAAGATTTTCTAGTATCCAATTAGGTTTATGAGTCTTCCTTTAAAGACTTGTTGACGACTTCTCCGATTTCAAAACATTTTTCAACAAACATTAACAATGAGGTACTCAAATACGCACTCATCTCACTTAGGCGAATAATAACATGCCTACAAAGGGTGATAACCCTGTTATGGGAAGGAGGAGAGAGGGGGGAGGAGAGGTTGTTGTTGTGGTGGTTGTAGCTGCGGCGGAGGGGGAGGGGGAGGAGAGAGAGGGAGACGAAGAGGGGGAGAATGAAGAGATAGATAAGGACGATGATGAGGAGTTTGGAGGAGAGAGGGGAGTGGGGAGTTGTGGGAAGAGGAGGGGTTTTTTGGGGTAGTCTCTAGTGCGCTGGGGTAGGGGAAGGGGATTTTCCAATGGGCATGGCCGCAGGGGCCACATGTGGGGAAGCAGAAAGAGAGGAAAAAAAGAAGAAAAAAAAAGAATTTTGTGTTTTTAATATATAAATAACAATTAAAAAAACCAACCAATAAAATTACAACATGTGCCCTGGTTTACCTGTTAAACAGGTTGCATTCGATTTTTGTCTTACTCTAGGAATTTTGCTATAAAATTTGCTATATTAAATAATAGGAAAAATTGTCAAGAATAAGCCAAGCTTCTACCTGTCTGCTCAAAATAAGTCATACTTTGGATTGACTCAGAATAATCAAAGTTTGTGAGGGCATTCACTTTGAATAAGGTTAATAACCTGTTATTATCGGTTGTTCGTCCACATGTCCTTTGTTCATTGGTCTAGATTTTCAATTTAAATTTTATTTTAGTTCTAAGTGTTAAATAAACTAAAAAAACTAAAGTTTTTCCACCAAAAGGCCAAAATCCTTCCCCACTCCCTGCTACAAGCCTACAACCACCAGCCTCACATCCCCCTCCCCCACCTACACCACCTACGACCATCGCTTCCCCCACCCGTGCAACCACCCCCTCTCTCACTCACAAAATCTCCTCCTCCACCCCTTTGACCACCTCTCCCACCCCCATTATTGGCCCTTTTCGACCATCCCCCACCTTCGAAAATTCTCTCTTCTCCATTCTCATCGCACGCAACACCCACAGACCCACTTCACTTCCTCGCTGCCCTCGCACTCTTCCTCATCACACATCACCAACAACACCCTCATCCTCACCAATACACTCTCGTCACCAGCAACACCAACATCGCAACCACCTCCTTACTCGGCCTTCAACTCACCACGCAGCATGCACTTCACTCCCTACAGTATCACGCACCACTTCACCAACATCTCCACTCCATATCCCTCATCTCACTCATAGCCACAACAACCAACCACCTCCATCTCCTTTCACAACTCCACGCAGACAACTCGTAGCAACATCGCTCCCACTCAGCACCAACACCATCAGCGCAGATGCTAGACGATAGTGATGCGAGTTTCAATGGCTTGATTTTGTGAGATGTGTTGGCCACATATGGTGGATGTGAATTTCGTGATGTGCATCAAAGTCGAAGCAGGGTAAATCCCTTTGAGCAATGTAGCGGCTAAGTAACAAGAAGAAAAGAAGGGTCTGATGGTTGGGGTGTTTGTGGTTGGGAGGACTACAGGAGAGAGAAAGAGTGATTGGAGAAGGTGTGGCCTGGTGGCGGTTGAGTGAGGGAGGAGTTAAAGAGGGAGAAAATTGGGTTTGGAGGAGTGAGGAGGAAAAAAGTTAAAAAAAAATTAAAAAATCACCCATTGTTTAGGTAACTGGTCTCCTGAACCTATTCAAAAAGATATTAGTACAAGCTTTGCTTATTCTTAGTTAATTCAAAGTCTGACTTATTATAAGCAGATTGGCCAAAGGTTCTCTTATTCTTTTACTAAATAATAAACGAAAGTTTGTATTATCGCGGGAGAAGTGGACATAATTTGTATTATTCAAGTTAAATAATCCTTTTCTTTTTCATTTTTCAAAAATAGTTATCAAACAAGCATTTGTAATGTAGTTGTGGTATCCTATTTTTTACTGTCTTAATTAACTGTCTAAATCCCACACAAGTCTTTATTTGACTTTGCTTTTTATAGAAAACTTGAAATTGCCACCCTATTAATATATGAATAGAAACAAATTTATTTAATTAATTATTTTAAAATTAATATAAGGAAATACTCCCTCTGTCCTAGAAAGATCTGAACACTTGTTGGGACACGTAGTTTAAGGTGATAAGTTGTGGTGTTGTTATCAAATGTTATTTTATTTAAGGAAAAATTGACAACAGAGGTCTCAACTTTGGGTGATAATTTTTAAAAGGGCTGAACTATTGATTAACCTGTGTAGGTCCCAACTTTAGGGGGTCTTAACTTTTAGCGGGCCTTAGTGACTTGAAACTGACTTAATAGGTCATCACTTGTAAAACTTGGGTCACACCAGAAGGGTTAATTGAGGAAGGGATGTAGGAACTAGGTAAGATTTTTAAAAAAATCGTCAGTTTTAAGTCACCTAGGCCCGCTAAAAGTTAAGACCCCCTAAAGTTGGGACCTACACAGGTTAATCAATAGTTCAGACCTTTTAAAAATTATCACCCAAAGTTGAGACCTCTCGTTGTCAATTTTTCCTTTATTTAAAAAGTAGATGTGATAGGAGTTGGTGGGGTATTTTTTATTAGAAGAGAGAGAAAAGTTCGGTACCTTTTATTGATAAAAGGTAGAGTGTGGGCCAAAGATGTGTAAAAGAAATAATATACGTTTTTTTCACCAGGTACCCATTAGGTTTCACGAAATGCACCAGGTACCCTCGTTGTTTTGGAAATGCACCAGATGCCATTGTGGTTTGCATAAAATGCACCAAATACCCTTAATGACTAACGGTGTTAAGTTTCCGTTAGTCATTAGGGTTAATTAACCCCTCAAACCCTTCTAACCCTAATTAAGCCATAATTAACTAACTAAACCCTAACTTCTAACCCTACCCTAACACTAACCCCCACCCACCCGCCCACCCAGTCATCCACCCACCCAATCACCCACCCACCCACTAACCTCGCAGCCCCTCCCCCCACCCACCCACCCAGGCCACCCACCCAACTACCCCACCACAGCCCCCCTATGCCCTCCCTCCACCCCCTCCCACACCCACGCAGTCCACTCCCAACCCCCGTAGCCACCCTCACCCCACCCCGCAGACCCTCCCGTCATTCCCCACATTTACATTCCACCCATTTGATACTTCCAACTTCTAACTCATCACCTTACTTGGTTTTTGTGCCTGAAACTGTGACAAAGTGCAGAAAAAGAGATATATGGAAAGTGTGTGAGCAACAACAATGCCGACAAGAGGTAGCAGTGATCATTCTCTCTCTTCTTCAAACCAACAATTAATTTAAAAAAAATTGAACCAAACACTAATAATTAATCTAAGCAATAACAATGGAAACATAGCAGTGAGCTACCATCTCCTACTCCCTCAGCATTTCTCTCTCTCTCTCTCTCTCTCCTCACAATATGAGAAAACCCCTCAAAATTTGAACCCCTCCGTCCCAAGATTAACACTACCATGTTCTCTCTCCTACTTCCCCCAAAAAGGTTTTATAGCTTCGCGATTATTAGTGACGTCGTTGTTGCGCCGACTATGGCGAATGACTAAAGCTCCATTTATGTGCTTTATGTGCTTTGTTAGAAAGAGAACTGAGAAGAGACAAAGTTGGAAATTGGAGACATTTTTGGGTGGAGATTCATGCTTATTTTATTTTCAGATGAATTAATCGTGAGAGTAATTGAAGCAGATGACGTAGCAACCATTTGTTTGTGGTGCATTTTCTGGGTTTGTACAAGGGGTTGTTGTGGTGGTTAGTGTAGGTGTGAGGGTCTGTGAAGGAGATCGGGGAGAGAGAAAGAAGGGTGGTGAGAGAATAAGATCGGTGAATTCAAGGGTGGTGGTGAAGGAGGTCACGAAGGAGATTGCGGTGGTGGCAGCGGTATTGGTCGACTTCAGCGAGATCTGGTCTTGGGGGATGGTTTTGGTCTTGGGTTGGCGGCGTTTGTCGTCGACATCTGAGTATGGTGGTCTTCGGTGGTATGGTGGTGTTTGACTTCGTGGTGGTATGGTGGCAGTGGTGGTGCGAAGTTGGTGGAAGTATTGATGGTTGGTGGTGGATGTTAGAGAGAGAGAGGTGCAATTGGTGATGATGGTGGTGGTTAGGTAGGGTAAATGCAATTAGAGAGAGATAGAGGGGTTAGAAGGGTTAATTAACCCTAATGACTAACGGAAACTTAACACCGTTAGTCATTAAGGGTATTTGGTGCATTTTATGCAAACCACAATGGCATCTGGTGCATTTCCAAAACAACGTGGGTACCTGGTGCATTTCGTGAAACCTCAGAGGTACATGGTGAAAAAACCGAATAATATATTAATGGTGGGACCATGCCAAGAATGGAAGTGTTCAAACTAATTTGGGACAAACATAAAAGGAAAGTGTTCAGACTATTCTGGGACGGAGGTAGTATCATTTAGAATAATGCATGATGAGTTCATATAGATAAGGCTTTTTAATAAAAATGGGTCTTTCGTAACACGAGATATGGTTTGGGGTTTAGTTTAAGAGGTGTGAACGTATGGAACTAGTCTCCTCTTCCGTTCCAAAGAATGGACTCTTATTAAATGCGTTATTTTCCATTTAAGTAACCATAACTATTCATAAGAAAAAATACATAATTTACACATATACACATTCAAACATTTTTATTTTATTTGAGAGGACCAGTATATCATTTGTACATGATAGGTTTGAGCACTAAAGTTGCACTACATACCAATCATTGTGGGATTAGAATCCACTCATTGATCAAAATCATCGTAGTTCAATCTGTTTCTTATCCTAAATGGCCAATTCCACTGGGGATGAAGAAAAAAAAAGGAAATGTTGTTCTAAAATAGACTGAAAATAACTCTCATATAGAGTTAGACAAATCTATTTGGATTGAGGTAATCACTCCAATTAGTGATACCAAATGGGTTTGAGGTAATCACTCCAATTAGTGATACCAATTAAGGGTTAAGGTAACCACTCCAACTATTGATACCAACTAAGAATTATGTTGAGGTAATCACTCCAATTAGTGTTACCAATTTAGAATTAGGTTGAGGTAATCACTCCAATTAGTGATACCAATTTGACTTTCGAATAAGGTTTAAAAGAAGAAATTTACCTTCCAAACAAGAAATTTTGGATTGATCATATGGATTTTAAAAAAGTATTTGTAATGGAAGTGTTAATAATCTTATTTGAAGATTATTAATTCATTTTGAATAGAATGGTAATTTAAAAAAGAATTTAGAGGTTATGTGTTTGGTTTAGCGGAATCTGGCCATTTAAAATCAGACACGTGAAATGGCCTAAAATCAATAAGGTTGTACATGATTACTTATCTAATTATGTCAAATTATATAATAGTTCCATTTGAAGATTATGGAGAACAATGGAATTTTTAAATGTAAAATAGATCATCATACAATTTAACATAGCTAGATTTACAAATTGCTCTCCTCATTGAGATTAGGAAACTTTATTCATATAAATATGATATATTTAGACCCATATTAAACATGCAATATTTCTAATATTAGTTGCTCATTTATCCAATTAGTGAAATTATTTATGAAAATCATGCATCTCCATATTTTTTCATTAATTGAGTGGTGCAATAACAATTAACAATACTTGTTATTACAAAATCTATTACACCATTCACAAAATATATGATCTAAAATAATCGTCAATCATGATCTTCACCATGATGCGGTCTTCATCCTCATCTTCTTGGAAGGGCTTTGAATTAAAATTAAAGTTTGTTTATATGAACTTGAAAATCATTAGAGATTAATTAAACTCTTTGATTTAATCTTTTATGATAATTTTTATTTTTTGAAAATGAGTTAGAAAAGTTCATGTAAAATTTTCGATTTACAATTACACCTTTTTATGTGAATGAACTATTTTTCTTATTGAAGTTGAACTAGTCACTTTATTTTCGACTTTCCAAATTATGTTTTTAACTGCCACTGACTTATAAATTCAATAACTAGAATAGGACATGAAATCTGACGTGTTATACATAAGTGAATATATCTACAAGTCTTTTATATTTTGTCAAAATTTCACATGTTTTCAATAATAACTCAATGTATTATGAATTTCATATCAGATTCGGTCAAAACAAGATCTTGATTAAACATTTTACTTAAAACTCGACTTAATGAATTGAATTTACCTTTTACTTTTGCATGTGTATTCTAGACACAATGTATTGCTAGAATGCAAAATTTCATGACCATCAGAAATTGTTAAGGTCCTTTTACATTTAATTTCTTAACTGAAGAAAAATTCAGTGTTCTGAAATTTAGTATTTCTCATTAATGTTTTCACAAAATTGATATCAAATACTACAAAATTCTTATGACAATGATTTTTATGTAATTGGAAAGCTATCTATGTTTACTTTATTTTGCTTTTTTTTAGCTTTAGCTAAGTATTTTTAGTTTGAGATATGTAAAACGAACAAGCTAACAAGGTACTTGACGAAAACAGTTTAGACCAACGATTTTGTATGAACTTATTTTAGTTATAGAAAATTCTTTTTTTAGTAATTATTAAACCCAACATCCACTAACATATTGAACTTGACAGAGAAAATAATACATCACATGAACTACCTATGTAATACAGACGAAAACATAATTTATTCAGAAATCAAAAACATTTTACATAATTACTACAGCAGTTCTTGTTTTGTGGAGATATTCATGCACAACTTAAGTTGAAACTTTATAAATTCTTTTTTGGTGATTAACAACAACTTAAAAAAAATATTAAGAAACACATATTTTACTACTTCTAATCACATAATTCCTAAGATTCTCCTCAATAGAGTTGACTATCTATGTGGGTTGATTTCTAGGATGGGAACCCATTTAATTTTCTCATACCCAAACACTCCAAAGTATAAGAAATGATAAGAGAAAACAAAGAAGAAAAGTTAGTACTGCCTCCGTCCCATAATAGTCTGAACACTTTTCTTTTATGTTTGTCCCAAATTAGTTTGAACACTTCCATTTTTGACATGGTCCCACTATTAATATATTATTTCTTTTACACATCTTTGGCCCATACTCTACCTTTTATCAATAAAAGTTACCCAACTTTCTCTCTCCTCTAATAAAAAATACCCCACCAACTCCTATCACATCTAATTTTAAATAAAATAACATTTGATGACCACACTACAACTTATCACCTTAAACTACGTGTCTCAGGCCAACAAGTGTTTAGATCTTTCTGTGATGGAGGGATTAGGAAGATAATTAAGTAAAAAGGAATAAGAGAAATTACCTTCACAAGATGATCGATTATGTAAACCATTTGCAAATGTATCTATTTTTTATTTTTTCCTAATCTTACTATGTGGTTTTCTAAGTATTTAACCAAAGAAATACTAGAATTTAAGCTATCTAACTGCTATTTTTTTGAGGTTTTCTTCTTCTAAGATTACTAAGAATTTTTTTATGAACTTCACTCTTTTGTTACTTACTCTTTAATCTTTTGTTTCTCTTAATGCTCTTTAACTCTTACTCTTTTCCAATCAACTCTTCTATTTTTAATGCCTGACTCCCTCCCTCTTATGCCTCCTAATGAAGGTTATTTATAATTGAATTATATGTGATGAGCTAGGGTTTAGAAATAGTTGAAAATCATAATCTTAGGATAAAAATCTGATTTTATCACATCTTACATCATTTATTATTTTACAAAATCTAAAATTTAACCACCCAAATCACTAAGATTATTTTATTCTTCAACCTTGGATAATAAAGATGTTTAAACTAATTTTTAATGAACAAAGAATATAAAATAGGATGATCACCTAATAAATGCTCATTTTCGGTAGTTACTCCATGGGGAATACAATTATGCTCATGAAAACTAAATATGATTGTCCTTTTTTGATTCTCTTACTTTGTCACTGAGGAAAATCTAATTTGATCATTGATCCTCCTACATTGTACCCTTAGATATTTCCATCTTAGGAAATGATTCGTTAAAACTGCCTAGTTGCTAACTTGGCAAAATTGCGCGGCACACAACGTGGTGCTCGACACTCATCTAGAATGCGCTAGACTCATCGTGAATGCGCCGCGCGGATCCTTGTTGCGCTGAGCGCACCAAAGTCGCTCACCCAAAAATCTGAAACTTAGCTTGTCTAATTGTCCATCATTTCACTCTTACGAAAATCAGATTTTGATTCTCTTTTATTCTTTACCTTATTCTTATTCTTTATTTAATTCTTATTCTTTATTTTTGGACAAAATCAAGTGATTATTCCCATGAGGAAGATAATTACTCAATGGGGAAGATTATTATTCTCTTTACCATTTAGGCATGACTTGATTTTTTCATTTTGTCATAGTATTGCTGAATTTTAGGTCCTTTAATGGGTGACTAAACTTAAGCATAATAACATTTAAGACATACTCAACGTATTAAACGTAATGGGCATGATTTACGACAAAAAGGCATGTCATTTAACTGAGTTCACTATCGTAAATATCGACTATGACTTCCTAAATCCTAAACGCATAAACAAAAATTCATGGATTAAAGGTTAGAAGTATACGATTAAAGCAAAAAAACAGCTTAAGGAGTGTTTGCTCTAGGCCCGAGTTTTCGCTCCTCAGTCTTCATAACAAACTGGAAAATCGACTGCAGAAACGCAGCTTGCGCTCTAAGACGGAGCATCCGCTCATTTTTGGAGCGTGTGCTCCAGTTGGTGGAGCGTGAGCTCCGTCAAGGAGTGTAAACTCTCTATTGCGTTTTGGTTTCACGACATTTATCCTACTAGCTTCTCCTTTGAGTATTCATCTCTTAATCCTTGCTATAATTGATCGCCTATTCCATGCTCAAAAGTTCGCCTGGGAAATCATCGAAGGTCTCATGCTTGCTCTTATTTGTATTTTAACACGGCATTACACGGCTCATTAAAACTATCGTATTTCTCGTATTCGAATTTTTCTTTTTAATCGTTAATCATAACAAGGGTTCAAAATTTGGTTACTACAGTAGCAAAAGAAAATTTTTCTACTGGTTAGCATTCAGTGACTACCCAAAATTTAAGGGGGTTGATGACCTAGACGATCATTTGAGAGGCTTTTCCATCTCTATGACTCTCAAAGGCATGAGCAAGAACCTAATTACTTATGTATTTCCTTTAACCTTGGATGCACATACATCCAAATGGTTCAGATTGCTGAATAAGATAAAGTTGAATGATTAGATTACACCAAAGCATAGCTCCATAAACAATATCGTTACAACGTTCAACTTACAATTGACCTTCTAATCTATTGGGTTTCTAAGCTTATGTTTTGAATGATGACAAATTGATCCATTGTATTTTTCTATGATATATGCATGTGTATTTCTCACCAAATTTTTGTAGAAAATGGATACAAAAAGGCTCGAGTTGAAGAATGCTCTCAAGTTCATCAAGTAAAGTCATTGGAGCAAGAGTCTTTGGAAAATATCAGGAAGATTGTAATACTAAGTAATTAGGTATTTACAAGAGTGGAAAAAACCTTAAATGACACAAGTAAACAGATCTGATTTTTTGTGTGAAAATGTGAATTATTTAACTAATCTGGTCCATATAAGGAACCAGATCAGTTGGTCTTGGCCTGGTATATAAATTGCGGCTCGCACTACTCTCCATATAACAAACCATGCCAAGTATTCCTCCCACGCCTCTAACAAACTCTAACCCTCATTCTCTCTTCCTCCTACGACTCTCTCTCATTCTCTCTCCTCTCACATCCTCCCCACTCCTATGTCAACCACCATCTCTCCTCCTCCCACTCTTCTTTCACCACGCTGTCGCTCAACCACCGTCGCTCAACCACCCATGCAACAGCAGCGTTTCGTCCGCCCCACTACTATTCCTCTCTCAAACCCTAATCCCACCACCCCTTCGCCTCAAAGCTTATCTTTGTCAACAGTGTTGTTGCTTCGTAACTCCTACCACCAATAACAACCCCTAATCTCCGCCGTTCAAAGCTAATCTTCGCCTCTCTCAGCCACGCGTCGTCGCTAACCACCACCATCTCCGCCTTGTAGTTCGCCAGCCATGCGTTTCGTCGCCAACCATGCATGATTGTTGTTCTTCTTCATATTGTGTGTGAGTTAAGGTTGGGTTTAATCGTAATTTAGGGTTTTTGAACTCAAATTGTTGGGTGTAATGGCAAATTAGGGTTTTTTGTTTTTAATTTTCGTTCTTTTACAACTCTTGTTTAATTTTTGTTCTCTCAAGATTTGTGCAATTTAGATTTTTTTTCGTTATTTCTGTCGAATTTTTAAAAAAAAAATCGTTATAGTTTTTCTGTATTTATGTAATATTTTTGTATTTATGTAATTTATTTGCACTTTTCTGTAATTTTTGTATTTATATATAATGTTGTGTAATTTGTTGGAAATTATTCAAAATTGTATAATTTATGTATAATTTTTGTGTAATTCTTTGTGTGATAGCATTTTTTTAATTCACCTAGTCTGTGTGATGAAATTTTTTTTTAATTCAATTGTGCACCTCACTGATCCAATCATTGTTAAAAGTCGGATCAGTAAGGTACACTAATTGGTCCAATTTTCAACCATGATCGGATCAGTTAAGTGCTAACTGATCTGGTTCACAACCGCATCAGTTAATTTTTTTCTACTACTTTGCCCTCAACTGATCTGGTTCATTTTCGGATCAGTTAAGTTCATTTTGATCGGATCAGTTGGGATAATCTCCACTAGTGTTATGATGTAATATTAAGTCTTAAACTAGTTTTGGGTGTGTTATCGAATGTGCAAAGAAGTTATGGAATGTATGTTATGAGATCAGTTGTAAACTTGATCTCAGAACATACACTTCCTTGTAGTCAATAAACTATTCTGAGATCATTGTCAGACCTGTTCACTGTACTTCATTTTGAATTTCAAGTCCTAAATTGTTTTTGGAAAGATTCTATTAAGATACTTTCATAAAATCTGTTTTGGAAAATGCACTTTGCGTGTATATATTGATGTTTAAGTATGAGTTGTAATTAGAGATTATCCTATTAATTTTATTTAGAGAAATCAGAATAAAGTTAAAGGGAATATATTTGTCAAAAATTATGAAAAACAATTTAGGCAATTATATTTCCATATATGGATAATTCCTACTTTATAACTTAAGCAAACATCATTGCACGAAATTCATTGAGCTTTTCTCGAGAAAAATTCTAAGTTAACGAAAAGCTTCTTGCACCTCATAAAAACCCTAAAAACACAGTTGAGATAATCAGAGCAGTAGAGAGCAAAATATTCTCCATTAAAGCTTTTTAGAAGCACGATTTCACGGGGAACTTCTTTGTATTAAACTACCGGCTAGTGTGTAGTGTGTTGGGAAAGTGGTTCAGGGAATCACTTCATTGAACAGTTATAGTTAACTGTTGGGGAATCATCATCTTCATAGGTGGAGACTTTTATTGAGTGTAATCATTTTTGTTCATCTGAGTTGATTAATAAGAGTGATTAGAGTAGTGGAGGACGTAGGCTAAGTTGAGTCAAACCTCGTATATTGATTTATTCCACTACATACAATAGATTAGTAATTGAAGAAAAAATTGTCAATCAACTGACATATCAATTCATCCCCCTCCCCCCTCTTAAGTATTATTTGGGCCTTCCATTGGCATCAGAGCCTAACTTCTCGAAAGGTTAACCCCTAAGGAAGGATCATATTGACAAATCATTCAAGGAAAAATTAACACTAGTGGTCCAAACTATAAGCCCCTTTCATAAAGAGCCCAAACTTTTGAAATTCCAGAATATGTCCTAACTATGCACCCCATATTCCACAAATGGACCCTTTTACCTAGTGACCTGTTATAGCAGGTAAAACCTATATCGTGTGCCTTGCATGTGACTTTTAATGAATTTGTTTTTTTTTCCTTTTTTTATATATTTGAATAATTTTTTTATCTTTTCTATCTTTTTCATTTTCCCTTTCCATTTCTTTCTCCCTCTTCTCATTTATCATGTTCAACCCCCGAGCCACCCATCCATCATGTTCATCTTCTCTCTCTATCTCTCCTCCCTCCTTACAACGACAACAAAAACTTCACCACCAACTGTCGCCACCACTATTACTCCCTTCAAACCACCAACACCGCCCCACCAAACCACCTGAGACCTCACCCAAATAGTTCCCGAAGTACCGGCATCCAACCTCGTCCTAGGCTCTATTTGAAGCAACACAGCTCGGCCAACATCCATCGTATTCGCCCCTTCGGAAACCAACATAGGTGCAAGACCCCCAACCCAACAATAACATCCCTAATTATCCCCAAGGATGATTCCTCCCTAAACAAAACGGATCATCCTTGATCACCTTATTCATCAAACCCACGGCCTTCTTAGCATCCCCAACTAACCCCAAATAAGGCTTCCTAAGCTCAATCTCCTCCTTACAAACATCAACCAATATAAACTTCATATCCTTATCCCATTTAGGAGGCTCCTCAAAATGAAGCAACCAATTCAGCCTCGCCCCAATTACAACAGCAACATCACCTTGCCTAATAGCAAGCGACCTCGCCGCTGTCGCCGCCAATTCATGAGTATCAGGGATCAATCTCTTCTCGTGGTGGGGTGGGTTGTGGGGTTTCAATTATGGGGTTTTTGTGATGTGGTGGGGTTGTGGGGTTTCGTGGGATGTTGTGGGGTTTCTTGGGTTGTGGTGGGGTTACGGTGATGAAGACTGAACGGCAGTGATGAAAGTTGTAGTGGAAGTTTGAGGGTGGTTGTTGGTGGATGGAGGGAGAAGTGAGAAGATGAGGGTGAATGGGGGATGATGGAGGGTTGAGGGAGGAGCGAGAAGATGAGGATGTGATGGTGGGTGGAGGGTGGGGTTGAAGAGGAGAGAAAAAAATAGGAATAAAAAAATGATAAGGGTCAGGAAATAAAAAATGAAAAAGATTTAATAAAAAATGAAATTAAAAAGAAAAGATAATTTTTAAAAAAATTCAAGTTTTACTTCCTTTTACAGATTACTAGGTAAAGCGGTCCATTAATGGAAGATTGAGTCCAAAGTTTTGGCTGTTTATGGATTTTCAATAGTATGGATTGTTTATAGAAGATGGATTAAAGTTGGAACCATTGCAGTTAATTTTTCCATCATTTAAATGAAGGATCATGTTCAAGGTTGCCCAATTTCAATTGAACAAAGTATCTTTGGTGGAAAATCTGCATGAAGAACTACATCATAGGTTCTGACTATGAGTGCTAGAAGACTATTAAGGATGGTCCATTGAATATTGATGAGACGGATGACAAAGGAAATAAGTCTACCAAAAAGGAGAGTGATTACTCCTCAACAAATTTCAAGATAATGGAGAAAAATGCAAAGGCAATGTCTCTTGTGCAACAAGGTATTGTTGATTGTGAGGTGAATCGAATCATGGCATGTTCTACTGCTAAAGAGATCTAAGATACCTTAGAATTGGTTTATGAAGGAACAAATGAGGTAAGACGTTCCAAGATTAATTTATTAATGACTACATATGATTCTTTTAATATGTCTAAAGAAGAGAATATTCATGATATGTTTACTCGCTTTATTACTATTATTAATGAGTTGAAACCACTTGGAAAAAAATTTACTCATGAGGATCTTGTTAGAAAATTGTTAAGAAGTCTTTCAGGAAAATGGCTACCCAAGGTAAAAGTTATTCAAGAGGACAAGCACTTATATGTTCTATCTTTGGAACAATTAATTGGATCACTCATGACCCATAAAATGTTGGTTGATTCCAAAGAAGAAACCACTGCCAGGACTCGACATATTGTGCTGAAGGCAGAAGAGTCAGATGAGGGAGATGAAATAAACCTAATTGCAAAACGATTTGAAAAGTACAAGGACTCAATCTAAAGGAACTTTTCAAGAGGTAAACATTCATTCAACTCTTTAAAGAAAGCTTTTACTAAATCTGGCTGTTTTAAATGTGGTGATCCTAGTCACAGGATCAAGAAATGTTGTGATTGGAAGAAAGAGAAATCAAAGTCGGGATATTATGCATAGAAAAAGGTGTCAAAAAAGGATATTATAGCCGCTGTGTAGGTGACTTTGATTCAGAAGATGAAGAGGAGTCACAAGAAGTGAATTTGTGTCTAACTGCTTTTCTTGGAGGAGAAGTGAACTAGTCTTAGATCAGTGCAAATAAGGAGACCGTTCAGTGTTGAATGGCTGGTAATAGCAGTTCATCTGATGATTCTAAAGTAAGTTTTGGTAAAGTCAAAGATGACATGTTTTTCTTTAAAAGAGATGAATTGCTTGACTGTCCTAAAGCTGCTATTGATCAATGCATGGAAGTTGGATCTATCTATAGAGATTTAAAAAGGTAGATTAAGTCATTGAAATCTTCTCATAAGTGAAAAGAGGAATGCTGAGTAGAGCAAATTTGTATTGATTCAAAATAAAAAACTTTCAAAAATGGAATTAAAACTAAACAATACTATTGAACTTGAGTTAATAAAATTAAATCTGAAAATTTTGATGACAATAAAAACTATGTGGATGTAGAAAATAGATGTTATATTAACTTAAGTAACTCTGAAACTTGTGATATTGATTTCGATTCAATTAAAGAGATTACAAATACTTTGTCCATATCTGATTTTGTGACTTTCTTTAGAATTCTTGTGGACGATAGTAAAGATCTGTATAATTAATTTGTTGCACTGAAGGCTCTAATGCAACCAATTCTTCTAGTGTTCCCACTATCAATGTTGAGGAGATTCACAATGAATATGATGGTATTTTATGTGATCTTCACTCAGAGTTGCATCGTTAAAATCAAAAGACGGTAAGACCATCACGAGAATTGATGCAAACTTAATTTCAAGCCTTGAGGATGAATTGAACAAAGTCAAGTTGGACTTAGCTATTTCTACTCATCACAACTTGATTCAGTTGAAGAAGCTTGAAACTAAGGAAAAGGATTTGTCAAATTGTATGAGGAATTTGAACAGGTTGTTAGATCCTCAAATAAAGTACCTTGAACCACCTCATATCTCAAACCAGAAACCCTCAGATGTTTGGTTTGGGGTACTTAGGTGAGTCCTCCTCTGAAAGGATTGGTTTGGGCAGATAAAATACTTAGATTACAGAATTCCAGAGTATGTTACTGCTCAAGACATGCATGTGTGCACCAATTGTAGTAAAGAAATTGATTGCTTTTTGCAGGCTATGGTGAAAGAAAGAAATTTTTGGTACTTGGATAGTGGTTGCTCAAGACATGGGGATAAAAAGTTCGTTTCTTTTACTAGCAGCCTTTGAAGGAAGGAGCGTGACCTTTTGGAGATAATAGTAAAGGACTTATCAAAGGAATAGGTAAGGTTGGTAAGTCACTCTCTCAAGTAATTCATAATGTTTACTATGTTGAAGGTTTAAAGCATAATTTTTTGAGCATTTCATAACGTATGACGAAGGAAACCAAGTTGAATTCAAATCAAATCTTTGTCTCATAGTGATCACTAAGACAGGGGAATTGATCTGTCACGGAACCAAATACAACAATGTTTATATAACATATTTGAGTTCAATCCCCAAATATAATGCAACTTGCCTTAATGCTGATGAGGATGATCAGTGGCTTTGACATAACAGGCTTGCATGTAAGTTTGTCATTGTTAAATAAGTTGAGGTCTCAAGACTTGGTCATTGGATTGCCAAATATCAAGTTTGTAGCAGACTAGATCTGTGATGAATGTGCTAAGTGCAAGTATGTCAGGTCCTCTTTTATGCCAAAAAATGTAGAGTACTTCCAGACCATTTGAGCTAGTACACATGGATTTGTGCAGTCCAATGCGTGTACAAAGCAGAAGTGGTTATTATTATGTACTTGTTATGGTTGATGATTAGTTATCTCTTCGTGAAATCAAATGTGATTTACGTCCAAAACCGGGTTTTATTTTGTTTATCTGATCTAAAATCTTTGTTCACTACTACAAAAACCTGCATTTCTAGACGCTGGCAGCCCGACGCCTAGTAATAAGCTCTGGTGGTGAAAAAAAATTCCGTGTTATTTAGTCGGCTTTTGGCGTCGCGAATCATCTCAGCGTCTTTAGGAGTCGAGAAAACATGTGCTTTGCACGTGTCTTCCCAGTAACTTGAAATAAAGTGGATATTGTGGGCCTCTTGAAATGTCGGAAAAGAACCGCATTTACTTATTAGCAGTGCACAATCCGTAGATGGTGCACACGTCCGTATGGTGAGGAAGTTGCGCACATGTACATGGCTAACAAGTCAAATATACATGAATAACAAGTCAAATGAACACATGTACATGGCTAACAAGCCAAATGAACATATCACATATGTACATATCTGTTAGTATATGCTCATTGGTATAAGTCTTTATGTTCATAACCTAATACTTGATGTTTATCGTGCGCACCTTCCTTATCATACGGATGTGTGCAACTACTAATTTAATCGGCTTTTGGCGTCGCGAATCATCTCTATTCTTAGCGCCTTTAGGAGTCGAGAAAACATGTGCTTTGCACGTGTCTTCCCAGTAACTTGAAATAAAGTGGATATCGCACGCCTCTTGAAATGTTGGAAAAGAACCGCATTTACTTATTAGCAGTGCACGCAGTCCGTCGATGGTGCGCACGAGTGTAGGTAGAGGATGGTGCGCACCATCCAAAACGCAGCAACAAACACATAATACGCGGGTTCATTAAACCAAAAACGCACGGAAAGAACATATGTTCATCTCCAATGAACATATAAGTAATGACAACAATAATATTTATCACAATGAACATATAAGTAATTTGAAAGAACATTTTGAAGACTTGGATGAACAAACTAACATTTGAATCAACAATATATTAATAAAGTGAGAAATGAACAATAGTAAATTTGAAAAATATTTTGAAATTTGAATTTTGAAAATCAGCGGCAATTTTGAATTTTTAAAATTCGAAAACATACTGAATTTTGAAATTAGGCGAAAATGTTCAATCCAAAATTGCAATTGTTCATTCAACAGAAAGAATGTGTTTATCACACTAATTTTTTTATAAATGTTCATTCCAAAATTCCAAATATTCAATAAAAAATAGCGTGTGTTCATTATACTACAATGTCCATTGGAATAAACTGGATGTGTATTGGTTTACAACACACATGAGGTGAAAAAGTTGAAGAAAGAGAAATTGAGGTGGGTCCCACAAATGTTCATTCCAAAATTGCAAATGTTCAATGAAAATTAGCGTGTGTTCATTAGACTACAATGTCCATTGGACTAATCTTGATGTTTATTGGTTTGCAATGCACATGGGGTGAAAAAATTTGAGGAAATAGAAATTGAGGTGGGTCTCACAAATGTTCATTGGAAACTACATATGATCATTGGAGACCGTGCGCGCCTAGAGGAAGGTACTTCCGTGCACACCTTCGAATTTTCCGCAGTGCACGTCTTTAAACCCTTAATCATACAGAAAATTCATCTGTTATCTTCTTCACTCTGCAATTTGCCATTGTCTTCACACTCTTCAGGTAATTAGGTTCCCTAATTCATCAATTCTAAAGTTTCTTTGGTTTTTGTTTTTTCTTTAATCGGATAGATATTGAACTTTCCATTTCTATTGAATTTTTCATCTTCTTCCTCTCATCATTATTGACACTCAACTACTCAACTACTCAACTACTCAACTACTTGCCAATCAAGGGAGCAAAACAACTAATAATTCGTGTTTCTCTTAATAACGGGTAAGTAATTCTGCATTCCCTTATCTTCTACGATTTCTTACTTTAATTTCTAATTGTGCTATTTTTTTATGGGTCGAATTAAAGATTTGAGTTTTTGTTTAATACTTGGTGGATATGATTTTATGCTAAATTTCGCGAATTGGATTTTAGATCTTGTGTTTTTTTTTTCAATAATGCTAATTGTTATAGCTAGTTAGGGTTTGAGTTTCACGAAATTCGACTTTTTTAAACTCGAGTTTTCTTGGTTGAAATTCATCTAGGTCTGATGTGAATTGATTGATGTAATATGTTTAATGCGTCGATGGGAATGCCTATATTTTATTTGGTAAATCTTGATATGGGTTTGTGGTTAGTACTTGTATCTGCAGGGTTTTTCTTTGAACATGTTCATAGTATTTGTGATAATTGCTGGAAATTACTCTGTTTTTAGGTTCTGTAACTTGTATATACACGGGATTTCTTGTGGGTTCTGTAACTTTGTAGAAAATTATGCGATGTGATTTCTAACTTGATTGGTCAAGGTTGTAATTGATCGTCTTTCTTGAAGGAATTTCTAAAAAGGGTTTCCCTTTTACTGTCATTCTTTTCAGTTTCCTATCTCAATTTTCATTACAATCTAAAATTTGTCGGATTGAATTTTCTCCTTTCATGCTCATACACTACAAAAAATTCTTCAATTAGAGATAGAGTTTGAGATGGTTATGATGTAAATTTGTCTTAAAATTAGAGACGAACTTAATTAAATCCATCTCTTAGTTATATTACAGATAATGGAGGAGAGAGAGTAGGTAATTAGCTTGACAACCATGAGAAATAACCACTAACTTTTGAATAATCTTAGTGAAGTTATTTGTAATTCTAGCTAGTTACATTGATGAGAGCTTGTGGTATGGAATTATGTAATAGAAAAACCCATGATCAACGCTCCTTACTATATGAAATGTTGAGAAATTTGGGATTTTCCGATGTTAGGAAATCAGCAGGAGGCCACAACATTATTTGAAACATCCGAACTGTTTAAACTTTTATGGGTTTTAAAGTATCTGATTGATTACACCTTGAAACATCTAAATTCCATTATTTGAAGATTGCTTTAGGTAGTCTCTAGAAGATTGCAAGTAACAAGAAGTAGCTATACTATGGCTAGCGACATGTTAAGTTACACTTTCTGACTTTTGTCATTTATGCTTATTTATCTGTTGTTTTCCTATTAAGAAATCGTTTCAGTTTTCTCTTGGCTTTGTCTAGCATCCTTCTCAATTAGCCTCCCTAGTAGGTCATATAGTATTTCAGAGTCAAACAAATATCAGAGTTACCATCTATAAGATTATAGTGAGCACTTGCATAATTATATAAAAAATAGGCGAAAGTAGCTTTCTCCTATGAATTGGGAATTTTTTTTCTTGCATGGCTTTATAGAACCTGAAGCTCTTTTTGTTTTCCACCTTTGTATACTTACATAAAGTAGTTTAAGTATTTTCTCTAGCTTTTGGGAGTGGGGAGAAGGGGCTTCTAAATTTCTATATATGGAGATGCCTCATCTGTCATGTATATGCTCTTTTCATCTTGGTTTGTATTGAGTGGTTATATTTAAGTACCTGAACTGGATTAGCGGAGGCTTTTTAGTGGTAGGTTTGCGATTCCTTACTCTCTTTGTTATCTTTAGAGTTTCTAGGTGCTTGAGTGTTATGTTATTGCCTTTAGTAAATATTTGTTTTTGTATATAACTTCCCCATTCTTGATAACGACTTCCTTTGTGGCTCATTTCGCTTTAATTTCGACAGTGTTGCTTTCGTCTCCATCCACCCTTTTTATTTTGGCTTTGATTTATTTTATTGTTTGTTAAATTTGTCATTTGTTTCCAACTTGAAGCCAGAGTTGGGGCCAATAGTGAAGTTGTTTATGCTGCAAAGTTGTCCTTATTAAAAAAGCAGTTAGACACCCTGCCTAATTGCATAGATAGTACAAGATTTATGAAAAAAAGGTATGTAACATCGGAATTTGTTTTAATTTGCTCCACTGTTTTGGGGGATAAAAATCCTATTTTTGGAATGTTTTGGGGGGTTGGATCAGGTCTGGAGGTGCTCCGGGTCAAAGCTCGGGTAAGTGGGAGTGTGGGACGACTGTGGACCGCATCCCACGACTATGGCTGCCAGTCATAGTTGCTGTTTGCAGACTGCAGAGCTGCAGCAGCAGCTGCCAGCATGTGTGCGCGTTGCTTGCTGCACTGCCTGCTGTGCTACTGTTAGAACTTAAGAGACATCCATTAATTTTTATTGCATTAATATGAAATTATCTTCTATTTGCTACTTATTTGTTCAGGTGTTATGTGAACCCAAATTTATAGCTCTCTTGCTTGTGTCTTGTTTTATAGCTTAGAAGATTCCCGATCTTTATGCAAAGAATATCTATGCTGTTGAGAATTCAGCTCGTAAGAATCTGATTATATTTTTTTGTCTTTTTTTCCCCTTTTGAAGGTACTCAGAAAAGGTGCAACAAATCGAGAATGGAAGGAGACTTGAAAGCTTCAAACTTAGCTACCATTATCTATTTTACTAGATCTTATTAGTTAGCTTTTCAAGACTTTGCTTTGCATTTATGATGATGTTTTTAGAAAAATATTAGTTAGGATTTTGGTGAACATGCAATATATGTTGGGGTTTCAATTGTAGTACTACATTTGTAATATAAGTTATAATAATATTCATCAAAAGTGTTTTTATTTAATCTTCATATGTCATTGTTGATTTTCTTCTATGTTAAATGTACATATACATTTGGATTAAAGTAGCAAAAAGAGCCTACACAAAAATCTAGATGCTTTTTCATGCTTAGAAATTTTGCTAAATAAATATTTAAGTTTTCCAACTTTTATCCTGGACGACAAAAGCGTCCTACATATGTGTGGTCGACAAAAAGCGTCTAGAATTCAAACGCTCTACGACGTCGACAAATTTGTACATGGCACCCCTGCCAAACCGTGTAGAGACGCCCATCTAGAAATTGTAAACGCTCAATGGCGTCGCGAATGGAGATGCTTTTAGGCGTTGATAACGGCGACACTTTTAGGCGTCGAGAGTTACCGACTCAATTGGCATGAAGCTTTTTACAGCATCCAGAGCAAATTTCTTGACTCTTTTTGGCATTGCAAAATGGGTCAAAAGGCGTCCTGAAGACACGCTTTTTCTAGTAGTATTGTTTGCTTGTCATCCATTAAGTTGAGAGATAAGTTAGTAAAGTAGGTTGTATAACAAGTTGTTTTACCTTGTTATAGCCTTGAGTGGTGGTATTTAGGTGGTGTTGGTAGTGGTTGTTTGTTGCTAAAACAAACCGGTTGTTTTCTTTGCTTTCTTTAATATATAATCTTCTTCTCTCTAATCCAATGATCGGAAGTGCTTGACTAAAGTAAGTATTAGAGCATAATCATGAGTTAGGGAATTCAATGACTTAAGGATGTGGAACAATATCACATGTTAGTTAGACGAATTATTCAATTGGCTTTCACACGCCAAGATTTGGCCAATTTCGTATTTTGTCTCAGTTACTTTATGAGTCGTGTGTGTGTGATACTCTATTTGAAGGATGGCTCAGGTTAAGGTACCTTAGTCATATCTATTATATAAGGGAACTCCTGACCCTTTGGTTTAATTACCTAAATACCCCAAACCATCAACAAATATTACAAAACCAACCGGCCAATAAATTTGAAAAAAAAAAGCAAAATAAGCACAAAAAAAAAGAGGGAAATGTATCCCTAAGGCCTAAACTGTGGAGCAGTTACTGATTCCTCACAAACTACAACTACACGACAATTTTGCTTCATATTCTCCCTGCTCCCCATTCTCTCACTTTAAGAGCTCAAATGCTCAAACTACACAGAGTGAAGTGAAAAATGTCTCATCTGGTAAGTTTTTCTGCACTTTAATTCTTCTACAAATACAATTCTTCAGTATCATCATCGAATTCTTCGCCATTTGTAGTTCGCTGCACTTTTGATCTTTCTTTTTATTCAAAGCCTTAATGATTATTACTTTTTTTATGTAGAAATTCTCGCCAATTTTCGCATATCTGATCATTGAAGTTGGCAAAGATTGAATCATTCGAGATGGATGATAGAAAAAGTAAGTACCAATCTTTCCATATTTTTTTTGTAATATTGTTGTGAAGACGATCACATTTCATAAGTTTCCTTTTGCTGCATGTGTTGATTTGTGGTGACTAAGGAATCTTTACGAGTAGCACCTTAGTTTGCTGTTAAGTATTAATTGAGTCATTTTTCACTATTGTACTGAAATTTATTGTTATGATGTTGAGAACGTGGATTCGACGAACCTGTTGTCATTGCTTGCGGATCGCTGGGCTCAATTATGTTTGAATTCCTTATATTATCCCTATTCATTTTTTTCCATGTTCCCCATTCTCTCACTTCAAGAGTTCAAATGCTCAAACTACATAGTGAAGTGAAAAATGTCTCAGAGGAGAGAGAAAAAAGAAGGAAAATAAGTTGTAGGAAAAATACCACAAATTTCTTCATTTGTTTGTTGAATTTTTCTCAGAAATTTGAAGAACAACAAACTGAATTTATGTACGTTATACTTTCAACACAGCAATTTCAGGAGTTCGGTTTCGTCCGTTACAAATTTTGTTTCTGCATTTCGTCAATCTGTATTTTTCTCTTACTAATATTCTGTTTTGATTGGAAATGGCAGGATTAACTGAAATTTATTTGGGCGGAAAAATAAGTTAATTTTTGATGATTAAGTTTTGGCCTATATTGGAGTATGGTGGAATAATGCAAAGAGTTGGTGGGATGATGACGTTAGCAATGCTTTTGCTAAATCTGTTACATGATTATGGTGGAATTGGATTTGGAGAGGCACTTCAAATTCTTTCGAAACCGAAACTCAAAAAATGTGACATGATTTCTAGAGATGGTTCTAATAACAATGGCAACCTCAACTGCACTCACAAGATTATCATCAACATAAGTATACATAGCAACTTTGTAAGTAGTGTGTTTCTTGCTCCCATTATTCATGTAATATTAAAATGTGACATGTCTTTATTGATAGAGTTTATACTCATAAAGGGGACTATATGGTGATTTGAGAGCCTAACATGTCATTTTTGTAGCTTGGTTTGGGCTTTGTTAGCTATCATGTTCGATGTTGTTGATTTTAATTGATTATTTTCTTTACTTTTACCTTGATATGCACTTTTAATTTGGTGTATCTAATTTGTTAGCTATCATTTTCGGGAATTTTAAGGGCCGTGAAGTGGAATGATAAATCGTGTTGGGAGGTGGTTGTTTTGGAGATTGTTGTGGTTGGAGGTGAGAGACACAGATGATTTAGAGAGAGAAAATAAAGATGCTAAAGAGAGAGTGAGGAAGTTTTTGAAGCTAATAAATGTGTTAGGATCTGGTACCAACTGTATTAAAGTATGTTATAAAAAGAATATAATAGAGATATTACGGGATATCATACCAAATATTATAGTATGTTACAAAAGGAAAGTATAATGGAGACATGATCAATTAGGTGATTACCTTAATAAAGTGTATCAGATAGAGAACTTATATGTTCAATTACTATCATTGTTAGTACATTGTTGTATATGAACATGTTTTTATTTGACAAAACTTTGGAAGTAATATGTGTAAAACAAATTACTACTAGATATAATTATGGAAAATTTTAAGGGAAAGATATAATTATATGCAAGTATTTAACTTCAACAATGATTTTCGCACGCGTAGCGTGCATATAAGGCTAGTACTACAGAAAAGAAGTGACTATTTGTCTATTTCTCGCTCTTGGTATAGGCATATGGTGGCTATCACCATTGACGGATCCAAAATTTTGTATTAGGTGGGCTATAAGTGCTTAACTAAGAATATTATATTTTCCCAAATCATACATAATTTTTATACACACATATTATCCTCCATCCGAATTTGTTGTGTTTACCCATTTGATCATTTTAACATATATTGGCATCATGTGGATATTGTTGTGACTAGTGAAATGAAATTGAAAAGGGAAAAACCAGAAATAGGAAAAAATTATTATTATTTCTCACTATTGTAAAATTTCAAAAGTCTACTAAAGGTTGCATGCTTTTAACCTTATGTATCTCGAACTTATCGCCATCAGAATTAAGTTATTTAAACTAACTGAGAAACTTGTATTATTAATATGTGAGACATTATTGAAATCTATTGGAATTTATAAAAGTGAACATAAATGATCCTAAATTTAATAGCATTTGAATTTAGAATATCATAAGGCAATTATATAGATGAAAGTTGTAGGAAATAACAAAAAAGTAAAGAACATATTATAAGAATTGTGATAATGACAATTTAGTAAAGTTCATAGTTGAAAGTGTTAGTTTAGTTTAGTAATTTAAAGGTAAAAGAAAAAGAAAATAGGAAAGATACAAGAATGTAAAATCAAGGAGAAGTTAAGGAGAAGTGAAGAATACGTTGCAGGCCAACAAAATAAGAAAATAAGAAATAAATTGCTCAAAACCTTCACCACGCACTGCATTAGAGTAACATTAAAGCCAACTAAGCTACAAACACATTTTGCTTAACTATTGAGACATTTAATACTTATCAAGATTTTTGCTGATGGGGCAGGCCAAGGCCCATATAGGCCCCTTAAATCGGCCCCCTAGCTATGACACAAAATCAGTTGCAACTTGCGACAATCAATTATGAATATAACCGATTATTGCAATATATAATTTGTTACGAACACATATTGCGATAATCAGTTGGCCTTGTATTTGACACAAAATCTGGTGTTTCATGAATCATGAGCACATTAAGCACATCGAGGTGCATTATTTCTTACATAATGCTATTCAAGATGGTACCATTAGGCATTAGCCCCATGTCCCTATGAGCGGGCAATTAGTGGACACTTCTGCTTAGGCTATAGGGAAACAACAATTGAATTTCCTCGGCAATTTTAATTTTTTTATATGTAATGGAGATACAAAGATTCTGCACAAATTATGCAAATTACGCATCTTATATTGTAGCCTAACCTACAGTAAGGAAAGTATGGGCGCATATAGGGTATGGGCCAACAGTGTCCATATCGGGATATGCAAGTAATTTGACAGGAAAAGACAAAAAAAAAAAAGTAAAGTGGACCAAATGTTAAAGTTGACTTAATGGCAATTTAGACAACTCAGATCATGTAGGAGAGAGCTCAAATCACCTATTATATGAATCAAATCAATTATAATGTGAATCAGATCATGCATGTATGTATGTAAATTTGTATGTAATTCAATTTGTATAAATCAGATCTTATATGTTATGAATCAGATCTAGTTCTATATGTTTAAGATCTTGTTGTGTATGAATTGGATCTTAATAATACTCACTTTTTTGTCATAAGTAAAAAACCAAAAAAAAAGAAGACAGAAAAAGAAGTATTTATTTACAACTTTGCCACGGTATGGACACTGTTGGCCAATACCGGATATGCACCTATCACAACTCCCTACAGTAATAGCAGGCATGAAATCAGTCGCTACTTGACATAAATATTATTACGTTCGACTTTAAATTGCCTCGATCAAAAACAAATTGGTTTATTATTTCACTTTAATACATACTCCAAAAAGAACAATTTCAATCATGTCCTGTCAATTTTACGAGGTTGTTTGGTTGACTATCCAATTCATGGAAAATTTAATTTCCTAAGAAGTTAGAATAAAAAAGGTTGCTTTGTTAACATGAATTCACTTCATAGGAAATTCTACTTCCCACAAAAATGAGGGAGTCCATAGGTAAGTTGGAATTCCAACTTCCTATGCTTAACCAAACCATATTTCTTAATCCCTAGGAAGTGAGGATACATGGAAATTGCAAAAACAAAGAAAGTACTTTCTAAATATAACCAAACACCCAAGTAAAATCAGAATTGAATTACACAATTTTGGGCATGGAAATATCAATTCAAACTAAAAAGTTCGAGTTCATTAAATTTTCTCAACTCTAAACCCAATATGAACTACAACTTTGTATAAGCCTTCTCCATATCTGTTACAAAATTCAGAAAAGCAAAGTTGCAATCTTTACCTTGCAAAAAACACAAAAGAACAAAAATAAAAGTGCTTACTTTTACTTCATTTGCCTTATACGTTAAGCCGGCCATAATTTACTAGTTGCATCTAGACCTGGTTATTGGAAGGATCAGGTCAGGGTTAGTGCGGGTCGGAAGCAGGTCGGGTCATAAGAGGGTCGCCTCATAGATGGTCTATAGCGGGTCGGGCCAAATGGGTAGTGGGCCGATAGCGGGTCGATAATGGACGGGTCAGTAAACGAGTAAGAAAAACAAGGAACAAAAAGAGCCAAAAGTAAGTATAAATGATTAAGAATCCGAATATGTAATTGTTTTTACAAAACCTATTTTATTTTTCAAAATTATTGGGTTTCTTTGTAGGCCCTATAATAGCCCTGTTCAATAATGACCATGTCCAATAAAAGTCATGTAAATTTGACCATAACCCTTTAGCCATTGAGCTACCTTAATCCAATAACCAGGTCTAGTTGCATCTTGATCGCAATCAATTTTCAATCTTATAACGTATACAAAAAAATAGTATTCAGAAAACAATACCTTCAAAAATTCGAAGACCAATGCAAACCATTACACGATAAAATATCAAGAAAATAAATAAAAAGTTATTCAATCACAAGATTTTGATTAATCCAAATTTTAAAAAATTGCAATCTCTAATCCATAAAAATCAACAGAAAAAAAACACTATAAAAAAATCACTTGCGAAGATTCTTAACCTTATTCCAGCCTTTCTTACTGTATTTGCCAACAACTTTGACACCTTTGTTGAGCAAAGTTTTGAGCTCTTGTGCTCTTTCTTTAACCTGCTGCTCGAAACCCATATTGAATTGAAGGGAATGGGGAGAGAGAATTGAGGGGAAAAGGGTAAAAGATTTGTTTAGAGGATTATGGATTTATGGTTCGAGTGATATCAATTAGGTAAAAGGAGGAGGAGAGAGAATTTTTAAGGGAAAAAGGAGACTTTGTTGGCGTTGGATCTTGAACGTGGGAAGGTAAGGTGGCATTTAATCATTGGTTGATGCGTTGTTGTATTGATTTTAGAATTTACACTAATTACGGAATTTAGCTGTCTCTTAATTGGCTATATTTTTTTTTTTTTTTTGATTTGGTAAGATGAATAACCTCTGTGCTACCTCGCACCTGAAAGGAGGGGGAGTTGTAAGGGGAATTCTCCTCCAAGTGCCCCTCACTTGGTGGGATTCGAACCCCTGACCTTGAAATCATGAGGTAGAATTCCTACCAAGTGAGTCAAGCTAAGCTTGGTTATTAATTGGCTATATGCCTATTCTTTTGTTCTCACTTCGCATCTATTGATACTAATATATTAAAAGGCGTTCCTAAACAAGGAACAGTGCCACATGGCGCTCTCCATTATGAAATTTTTGATCCATGTAATTCACATACAATAAAAAAAAATTAGAAAATATTTTGTATAAGATTTGATCTCATGACCTCAAGCTTATATATTAAACTCTTTACCACTAAACCAATTCATATTTAGTGTTATCATTTTAAAGTAAAAATATTGATAAATGCAATCTGTCATTATGCGGGGCGTAGCCTGGGTCTAAATACTAGTTTTATCCTATTTTATGGATTTTTCATAATGTGTTCTTGAATATTAACGCACCAGAGATTAAAGGAAATGCAATATAGAAATTCTACTGGAAAATTTTCATTAAATTATATGTGTAATATAGAACGCAATCAAATAAAATACAAACATAACATCATACACCTAGATACAGATTATATGGAAAGAAGTCCAACACAGTCCACCAACCAAAATCATACACCATAAAAAATAACATAATATGTTGATAAAAAAACGGCCAATTCCTATAATCAATTAAACCCAACCGACAACAGTTTACATCACACTACTTGGCATCTTAGAGGTAAGAACAATACATAGCAAGAGGAAGTAAAAACTGACAATCCGTCTTGCGTGGACCCGGTTCACATTAAAAATAGTATGGACCAGGCCTAGACACGTGCCCCACTACAAACTAGTCACTCCCGCTTTCCAAAATCCGCTCGATTTTCTCTCTCTTTAATAAGATTCTCTCGCTCTAAAATTTTAACAAAAACAGTTGTTCAAAATAAACATACACTATATCATTTTAAAACACACTATATCATGTCAAAATACACTATCATATCAAACACTATAACGATCGATTATGATAATTTTGTGTAATATACAAATAAACTACACTATAACATTTTAAAATACACTATATCATGTCAAAATACACTATCATATCAAACACTATAACGATCGATTATGATAATTTTGTGTAATATACAAATAAACTACACTATAACATTTTAAAATACACTATATCATGTCAAAACACACTATATCATGCAACATTATCATGTCAAAAAACACAGCAAAACACAATCATGTCAAAATACACTATATCATTTCAAAATACACTATATCATGTCAATATACACTATAACATGCAACACTATCATGCCAAAAAACTCAGCAAAACACTATCATTTTAAAATACACTATATCATTTTAAAGTACACTATATCATTTCAAAATACACTATAACATGCAACACTATCATGCCAAAAAACTCAGCAAAACACTATCATTTTAAAATACACTATATCATTTCAAAATACACTATATCATGTCAATATACACTATAACATGCAACACTATCATGCCAAAAAACTCAGCAAAACACTATCATTTTAAAATACACTATATCGTTTTAAAGTACACTATATCATTTCAAAATACACTATATTGTTTCAAAAATACACTATCAGGAGAGTGAAGTTATTAGAGGAGAGATAAGTTATCAGGAGAAAGAAAAGAGGGGAAGACTGAGCGCGCCAAAAACGGAAAGTTGTAATCATTAAAACTCACGTGAGATGGATAAGGTGCACACTAAGTTAGTGTACACCGGGTCCATATTAGTTTTTTTAAAAACTGATCAAATTGAGTTCTCAAATTTGCACTTATATTGCTATAATCAAGTTAAACCTAACACCTAAAGTTCAGATGCTCAAATACCACGTTATTGGAAAGTAAAAATTCTAGCTACAAAATAAAATTAGCACAATTAATACACATTACAAGAAAAAAGAAGATTAGATTTACAAACCTAGTACTGCTGACTGCAAATCCCCAATTGAAAATTAGTCACACCTTATTTATGAGTTTTAGAGCATACACATAAGCAATTTGAACTATGTGAAAATTATGAGAAATCAAAAAGTGGAGGTAATGGAAAATCTTCAATTGACAACATGGGAAATTTGCAAGGGGTTTTAGGGAGAAAAAATTGGGAAAAAAGAGATAAATGAGGGAATTTGCCTTGCACCAAATATTAGATTTTGGAAAAGTATGCTTTTTCGAGGTGCGTGGGGATTTGGGTGCCATGCAAGGATTTTAGGTAGAAGACGAAGAGTTAGGGTGAGGGAGGCCGTGTGTTTCAATTCTTCTCCTTCCCACACGAGAAGGCTGAACAATGTTTTTCGATCGTTGGCCCTGTGCGGGTGCTCCGCCTACCCTGACCCAGGACCAGACCTGATTTTTCATTAGGTATTTCTGAGAGCATCTACCACGATAAACAAAAAATAGTTCATGGAATAAAAACAAGAAAAAATTCACCCCCATCATGAACAAGGTGAAAAATATTTTTGGTCACATTGTGACCAAGGAACTAATCACATGGTGAGCAAAAAAATTATATCATGAGAAAAATGGGCCCCACCAATTGGTGGGAAATTGTGTAACAAATGTTATTTACCAAATTAAAATAGCTATATCTTAAAAAATACAATTCTGAAAAAAAAAAGATCTATAAAATGATATCCATTTTGCCATATTTTACAACACTTTTAAAAAATTAATTTTGTAGCAAAAACTAGGAGAGAGAAAACTGATGAACTTTTTTTACGTTATGGGTAGGATGATTTTGTGAATATTTTCATGAGTCATGACATTTTTTTGAATGATGAGAGAAAAAGTTGTAGAGAGAGAGAGCAATGAACAATTTTTTGTTCATAGTGGTGGATTCTCTAAGGTTTTACAAAATTCCTTAGATATCCTATGGTTTCAAACTCATCGGGTACCCTTAACTTTACATATAATGTATCACACACCCTCAATAAGTTACTTGTTTTGATTTCATTAACTTAAATGATCTGAAATCATTTAAACCCCAACCTAATTCGAAAAATGTCATTTCATAGTGATCTGCCTTTTTTATGTGGTCAAAATAGTTCAAATAGTGGGCCAAGTACATCTTAGGCAATTTTGTCTGCTTTTAAAAGACTTGTTGGTATAATGTAAAATATTAGGGGAATTAGGATAGTAAGCAACTGATTTTGGGTCATTTAAGTTAACAGAACAACACCATAAATTAGTGAGAACATCCTGTATATTATATCCAAACCTAAGGGGTACCTGATGAATTTTTGAAACTGAAAGGATACCTCATGCATTTTGTTAACTCAGTGATACGTGGTAAAAAACCGTTTTTATTGTTCAACTCTGTTGAAGCTTTCTTTGGTTCGTTTTGGCCTTTTTAGATTTTTCATTAGATAATATCCTTCTATATCTTTTTAATCTTTCTCAGTTAGAATCTTGACACTATTCATAATTGGTGAGATTTTTTTAAATTCTTATATATGTAATAAAAGATATTTAACGTCAAAGAATTGCATTGACAAACGCATACAATGAAAGTAGTAAGGTTAAAAAGTTACAGAGGAAGTATTATGTCATCAATATATTGTTTTTGAGGGCATGCTCTCTTTATCTTAGGTTTTTCTGAAATCTTTTTGACCTTTTCTTATTTCTTCTGAATCTCAATTTTTATTTGTACTTTTATGGACTTTTCTAAACTTCTCTTATTTTTTCTTATGTTCTAAAAATAAGCAAAAGTAAAATGAAGAGAATAGGCACCATATTCCTTTTGATGGGTATTTACAAATATAATAACAGCAATAATAATAATTATGTTAAAAGAAATTATACACTAATTAGAAAAGAATCTTTGTAAAACCAAGTAAAATTTTCAAAATTATATCTGAAATATTTCCCTTTTGAGAAAACACGACTGGGTTGCTAAATCCTTATATTCATACTTGTTACGTATTTATACTATCTCACTCTCTCTCACTCTCCCATTCTCATACCTCACTCTCCGATTCTCTCATCACCCCTCACTCTCACTCTTTCTCATCTCCAAGGAACTCCGACAACATTTCCGGCGACATCCTTTCCGACGACATTATTACACCCACCCTTTTTCTCCCCCTTCTTCTCTCCTCTGTTTTCTTGGATTAGTTTTTTTAAAAATAAAAAAAGAGGCGTCCATGGCGGTAGTGGGGAGTCCATGGTGGATGCCTATCCATATTTCTTTAATTCAAAAAAAGAGGTGTCCACCATGGACGCCCCACCATCGGTGGAGGCGTCCATTGCAGGCGCTCCACCACAGGGTTACCAGCTAATTTAACAAGACTTGAATTACACCTACTAATTTCTCTAATCATACTAGGATTACCAGCAACATTTGCTTCTTTTGCCCAAAATATTACCCCAAAGTACAATATTTAACAAGATAGGGTGGGAAAAATGAAAAAGGGGTTGAAGAGGTCACATGCTATCACGTTACATTAAATGAACGGAAAAAAAGTCAACGGCGGAAACCGGCATAAGGTAGTTGTCAATAACAAAATGATAAAAGTAAAATATTTTGAGACAATAATTTTTTTATAAGGTAGTTTCTCGCAAAAACTTAAAAAAAGATAATTTAGGAAAAAAAAATCCAAGAGAATACACATGAAAAATACACATATTATCATTTGATGAGCAAGCATGATCCGCAATTCCGCATGAGAAGCATATAATGTGAATCAAAGCGGGTTAAGTAAAACAACAAAGGGACAATAGAACTTACCTTACCCATGAAAGTAGCAAAAACAGTGTTTCTGCCTAGAAACTAGTCAAATGAGTTAATTGTGTTTAGAGAGGTTAAAATCCCGAGTTGGAATATAATCCCGAGTCTTGTCAACCGAGGTCCTGCAAAACAAAGAAACCTAGCTCGGGGATGTTCCCAGGAAAGCCCCTCCGACGCTCAAGTCAGTTGAGATTGAGGTAGAGAGAGAAAGTGAACAGTTCTAGAGAGAGATGCTCTGGTTTTGTTAGGTGAGAATTCAATACCCGTTCATTGATTGGACTTGCTGCTTTTATAATGTTGGGGATTCCCCAGACAAGAAACCCTATTGGGGAACATCCATATCTATAGGAAAGTTGTCTCCCTTTTATAGCAAAGTTGATTTCTGTCTAGGCTGATGGGCCCCTTGGGGGGGGAGCACCCATATCAGATCTTTTAGGTGGGCTTTACATGACCCTGTTGGACCAGATCAGGGGTCCAAACAATTAGCCCCACGCCAAGTAATCGGAGTGAGATCCTTGACTCTCAGTGCGGTTGATTGGCGGAGCAATAATGTTTTAGCCGATATTCTTTGAATGATGCCTTGAGTTAGCAATGTGGCGCTAGGATTAACCAAGCACGGGGGTCTCGCCATCGTGCTTGGCGCCGAGCGACCCCGAGAGGGGGGGACCTATTTCCCCGAGGTGGTGTTGGCCATGCTTCTCAATGTATCCGAGAAGTATGGCGTACCCCTTTCCTGATGATCCCCGACTCGGGAGAGTATGAAGCCCGCCTCGGGATGCACTTCAAACATACCCCGAGAGCCCTACACTCCAATCGTTAGACGACCCCGACCCGAAGGTTGTAGATCTTGACTTGGTGCTTGGACGGACCCCGAGTGCGCTTAGCTTTCTTCAAATGAGCCACGACCTGGGAAGGTTATAGATCCTGTTCGATTCTGCACTTTAGAGGAATCATGAGCACCATACGTGAATCGCCAGATGACCCCCGACCCGGGTAGTGTGAACCCCGACCAGTTCAATGTTTTGGTGCCTTAGACGGACCCCGAGGGCGTTCACCTTCCTACAAACGAGCCCCGACTAATGATCCTTCCTTGGGAACCCCGAGTCCCGATTTAGTCACGAGTTGCTTAGCCAATCTTTGGCCAAGTGCATGGCCGAGGTGGGTGTGCACCAACTCGGGAGCCCTACCTTGGGGACCCCGAGTTGGTAGTGGAGGAACTTAGCCCTTTTTGGCTAAGTGTTGAGCGTCCTGCCATGACCGAGGTGGGTATGCACCAACTCGGGGGCTAATGAGCTCTCTCTTGGGAACCCCGAGTTGGTGGTGTAGGTACTTAGCCATTTTTTTGGCTAAGTGTTGAGCCCCCTGGCATGGCCGAGGTGGGTATGCACCAACTCGGGGCTAATGAGCTCTCTCTTGGGAACCCCGAGTTGGTAGTGTAGGTACTTAGCCATTTTTTTGGCTAAGTGTTGAGCCCCCTAGCATGGCCGAGGTGGGTATGCACCAACTCGGGGACTAATGAGCTCTCCCTTGGGAACCCCGAGTTGGTAGTGGAGGTACCTAGCCATGTTTTGGCCAAGTACTGAGCCCCCTGGCATGGCCGAGGTGGGTATGCACCAACTCGGGGGCAAATGAGCTCTCTCTTGGGAACCCCGAGTTGGTGGTGTAGGTACTTAGCAATTTTTTGGCTAAGTGTTGAGCCCCCTGGCATGGCCGAGGTGGGTATGCACCAACTCGGGGGCTAATGAGCTCTCTCTTGGGAACCCCGAGTTGGTAGTGTAGGTACTTAGCCATTTTTTTGGCTAAGTGTTGAGCCCCCTGGCATTGCCGAGGTGGGTATGCACCAACTCGGGGGCTAATGAGCTCTCCCTTGGGAACCCCGAGTTGGTAGTGGAGGTACCTAGCCATGTTTTGGCCAAGTACTGAGCCCCCTGGCATGGCCGAGGTGGGTATGCACCAACTCGGGGGCTAATGAGCTCTCCCTTGGGAACCCCGAGTTGGTAGTGGAGGTACTTAGCCATGTTTTGGCCAAGTACTGAGCCCCCTGGCATGGCCGAGGTAGGTATGCACCAACTCGGGGGCTAATGAGCTCTCCCTTGGGAATCCCGAGTTGGTAGTGGAGGTACTTAGCCATGTTTTGGCCAAGTACTGAGCCCCCTGGCATGGCCGAGGTGGGTATGCACCAACTTGGGGGATAATGAGCTCTCTCTTGGGAACCCCGAGTTGGTAGTGTAGGTACTTTGCCATTTTTTTGGCTAAGTGTTGAGCCCCCTGGCATGGCCGAGGTGGGTATGCAACAACTCGGGGGCTAATGAGCTCTCTCTTGGGAACCCCGAGTTGGTAGTGGAGGTACCTAGCCATGTTTTGGCCAAGTACTGAGCCCCCTAGCATGGCCGAGGTGGGTATGCACCAACTCGGGGGCTAATGAGCTCTCCCTTGGGAACCCCGAGTTGGTAGTGGAGGTACTTAGCCATGTTTTAGCCAAGTACTGAGCCCCCTGGCATGGCCGAGGTGGGTGTGCACCCACTCGGGAGCTAATGAGCCCTCCCATAGAATCCTGAGTTGGTCATGAGATACTTAGTCAACCTTGGGGAAACGAGCTGGCTTAGAGTCAAACTTTCATAAGTTTGACCATTTGACCGTTAACTTCCTTGACTTAGTGACATTATGCCAATTTGGGCCTCTTGATTCAAGGTTTGATCCTTAGGCTTTTCTTACTGAAGGTCCAGGGGTTTAAAAGCCCATCAAAGGAGGCCATGGGGTTGTCGTGGTGCGGACGCAGATTTGGACGTATATAGAGGAGGAAGAGAATAGTTTTTCCGTACTTCTAATCATTTGCAAAAGCTCTTTCTCTCTCCTCTTTATCTCTCTAGAATTGCTCTGAGAAGTCCTCATCTGTTTCTGCCCGAGTTTGTTTGATCCTCCGCGTGGTGATCCCCGAGTTCTTATAATCCCGAGAAGGTACGCTTTTCTTTGTTATACTTTTCTTACTGCTTTCTGTCGTAGATCGATCTCCCTAGTATGGACCCCGAGTCGGACCCTGAGTCGGGGTCGAGTACCCCCGCCTCCTCTCCCAATAGGCTTTCAAAGGAGATTCGAGGGGAGAGTGGTTTTTTATTTAGTACTCGGATACCTTGCCCTGATCCCTCGGCGGTACCCGAGGCGATTCCTCTACCCAGTCCCTCGGATTCCCTATCGGAAGAAGACGAGGGTATAATCCCGGGTCCTTGGGAAGTGTCGATTGCGCATAAACCTTGTGCTAGGAGTTACTTAGAGAGGTATATTTCTGATGGTGTAGTGATGGTGTCCAATGGAGCTGAAGCGGATGAGGGCCCGAGCATCTCAGGGCAAGAATATCCTCCACTGGACCCCGAGGGAGGTCCCTATTCATATTATCCCGACCCTATATTTATGAAATATATGGCGAGGAACTTCAAGCACATTGGAAGCAAGTTCTGGGTTCACGACCCTTTCTTTGTCGTTCTTGCTAAGCATACGGACACGGTTCTGACGCCCCCGGCGGGGTGTGTGTCGGTCTATCATCAGAGCGTGCAGATGGGCCTCAGGTTCCTATTGCATCCGTTCATCCGAGACCTGCTGAATGCCTATCAGCTGACCCTAACTAATCTCCTTCCCAATAGCTGGCTCACAATAAATGGTTTCGTGGCTGTCTGCGAATCTCTCGGAGTAACCCCGAGTGTGCGCTTATGGCGCAACATGTTTACTTTGATGTTGGGTCCTGCTGATAGGCACGGCCCGGGGTGGTTCCGATTTCAATGTCGGGCCGGTTTTAAGGTTGTTCGAGATGCCCCTTCCAACCAAAAGGGTTTTAGGCGAAATTTCTTTCATATATACACCAGCGAGGAATGGGGGATCCCGACTCTCCCGGCGGAGGGTGGACCTCGATTTGGTTTGAACCAAACGGTTCCCGAGATGTCTCGACAAGAGGCAGTGGTGGGAATATATTTTTCTACCACGCCCAAGACTCATACCGGGGCCCTTTCGTATGTCCCTAAGAACTGGCTCCCGTCCCGCTTCGACGTACGGAACGAGATGTTCCTGGCAGCTGCGGGTCTAAGCTGCAGCTGTGACAAGGGTAATCCCGCCTTTGTCCTTTTGTAAAGACTTCATTTTTTATGCTAAGTGTTTGACGTTTCTTTTGTTTCAGTTGTTGCCCGAGGTCAGCTGGATCCAAAGATGGCTGAGAGATACATTGACAACACCGAACTGGCCTTGAAGCTAATGGGCGAGTTGGAGGAGGAGACCATGTCAATTTCCCCGCCTCCTAAGGTAAGTTACCCGACTCAACACCTTTTTATTGAAATCCCCCAACTTGTAGTGATATTCTTTGTTTGACAGGATACGGATTCCAAGAGGGCTAAGAAACCTCCACCCGATCCCGGAGGGTGAAGGGAGACATTGAGAAGGCCCAAGCTGCCGAGAAGCTTGCCGCTTCTCGGGCTTCCGACAAAGCGTTGTCGGGTGTTTCCACTGGATGTAAGCGCAAGATGGGGGAAACTGAAACCCCGCCGATCCTTATTGATGTGGACGAGCCGCTGCTGAAGAGGACCAGAGCCGACCAGATCGGTGCCGATGTACCATTTACCGGCACAACCTCGACTCAAAAACTTGCCCGAGTGCGTCATGCTGTTCGGGAGATCTATACTGAGGCCGATGATGTGGCCTTGTCGGCTTTGGGCGCCGAGGAGGTTAACACCCTCTACAAATCTTGGCTAGAGGTATTTTTCCCGACTGTGCATTACATTTCTCTTTCACTTTGTTGGTTCTCATGTTTCTCGTTTTTGTAGACTTCTATCCGAATGACTTCGGTTATTCGCCGCCGCATTCAGCTTGAGGACGAGATAGCGTCCCTCAAGAAAAAGGTTGATGCCTTGAAGACCAAGGCGGTGACCGATAGTGCTGAGCTGAAAAAACTGAATGACGAGCTTGACTCTCAGAAGTCCACTTTCGAGGAGGCAAGCAAGGCGGTGAATGATATGAAGGCCTTGAGGGATAGCAAGAAGCAGATGCAGGCTTCGTTGGACGCTGCTCTGATTGAGCGCAATGAGGCCCAGAAGACTGCTGGTGACCTCCAGGCCAAGCTTGATGAGGCGGCCAAGAAGCACAAGTCCACCCGACATAAGCTGAAAAGGGCCGAGGCCAAGCTCCAAAAAGTTCAGGAGGATTGGCTTGCCTAGTGGAAGACTTCCCCTGACAGGCTGAACTACCTAGGCAAGATGGCCTCAGCCTCCTACCGCCTTGCTACCCGGGAAACCAAAGAGCGTCTTCGGGCCATTTTGACCGAGACAAACGACTTGTTGGACTGGGATGCTATAGAGGCCGAGTTTGACCGCCGAATTACTTTGGGTCAGAAGGCCAATGTGGAGGCTTCTCAGACCCTGGGTGCCTCCAGAGTTCAGGGCCCGATGCAGCCAACCGGCTAGGATGCCCCCGAGGGTGCCCAGTCCCCTAGTCTTGCTGAGGGCGGGAAGCTCTCGGACAGAGATGGCGGAGGTGAAGGCCAGGGTTCCCGTTCAGGTGAAACTGGCGGCTCCTAAGAGGATACTGGAGAGAGCTCTGAGGGGACCCCGACCAAAGAAGCCGCTGCATAAGCTTTGTGTTTTTGTTATGTTTATGAAATTTTAGTGGATCCCGAGAGTCTGTTCTTGGATCTATTTGTGTTTTGGCACCTGATAGGGTGTTTTCATGTGCTTAGGCTGTACTTTTGCACAATCTTTTTATGAATTGTTTGTTTGTGTTTGTGTTTTTGGGTGAAATTTTCTGAGTACAATATAGTTCCGAGTATACTCATACGAATCTATTTTCAATTTCCCGAGTTCCATTTTGTTGGATGCAACTGTTATGAACTCCTTGTTTTCTTTCATTCATATTCTCGGGATTGTCAACTATGGGGTACAACTTACTGCCCCGAGTTGTGTCTTAACAAGATGAACTGTAGGCTCAAGTGTGGCCAAGTTCCCAAAATCCCACCAACTCTAATAGGGTAGACATGGTTGCCCCGAGTTGTGGTTTACAAAACGAACTGTAGGCTCAAGTGTGGCCAAGATCCCAAAATCCCACCAACTCTAATAGGGTATAAATGGTTGCCCCGAGTTGTGGTTTACAAAATGAGGCTCAAGTGTGGCCTAAGTTGCTAATTAAATGTAGTATTTCTTCAGATTGTCAGCATTCCAAGGTCGGGCCAGTGGGGTGCCTTCGGCTGACTCGAGTCGGTATGTTCCCGGTTTGATTACTTCCGTGACCTTGTAAGGCCCATCCCTCTTAGGCCCTAGCTTGCCTTTCAGGTGTGTCAACCCTGTGGCCTCGACCTTCCTGACCACCCAATCACCTGCATGAAATTGGCCTAGCTTTCACCCTGAGGTTGAATTGTCTGGTTACCCGTTGCTTGTTGCGGATTGACTTGAGTAGCGCATTGCCCCCAGATTCAGGCAGTAGGTCTAGCTCGACTTTCTTCTCTTCTTCGTTCTTGTCATACTCGTAGAAGGTCATCCTTGGGGAAGGTATCCCGACTTCAAGTGGAAGGACGGCATCGCTACCATAGACTAAGCTGAAGGGCGAGTTGCCCGTTGCTTCTTTCACGGTTGTTCTTGCTGACCAGAGCACACCCGGGAGATCATCGACCCATGACCCCTTTGCTCCTTCCAGTGACTTCTTAATCCCATTCAGCACCACTTTGTTTGCTGCCTCAGCTTGGCCGTTGGTCTGGGGTCGGGAGACGGCTGAAAATCGTGTTTGAATTCCGAACCTGGAACAATAATCCCAGGTTGGCCCGCTGTTGAATTGTCTCCCGTTGTCTGATATGAGAGTCCTTGGGTTCCCGAAACGGGTGATGATGTTCCTCCAGATGAAATTTTGCACTTGTTTGTCCGTTATTGAAGCTAGTGGTTCAGCCTCGACCCATTTGGTAAAGTAGTCGATGGCCACTAGGAGGAACCTTCTTTGCCCCGAGGTTGCTGGGAATGGACCTATTAGGTCCATCCCCCACTTATCGAATGGTAATACCGCTTGTATGGCTGTCAGGGGATTCGTGGGGGCCCGAGGGATATCTCCATGGAGCTGGCAGTTGGGGCATTTCTTCACCAACTCCCGAGCATCAGCTTTTAGCGTAGGCCAGTAGTACCCGGCTCTCAGAGCTTTCCCGACAATGGTCCTTGCCCCTTGATGGCTGCTGCATGCGCCCTCATGAATTTCCCGAAGGATGTAATTGCCTTCAAAGGGTGTAACACACTTCAATAGTGGATGAGTGTAGGATTTTTTGTAGAGGATCCCCTCATGCCAGACGAACCAACTTGATTTCTTCTTAATGGCCTCAGCTTCTTTCTCTCCCGAGGGTAGTATGTCATCTCTCAGGAAGCTTATGATTTCCCCCATGCATGTATCGGTTCTGTCCAAGGCGTGGATCTGGAGGTAATTAATGCTTGGCTGCTCTAGAACCTCCCAGATGATGGTTCGAGGTGTCAGCCCATCTGCAGAGCTTGCCATACGGGCCAGGGCGTCGGCCTGCTGGTTTTCTGACCTCGGGAGATGTTGTATGTTGAATGATGACAACTTCTTGATGAGCTCCCGGGTTTTGTGGAGATACATCCTCATGTTGTCTTCCTTTGCCTCATACTCCCCCGAGACCTGCCCCACTACGAGCTGCGAATCTGATTTGGCCATTACTGCCTGGGCTCCCGAGCTTAGGCAGATTTGAAGGCCCAAGATTAGGGCTTCGTATTCAGCCTCATTATTTGAGGCCAGGAAATCAAATTTGACAGCATACTCCATTTTATCCCCGACTGAGGGGATTATTATGAGCCCTGCTCCGCTGCCGGCTTTGGTAGCTGAACCATCTACTTGCAACTCCCACGACTCCCTTTCCTCTAGGTCGAGGGGTCGGGAGCTGCACTCACTGATGAAATCCGCCAGTGCTTGTGCCTTAATTGCTCTTCGGGGCTCATACTCCAACCCGAAGTCTGCCAACTGGTCTGCCCACTCGGTCATCCGAGTTGAATGATTTCTGCTTTCGATTACTTTCCTGATGGGTTGTCCAGTTAGGACCTTGATGGGGTGCGCCTGGAAATATGGCTTCAACTTCCTACTTGCCATTATCAGCGCAAACACCATCTTCTCTATCTGGTTGTACCGTGCTTCTGCTCCTCTATAAGCGTGGCTGATGAAGTATACTGGGTGTTGAGTTCCCTCTCTTTCTGCCACGAGTACCGCACTGAGAGCATATTCTGATACCGAGAGATATACGTAGAGAGTTTCTCCCGGCAAAGGTGATATGAGTTTGGGCAACGTCGCTAAGTGTTGTTTCAGCTGTTGAAAGGCCTGTTCAGCCTCGTCGTCCCAATCAAACTCCTTCCTTTTCAACGCTCTGAAGAATAACAAGCTCTTGTCAGCCGAGCGGGACAAGAAGCGGCCCAGCGCTGCTAGGCACCCTGTTAGCCTTTGAACTTCTCTCACATTCCTTGGTGAGGACATGTTTAACACGGCGTTGATCTTGTCGGGGTTAGCCTCAATTCCTCTTTCATCTACCAAGAACCCGAGGCATTTCCCCCCTCTGACTCCGAATACACACTTCTTGGGATTTAACTTCATGCCATGGCGTCGTAGGGTGTTTAGCATTTCTGCCACATCCCCGACGTGATCAATTGCTTTTTTGCTCTTGACGATCATATCGTCTACGTAGACCTTAATGTTTCTCCCGAGTTGCTCCTCAAAGACCTTATTGATTGTTCGATGATAGGTAGCCCCTGCGTTCTTTAGCCCGAAGGGCATCATCTTGTAGCAGTACACACCTTGGGCTGTAACGAACGCTGTATGTATCCGGTCCTTGTATAACAACCCCCACAATCCCTCCTTATATATACTAGGAGAAATTACGGAAGTGTTATGCCACGCATGATAATACGTAAGGCTAATCAGAGAATACAGCGGAAGTCTTTTAAAATAAACTGGAAATACTTTAACACAACTGAAATAAGAAATTATGTAAATGAGTTACAAACTCGGAAACTATCCCATAATAGTCCCATTTTCAAAACAAGTCAAACCTTGACCCCAATGGTCAAGTAAAGTTAGACATATAATTCAAAATAACTTAAATACATAAGAAAGTACTCGTGTACTATAATTCCCATCCGGATGCTTATGATTCCCATGCACATCAAGAACTTGTACCTGAAACTTCTCCTCTAAGCTCTGCTCGCCAAATGGGTCATCACAGGGTCGTTGAGGAAAAACAACAACCAAAAGAAAACAAAGAAACACATACATCAGCAACGCTGAGTACATAACATTACTAACTAATGCAAATAATGATGCATGCAATCCTCAAACAACTTCGGCTTGCTCTTCTTGTGACACTATATGCGACCAGCACATAACTGAACTTACTAAATACTTTAATATGTGCTGGTCGCATATAGTGTCACAAGAAGAGCAAGCCGAAGTTGTTTGAGGATTGCATGCATCATTATTTGCATTAGTTAGTAATGTTATGTACTCAGCGTTGCTGATGTATGTGTTTCTTTGTTTTCTTTTGGTTGTTGTTTTTCCTCAACGACCCTGTGATGACCCATTTGGCGAGCAGAGCTTAGAGGAGAAGTTTCAGGTACAAGTTCTTGATGTGCATGGGAATCATAAGCATCCGGATGGGAATTATAGTACACGAGTACTTTCTTATGTATTTAAGTTATTTTGAATTATATGTCTAACTTTACTTGACCATTGGGGTCAAGGTTTGACTTGTTTTGAAAATGGGACTATTATGGGATAGTTTCCGAGTTTGTAACTCATTTACATAATTTCTTATTTCAGTTGTGTTAAAGTATTTCCAGTTTATTTTAAAAGACTTCTGCTGTATTCTCTGATTAGCCTTACGTATTATCATGCGTGGCATAACACTTCCGTAATTTCTCCTAGTATATATAAGGAGGGGTTGTGGGGGTTGTTATACCTTGTTCGCCATCGGGATCTGGTGATATCCCGCGTTGGCATCCATGAAGCTGAGCAACTCGTGACCAGCCGTTGAATCTACCAGCCTGTCAATTTTTGGTAGCGGATGATTGTCCTTAGGGCATGCCTTGTTCAGGTCGGTGAAGTCGACGCACATGCGCCAAGCTCCATTAGCTTTTTTAACTAGAACAACATTGGCCAACCACTCGGTGTATTGGCATTCCTCAATGATACCCGCCTCTAGCAACTTTTTGACCTCTTCTGCTGCTGCTGCGTTTCTCTCGGGCCCTTGATGCCTGAGCTTCTACTTGATGGGGTGGAATCCCTCCTTGATGTTTAGCTCATGGGATGCGAACTTGGGATCCAGCCCCTGCATGTCGGAGGCGGAGTAGGCAAACACGTCCTTGTATTCACGCAAGGTGTTGATGAGCTTTTCCCTGATCTCGGGACTAAGGTTTTTGCCAATCCTTACCCCCTTCCCGTGGCCTTCGTCCAGCATTACTTCTTCATCCTCTTCGACCGGTTGGGGTCGTTCGTGTAGTTTCGGGTTTTCTGATAGGTAGACCCCGAGGCCAGTAGGGGTCTATGCGGGGTCTTCCCTCTTTCTCTTCCTTGGTCTTTCTTCTGAGGTTGGTGTTTTAAAACTGTTTGTGTAACACTCCCGGGCTGTCTGTTGATCTCCATATATCTTCCCGACTTGACCCTCTTCTGTTTCATATTGCAAGAGTAGCTGGTATACCGAGATGGCTGCCTTTATCTTGTTCATAGTGGGCCTGCCCATGATGGAGTTATAAGGAAGTGGGGTGTCGACCACCAGGAAGTCGACTGGTAGGCTTCTTCCCTTGCCTCTTTCCCCGAGTCTCACAGCCAACTCTACGAACCCGAGGGGGGTACACGGATGCTCCTCCGAAGCCTATCAACGGCTGACTGGTCGGGGTTACGTCCTTCTTGGTATATTTCAGCTTCTGTAAGCATTCTAGCGTGATGATGTCCGCTGATGAACCGCTGTCGACCAATATCCTCTTGACCCTTGAGTTGGCGATTTTCATTTCTATGACGAGGGGGTCGTCATGGGGGGTATGTACGTGCCGGTTAGGCTCCCCAAACGTCATAATGGGGCATCCCGCCTTCGTGGGCTCAATTTCCAAGACTTGTTGCTTCATTGCGTGCAGGTGAGCTTTGCGGGCTCGACCGGTTAGCCCACCCGAGGCATGCCCCCCTGCTATCACCCCGACATACCCGTCGGTGTTGTCGCTGTCATTTTTTCCTTCCTTCTCCTTCCCTTTCTCTTCCCGAGAGTGCTTGATATATCTGTTCAACTTTCCTTAGTCAGCTAAGTGATTCAAGGCCTTCTTCAATTCCCGACAGTCTTTAGTGGTGTGCCCACATTCCCGGTGATATTCGCACCACAGTCGCTGATCCCTTCTTTCTTTCGAGGTCCTTATAGGGGGAGGGATGGGAAATACCGACTTGTGTTTCAGATCTAAGTAGATCTCACGCCGATTTCTGTTGAAGCGGGGGTAGTTTCCATTATCTGTAGTTCTCGGGAGGAGTTGCTGGTTGCTCTTACTACTCTTGTTGGATTCCCGGTAGGAGGTTTCTTCCTTTCTTTTCTTTGACTTCTCCACAACAGGCTTGCAGATGTCCGAGGCCTCAATGAATTTCTGGGCCCGACTCAAGGCCTCAGTGAACGTGGTGGCTTCATTCTCGGCCAAGGACCATCTGAATTTGCCTGGCTAGAGTCCCGACATCAAGGCGGTGAAGGCTACCCCGTCTTGAAGGTCAGAAATCTTGAGGGATTCCTCATTGAAGCGTTTGATGTAGTCGGCCAGGCTTTCATGTTCCTGCTGCTTGATTGACATCAAGTGGATGCTTGTCTTTTTGTGCCGACGCCCGGCAATGAAATGTTGGTGGAATAATGCTTCTAACACAGAAAAGTTCGTGATAATGCCAGGGGAGAGTCCCGAAAACCAGCTGAGTGCTAGTCCCTTAAGGGTAGTCGGGAAGTAACGGCACCACGCTGCTTCACACCCTGTTTGTACCCTCATCTGGGCCTTGTAGGCCACCATGTGATCGTCGGGGTCGCTATTTCCCGAGTACTGCTCAATCTGGGGGACCTTGACTTTGCTTGGGTTAGGGACTTCCATGATCTCCCGACTGAAGGGTGTCATGAAGTTCAACACTCCTCTGTTCACCAAGATGGGACTCTTGTTTCTTGGGGGTCCCGAGTCTCCTTCACCCTCAGTCCTGGTTTTCTTTGACCCGAGGGGGGATCCTTCCCGCCCTCGTCGGGCAGTTCTGGATTGAGCTTGCTCCTCTTGGCGAGTCTTCTCCTGATTGGCCCTCCGCTTGTCATTGAGCAAGTTCCGAGCGTCCTGCTCCATCCGACGCCTACGATTCTCCTCGATGATCCGCCGGGCATCTGAGTTTGATGTCCGATGGGAGTTGGCCTGGCGGGACCTCTCTCCTCGCACTCGTTGCCCGTCCCGGTTAGGAACTAGAGTGTTCGGATCTCCCCTGGGCCGTGGCTCTCCTTGAGTCAACTCTCGGGATACCCCCTGGTTGAGTTGGGGGATTCCCGCTATGAGTTCCTGCAAGTTGCGTTGCATGTTTGCGTTCAACTGCTGAGCTATTCTTTCTATGTCTGCCATGGTGATGGGGGGTTGATCAGCATGGTATTGCTCCCGGGGTCCGGTTTGCTCTTCGTTACAAGGAGTAGATCCCTCATCGTTGATGGCAAGTGACTCGACCAGCATGTTGGGTTGCTGGGATCGAATCGGGGACGGTTGTGAAGGTACTGAGGCTCGGGTTGTTTTCCTTCGGGGTGCCATGTTACTCTCGGTACGTAGCTTTGAGATGTTGTTTCCCCACAGACGGCGCCAAACTGTTTCTGCCTAGAAACTAGTCAAATGAGTTAATTGTGTTTAGAGAGGTTAAAATCCCGAGTTGGAATATAATCCCGAGTCTTGTCAACCGAGGTCCTGCAAAACAAAGAAACCTAGCCCGGGGATGTTCCCGGGAAAGCCCCTCCGACGCTCAAGTCAGTTGAGATTGAGGTAGAGAGAGAAAGTGAACAGTTCTAGAGAGAGATGCTCTGGTTTTGTTAGGTGAGAATTCAATACCCGTTCATTGATTGGACTTGCTGCTTTTATAATGTTGGGGATTCCCCAGACAAGAAACCCTATTGGGGAACATCCATATCTGTAGGAAAGTTGTCTCCCTTTTATGGCAAAGTTGATTTCTGTCTAGGCTGATGGGCCCCTTGGGGGGGAGCACCCATATCAGATCTTTTAGGTGGGCTTTACATGACCCTGTTGGACCAGATCAGGGGTCCAAACAAACAGTTTTCAACCCCAAAACAAAATTGAGGAATTTGACAACAATCAAGAAGGTAATCTCTTAATTTTCATGGTTTATTTAAAAAAAAAGTTGTGACATTATCGGACATGCATAGAAAATAAGGTTTATCTTTTATCTTTTGAAATTTCTCCTTCTCTGATATCTGATATTGCCAAGAAAAACTAAATTGAAAAGGGAAAAAATGGGGATAGAGAATTAAATTGAAAAAGAAAAAAAAAGAAATGATGCAGCGTGAGATGGACAACCTGTAAATGGTGATAAAAATGGAGGTTGAAATGAAGCTAATTAATTGTAAATGGGGAATTAAGAAGAGACAACAAGATGAGTGGAGATGAAGATGGTTGCTAAAAAAAATTTAGAAGATTGACGAACTAGGTGAACCCGAAATCTGGGTGATGGCCTGATGGCCTGATGACAAAAGATAGGGGGATTGAGAAGAGACAAGAAGATGAGAAGTATATGCCAAGAGGGGTAGGACACCAAAAAAATAGAAAAAGAAAAAAAATAAAAATAAAAAGAGGAGTAACTATCTAATATATTTAAACAAAACAAATAAACAAAAAACAAAATAAGTAATACGAACTGACTACTCCATCTAATAAGTAAAAATAAAATTTAAAATAAAAAACCACTCTAAAGTTGCACGTTAGGTTCTCAAATAAATAACACTTTAAACTGCAGCGCAGGTTCTAAAAAAAAAACCTCCATCTCCATAATCTACCAGAAGAACACACATTAACAAAAATAATACAAAACCAAAATAGTACGGCAACATTCTACAGGAAAAACAATAGCCCATCAACCAAGATCAGGGAGTTCCAAAGCATAAAACTCATTGCGTTGTTCTTAATACATCATTAATTTTTGGTGTGATTTTTTATTTAGGATATCTTTTGCAAGCAATGTAATCGAAAATCAATTTTTTCAATGTTCGAATTGCAAGAAGTAGTTAGGAAAATTTCAATGGTGGCAACGAATTCTCATAGTAAAATTCGCGTGTGTTGTTGCGTTGGTGGAGGAGTTGCCGTTTAGCGTCACTGGTGGTAGGTTAGGTTTTGCATGTAGATGTTATGAAAGATCGGGTCACTGGAAGACCGAGAGGTTTTGGGTTCATCACTTATGCGGATCCTTCTGTTGTTGACATTGTTATTAAAGAAGAATATGCAGTTAATGACAAGCAGGTAATTTTTTTTTAGAATTATCTTTTTGATTTTGTAACTTACTTAATTAGAGGGGTAATTTTTGAAGGGTTTTTGGATTTGTGAGATTTTGAGATCTTTTTGTATGAATTTTGTTAGGAGGTTTCATATGATGTATTAATTAGAAAGGATCATTTTTAATGAATGTTGGAAATATTTTGATTCTTGGGTTGGTGGGTTTATGATGATTTTTCTTAGGAGATCTTTAATGAACCTCACGAGCATCTGTATTACATTAGAATCTATCTTCTTTGAGACTATAATATCTTTTTCTATGACTTTTTTTCGTCATTCTTGGAATAAACTTCAGAGAGAGAGAACGCAGGAGGAGGAGGAGGGAGAAGTAGAAACCAAAGATAAAGCTTCTGCACATAATTTTATTCTACTAATTTTCAAGAATTTACACCAGTCAATGCTAACCAATAGACTCGAAAGTGCTGCAATACATGTCTTTTATATTTGACCCTAAAGAAGGCAACTTTTAGGTAAAATAAAAGACCCACATTTCTATATAAGAGGAAACTCAAATGCCAATAATATTACAACTAAAGTTTCATGTGATATATATTTACATGGCCTACTACTTATATTAAGATTCTTAAAGGCTTAAATAATACCCTCAATGTAAATTTCAATACTTATTAATCTTTGCTAAAAGTAGAGAACTAAATTATCGATAGATTATAAAAGTTTGAAATGGGGAAAGGATTGCACTTTCAATTAATTTAATGTTGTCTTCTTAGGTAGCTAATATGAAGCTTTACTATCATTATCATTTACACTTTCTTTGTCTTTGTATATTGTGATGGACACAGTTCTATGGTTTACTACACTTTCTGCTAGCCTCTTTGTTCGACATTATTCATGATTTTATTTATTTATTTTAAAGAATCATGTTTGAGATTGTTTTGTAAATAAGATTTTTTTAAATACTATAGATTATCAAAAACCGATTATATGTTTGTGAAAATATTATTATTTGAAATATTTAATTTTAGGATTTAATATTGGCATCTTACACATATTTTGGGCAAAAGATAAAGAACTTATCTATCTTTACTTTCATTGGTAAATTCAAGAATCAAGAGTAATTATATATTTTATATTTATTTACTTTCTTTGCTATTACGTTGTTGCACTATTAAGATGTTTTTCTTTGAAATTCTATGAACAATTTCTTTTACATATTATTTCAAATTATTAGATTTAGTTACACAACTAATTTAATTTCTTATATGTTTCTGCACCCATGGCGTGCATATAAGGCTAGTTACAAAGTACTTTAAGTTGCATCAATAAGATTGGCTTTTTTTAATAAAAAAAATCTGAAGGCCTTTTATTAACAGGGTGTTATAGGTTTTGAGATTAGTAAATTGGAGATAAGTGCAGACAATTTAGGCAATTTTTTAAATAGTTTAATAGAAAATAGATACAGGTTTTTAGATATTTGGGATGTCAAGTGTCCCCCTTGCCTCAATATAGGTCGTTGACTCATTATATCTACATCTACAAGGAATATGGATGACAAGATCAAACCGAAATCCAGAAGTAGTGTGGAAGAATATGTTCTTTAATAATACAAATTTCCTAAATTAAGATATTTGAGGATAAGTATTAAGCTTTGTTTATTGGGTGTTAGACAACAATAAGTGCTGATTAGTGGCCACCAACCTTATGTATGTAATTTTCTTACCTTGTTAAACAACTTATCCTTATCTACCAACTACACATTGTCTAGCCAAATTCAATTTCTCCCTTGATATGTTCCTAAAAAAAATTCAATAATCTGATTGAATTAAAATATAATAGACTGTTTACGTAATGTAAGGAACATATGTATATTTTATATTAGATATTGACAAGTTATGTGAACTCAAATTTAGTAATATTTAGTTTTCCCTACATGAATTTCAATAGAGATACCAATCGAAGTCCTTCCGTTTCGTTTATGACTGCGAATTGAAGAAAATAAAGAGAAAGATTGAAGAATGATTAAAATTAGGATTCTTATAGCATATATATATATATAAGTCGGTTATTTTTATATTTCTTGAAAAAAATCATTTGTCACTGTCGATTTTATTAATTAAGGAAGGAATATATTTAAACAAAAAAGAACATCTAAAAAAATGGCTCTAGAGAGAGAAAGTGAGAGAAACTCAAGAGAGAGAAACCATCTTCCTCAATGGCAAGCTGTATCCAGAAGAAACCCAAACCAAATCATCCACCCCGAGCTTCCAGCACCCTTTTCATCAATTACATTCCCCTCTCCACAACCAGTTCTGAGTTAGCTGCCATTTTCAAAACCCATGGTGCTATTGACTCCGTCTATATCCCAGTTATCCGCAGAAATAACAATCACAAATGTGCTTTCATCCAATTCCTTTACCCCCAATCCCTTCCCTCGGTAATAAGGGACGAACATGGCAGAAGTATTGATGCTCACCGTCTCACTGTGCACTATGCAAAGCATGACAAACCCCCAGCTTCCCTTCGTCGACATCTACAAAATCACCACTTACCTCCGCCCCCTCCATTACCCCACAATAAACACCTACAAAAAACCTCCCAAATTCAAACTCATAACTTACGGGATCATAGGTCCTATAAAGAAGCAACTTCTCCAACAAACAACTCTCACCATCAACCAAAAAATCCCAATGCCCTTGAAGGTTTTGACCCCTTTAAACCCTCAATTCACTATCTTCCCCTTGATAACCCAAATCTCTGCCTCCCTAAACTCTTTACCGATAGAATTATGACTTCCCGCGCTTTGGGAGATGATACTTTGTCAACCAGGGAAAATATGGGAGCAATTGACATGGAGGGAGATTTTATTGCCGCTATAAAAGGCTCGAAGTGTGAGGAAAAAAGGGAGATTTTCCACTGAAGTGTGATCGCTGTCGCATCATCCTCAACATCATCATAAGAAATTCAGGACCTCATTCTTGCGGAGGGAGTAAATTGTCTTACCATCAAGCCTATGGGTGGTATGTTACATCTCATCATTTTTGATTCCATTGAAGACAAGGAGGCGATTATAGAGAGGAATTGGTTAGAGCAGTGGTTTGTTGAATTAAAAAATGTTGATGATAACTCAACCTCCCTATGGAGGGAGACATGGCTCAAAATAACAGGTGTTCCTTTGATTGGTTGGAGCTATGATAATTTTTCCAAGATTGGCTGTGTTTTTGGAAGGGTTATCTCTGTCAACTACAATGATTTTAACTATGCTTATGTCATGGTGTTTACTGATATTCTTTTCTAACTAAACAACAAATTGTCTCTTGAAATTGATGAAAAGCAATATCCTGTTTTTATCTCTAAGCTCAAATACTCAAGTTCCAGTCCAAAATTAGAGACATTGTCAGATCAAAAAGCTAATTGCAGCAAAAAGGGTGAGGGAGATGAAATGACGAATGATGATACAATGAATGATGACAATCCTCAAAAGTCACCTGCAGTGTACCATTCTCCCTTTTGTCATGCAGAAGCAATAGCTTCACCTAACACAGAAGTTCCAAAATGTACTGGGGCCCACCTTCCAAATAGTGACTCTAGATCTTCCAATGATTTGAATATTGGAACTTCTTCCAATAATTGCTTTGATGGGATTGAAAAGCTCGTGCCCCCACCTCAAAAAGCTAATGCGTGCAGCTGTAACGTCATCTCTCCCCAAAATTGTCTTCAACTGGCTGGCACTAAACAAGCAGTCTTTAATGTATTGTCAAAGGAGGCTCGCCCACACTTGGGAAAACAAATACCAAATAATCCAAAGCACCAGTTGGGCCCCCAGCTTTTTCTTCCCCTTCCACTCACTCCCTACCAAGCCCAAATAACTCTCTCCAGCAAAACCCTTCAGGCAAGCCCAAATCCAAATCTCATCAAATCTCCTCGCTGGTCCAAATATTTAATAAATTTGGGCCTCTGAGTAAACCTCCAAAGCTCGTCTCATCATCATCAAGCTCTCTGGGTTCTTCCTCTTGCAACGGGCCGCTTTTTCCTCCAGGTTTTGAGGATACCATTCCAGCAAATTTCAAAGCTGCCCAGATTGAAAAACGAATGAAAAAATTGGAGAAAAGGAAAAAACTAAAAATCATCTCTGTCACTTCCAATCCAAAATCACCTGGTTCATCAATTCCTCAAAACACTAGCGCTATACTGGTTGAGGATGTCATTAAGATGGCGAATATTTTGGGTCTATCTTTCAATGGCTCCACGTCGGAACTCAGGCACAGGATTCAATCGTTTCTTGATGGCCAATTCCAAGACTGGAATCTTCATAGACAGTAAGTTTTCCTCTCTCTCATCTCAAAAAATATGTCCCCAATGATAATCATTTCTTGGAACATAAGAGGTTTAAATGCGAGAATAAAGAAAAGTGCTCTCATAAAATTAATCTCCCACCATGATCCCCATTTTATTTTTGTCCAAGAGACAAAGATGGAATTTTTCAACTCGAAAATTATGAAGCACATATGGAACACTGACAACATAGGCTGGCTTTATTCACCTTCCACTGGGAATTCAGGTGGATTACTGTCTATGTGGAGGGAGGATTTTTTTCATATTTCTTCTCACAGGGTTGAAAATAATTGTATAGCAATGATGGGTTTCTTTCCGTCCCTTGATTTTCATTGCCTCTTGATAAATGTGTATAATCCTTGTGATCATTTTGCAAGGGACCTAGTATGGAACTCGATTGGTGATTATTGGTCTAATATGCAAGTCCCTTGTCTCATGCTAGGGGATTTCAATGAGATCTTGAATGAATCGGAAAGGGGCAGCAATCACCTCTCTCAAACTGGTGCTCGTGATTTTCAGAATTTTGTACAGCATACTCATTTAATTGAGATTATTTCCCATGATGGATGGTTCACTTGGTTTCGCGGCCAAGAAAAATCGAAACTTGATCGTTTATTAGTCAATCCGAAGTGGCTCACTCTTCTTCCTTCTCTAAGTGTATCAATATTGAAGAGAAATCTTTCAGATCATTGTGTACTCTTGGTCAAACAAGATGACCACAACTGGGGTCCTAAACCTTTTAGGTTCCAAAATTGTTGGTTGACACATCCAGGTTGCATGAAAATTATAAAAGAAGCATGGTCACAATCTCCTTCCGCTCCATTTGGTGGCAAGCTCAAAGATGTAAAGTGCAGGTTGAAAAAAAATGGAATTCTCTTGAATTCGGCCATATTGATGGCAAGATCGCTGAATTGGAAAATAAAATCCATGATCTCGATCTTTCTTCAAACAACAGAAGTCTCACTGAAGCCGAATTAGCCGAAAGGAGAAATGCTCAATCCGATCTCTGGCTATGTATGAAGAGAAAAGAATGCTTTTGGGCCCAACAATATAGGGCCAAGTGGATAAAAGAAGGGGAAAGAAATACTAAGTATTTCCATGCCTTTGCTTCCATAAAAAAAAAGGAACTGCATATCATCCTTATCTATTAACGGTGCTCTTATAAATGATCCTGCAGGTATTCACAAAGAGGCTGTTTCCTTTTTCAGAAAAATCTTCAACGAAGATCACTCATCTAGACCTATTTTCAACAGTCTTGCCTTCAAGAAAATCTCATAAGAGCAATCATCTAATCTCACCGAGCCATTCAGTAGAGTGGAAATTGACGAAGCAGTGGACTCCTGCAATGGACAGAAGGCCCCAGGCCCCGACGGATTGAATTTCCGCTTTATAAAAGAAGCGTGGGAAGTGATAAAATCCGACATTTATGGCATCATTGACGAGTTCTAGTCTTCTAGCTCACTACCCAAAGGCTCCAATGTGGCCTTTATTGCTCTTATAGAAAAATGTGATCATCCGGAGGGCTTTAAAGATTTCCGACCGATTAGTATGGTTGGATGTATATACAAGATCATTGCAAAAATCCTCGCTCGCCGACTTCAAAAAGTCATGGACTCCATCATTGGCCCCTCTCGGTCCTCTTTCACTGCGGGACGTCAGATTTTGGGTGGCGCTTTAATAGCAGGTGAGCACATTGATACTTGCAAAAAAAGAAAATCAAGGCTACAATCCTCAAGCTCGACTTTCATAAAGCATTCGATAGTGTTGCGTGGAGTTTTCTTGAATGGACTCTAGTAGAAATGGGTTTTCGTCCACAATGGCGGTCATGGATTTTAGCATGTGTCACAAGTGCCGAGGCTTCTATTCTCATAAACGGCTCTCCAACTATACCTTTCAAACTGCATAGAGGTTTGAGGCAAGGGGACCCTCTCTCCCCCTTCCTCTTTGATATGATAGTTGAGACTCCAAGCCTTGTTTTTCAAAAGGCTACAAGTTTGGGACTATGGGAAGGCATTAAAATATCTCGAGGTGGCACCAAGCTCACTCACCTTCAATATGCCGATGATACGATTGTTTTTCCCCACCCAAACATGGAGTTCTTGCCCAACATAAAAAAGACCCTTATCTTGTTTCAACTTGCATCCGGGTTACAAGTGAATTTCCACAAAAGCTCTCTCCTTGGTATCCACATTGAGGATTCATGGATTCAAATGGCCGCAAGTGACTTACTTTGCAAGATGGGTAGCTTTGCCATCACATATCTTGGCCTCCCGATTGGAGGAAGTGCAAACCGTATTAGCCATTGGGAGCCTACTATCAAAAGAATTGAAAGTAGGTTGTCTACATGGAAAGGCCGATATCTCTCTATGGCCGGTCGAATAACTCTCATAAAGGCATTCATCTCGAGTCTACCACTCTATTACATGTCCCTTTTTCCGGCACCGAAAGGTGTCATTGATGCTATAAACAAATTGCAACACCGTTTTCTGTGAAGTAGTGGGATGGAAAAGAAATCTCTTGCGCTTGTCTCATGGGAGGTCGTAATCCTCCCAAAATTGCTAGGTGGCTTGAATTGTGGTAATCTCCTCCACAAAAATATAGTGCACTCCTCTTTAAGTGGATTTAGAGATACTTGAATGAACCGGATGCTCTTTGGCACAAAGTGATTCATGATAAGTATCCCAACCATCTTTTGCCTTATGAATTGACAGTTCCTTCAGGAAGTGGGCCATGGAAAACTATTTGTGCAAGCACATCCTGAAAAACCCAGTCACAAATAATGCTTTAAAGCAAAAAATCAGGAGATTAGTGGGAAGTGGGCAAAACATACTGTGTTGGCTCGAGATTTGGCTAGGAGACTCACCGCTCAAGATTCAATTCCCTCGCATTTTTTCTATATCAACATATCCTATGGCCTCGATTGCATCTCTTGGTGCCTGGAACGGCCCATCTTGGTGCTGGAACTTTCAGTGGAAAAGGGCCTTCAGGCCTCGTGACAATGAGGAGTGGATCCAACTCCAAGCTTTATTAGCAAACATCTGTTTATCTCCCCAGAATGATGATTTTTTCGCCTGGACTCCAATCAAATTTGGTTTTTTTTATAGTGAAATCTCTCTCAACGGAGCTTGCCAAGTCCTCCCAAACTTCTCATGCTCGCATATGCAACTGGAAGCGTGTTTGACGGGGTTTAATTCCGCCAAGAATTGAGGTCTTCACATGGCTTTCTTTGCTAGGGAAAATCAATACAAGAGTGAAATTAGCGAGTTTAAATATCATCCCTCCTAATGAATCAATTTGCATCCTCTATAATGAATCACCCGAAGATTCGGACCATTTGCTGCTACATTGCCCCTTCACATGTCAATTATGGAGATGGTGGTTATATTTATGGGGAATGAACTGGGTGTTTCCAAACCGACTAATTGATGCATTTGAACAATGGTCTCCTCATGGAAAGAATCAATTTTTCAAGAAAGTTTGGTGTGCCATTTTCTCTATCATCATATAGACAATATGGAAGGAAAGGAATGCGCGTATATTTAGATGAATTTCATGCCCTATGACTCAGCTTCAGGATTTGGTTCTACTCCGCCTATGTTGGTGGATTTATGGGTGGGGTCTTCCATTCCCCTACTCGCTTAATGAAGTTCTTCGAAACCCGACTTGGCTCTCTTGGGTCTCATAACACATTTCAGCTCCTCCTTCGAAAGAATTTGGCTCCGACAAGACTTGGACCCCCCCACCTGTGAATTCCTTGAAGTGGAATGTGGATGCGTTAGTAAACCCATCTATGCTACAGTCGACTATTGGTGGTGTCCTCCGAAATTGTCGAGGTGAGTTCATGTGTGTGTGTTTTCTAGTCCACTGCCACCGATGGACATCAACTCGTCTGAGATTTTCGCAATATTCAGGGCTATACAAATCTCAATGGCTTTTGACCGAATCAAACTATGTCACGTGATCATAGAATCCGATTCCGCAAACGCTGTGAAGTGGTGCAATGAAGACAAAGGGGGGCCTTGGAACCTTAACTTTCAACTCAACTTTATCCGCAACGCGAGAAATAAATGGATGAATATTGAGATCATTCACAAGGGAAGGAGCTCAAATGTCGTGGCCGATACTTTAGCCAAACAAGGATTAGCCCGCAGTGATGAGTTTCTTGCCTGACTTTGACTAGTTAGTAGGGATGAGTTTACATTAACTCATTCTGCCTTAAAAGTTTGATTTTCATTGATTATGCTACTGTATGTTGCTATATTGTAAAGACTTTGGCCACATTTTGGGGCACTCCATGCTCCACTTAATATATAAATTGCGGAAATTATCAAAAAAAAGGAAGGAATATATTTATGATTAAATTTATGTTTTTGAAGTATTGTCTTTTTATTTTTTGCCATCCAGTATTGAAGTTTCTAGAAAAGGAAAATAAAAATTATTTTCAATACATATATATATATATATATATATATATATATATATATATATATATATATATATATATATATATATATATATAATTTCAATAATTATAATTATTAATAAGAAAAATTGTTCTTAGTTTTTCAAGATCTCAAACTTACCCAAAAGTCCCAAACTTACCAAAAAAAAAAAAACAAACCACCACACTAAACACCCGCAGCCGCCATCCCATACACTCAACTTCACCTTCTTGAAAACTACACAACCTTAAAAAAACAAAAAATATAGTTAAGAGAAAGAATGAGTAAGTAATCTTTCTTATTTGTTAATTCTTGCTTTAGATGGTCAAATTTGG